>JBBPBP010000001.1:27961130-27995160 GCA_037974735.1 Cicer chorassanicum
AACTTAGTATTTATGGAGTAAATTTTTATTTTATTTTATTAATTTTCCTTATATATAAAAGCCTAGTTTAGTCTATTTAAAAAAATATATAAAATCTACTATTTAAATGCTTTAATCTAAAATAAACTTTTAAATAAGTTTTACTTTTTTTTTTAAACGTCAAAAATATGATAGGCCGTAAGCCAAGTCTTTCAAAACCTAGTCTGGTATGATATATTTTCACCCCTAGTGTTAAACCACATTAGATAAATTTTTAATAATTTTTTTAAAGAATATTTTAAATAAAAAAATAATATAACTATCATCATCATCACCTACATCATCATCTTCATAAAAATATCAAAAAGTCAAAACTCTAAAATTTATAAAATTCCTAAATTTAAAAAATAAACACTAAATCTATCAAACAAATCACACAATCTCGAAGGAAACGATTTCATCAGATGTTTTTGAAAAAAAGTTATAGAGAAGATGTGAAGGAATAAAATGAAAAAAAGTAATAAAAACATTTCTTGTTTTGAAAAGAAAGACGTGAGTTGCATACCCTTAATCCAAACCCCAAAAAGAACTTTCATGGTTCCTCTTGCTGCTTAGAACAGAACTAATAAAACAATCAAAGCTTAATTGGTTCGCAAACAAACAATTCTTCTGTTTTTCGATTTGAAAACATGTGTATACATGGCTTTTCAGTAAACAAAGAGGAAGCAAAGTTGGTGGCTACTCATTTGAAACTCCATTCATCTTTCTCGATTTCAAAGGCTGCGAAGGATTCGGCTCCAAATAATCACATTTACAGACACATTTTTAGAGATCTCTTTTATACATACACATTTACAGATTTGTGTGTATGGGTGTGTGATCTGTGATTTAGTTCTTGTTGTTTTTGACTTTTAAAATATTGTTTTGAAAAATAATTTTTAGACATCGAAGATATTATTTAATTGAGTCATGCACTAAGTAGTTATCTTTAAAACATTTTAAAGACATTGCTTAAAATTGTGCAAGGCAGACAACGACATAAAACAGTCCAGATAGACTGCATTGATTTTCTACTATATAGTAAAAAATCGTTCTAGAGGGAAGTGGAGGAAGACGCAATCAAATAACAACTGACAAGGAAAAATTAAATAGTGTGGAGGACTCGGTGAACAAAAAAAACATGTGTCATAAAATCAAAGAGGGAGAAAAACACACCCATTAAAAATAAATACTAATTTTTTATTTTATTTTTTTAGGTACTAAAAAATAATACACCGCACAATCCTAATTCAGGCCTAGCACAACCGGCCGACAAGATGGTAGCGCGCATATGGTGTTCGATTTCAGTGTATTTTCTCTCCTTCACAAAATTGAGTACGCCTTGGGGTACACCCCAAATGTCATATCTCCTCCTTATAAACACTACTAATATATGATTTTCCTCCTATGTTGAACTTTTTTTTTCTTTCAAATTCACAATACTAGCTCTAACTTTCAACATTTAGTGTTTATCTACCAACAAAAATTTCAACAATCCACCACTTGAATTTAAAAAAGTGTTTCAAAATAGCATTAAACGCTTCTTTAAGATTTTGCATAAACAGATGTGTCTTTCGACTTGAACCTTTGCATAGTAAGTAAGATTCAAATTCAACAAGAGTGACTCGTAGTCTTGTACTCTATCTATGATATCAAACCCACACACATCCTTTTCATAAGAAGTATTTTCTAAAGCTCGTGCATTAATGGCCCTACACATTTATCCCACTATAGTGAACACACTAGGAATTCTGCCTAAAAATTCCATAGTAAGCGGCCTCATTCCCACATTCACATAGGTGAGTCTATGAAGAGTACTTTTGTAGCTAGGTAATCCACTCCACATAGAGTATGAGTTTTATTAAGAGTTTCTATTACCTCATCCTTTCATCGTTTTAGGAATCATGCTTCTCTAATTTATAATAGCATGAATATCTCATATCACTTCACGACTTGGTTATTATCCATTGAAGCTAATTCTTTAGATCTCTAGTCTTTTAGGTCAGGTTACCATCATGAGTGGCTCATTGATCTATAGGAAATAGTCCCATACTTTTGGATGTGTTTAAACTTTCTCTCTAGATAATCCTTTCGTCAAATGATCTGCTAAGTTTTCATCAGTGCAGATACGGTCCACTATAACAACTCATTTTGAGAGTAACTATCTAATCGTGTTGTGATTACGACGTATATGTCGTCTCTTACAGTTGTAAGAAAGATTCTCATTTTTTGCAACAGTCTCAATACTATCGCAGTGGATCAACACAGCTAGTATCGGTGTTTCCCACAAAGGAATCTTAGCTAGCAAGCATCTCAACCATATCGCTTCTTCACTAGCGGTTGCTATTGCTATCATTTCAGACTCCATAGTGGACTGAGTCAATATCATTTGTTTAATTGATTTCTAAGATACAACTCCTCCAACTATGCTAAATATATAACCACTAGTTGCTTTGGAGTCATTTGATAAAGTGTTCCAATCAGCATCACTGTATCCTTCAAAGACAACATAAAATCTTTGATAATATAATCTGAGATTCATGGTCCTCTTAAGGTATCTCATGACTCTTTCAATAGTATGCCAATTCTCCATACGAGGTCTACTGATATTCATGCACAATAGTCCCACAACATAGGCAATGTCAGGTCTAGTATAGTCAGTGGCATACATGGGGCTGTCAATGATGCTCGTATATTCAGTTTGTCTAACACGTTCACTGTTGTTTTTGAAAAGTTTTACGCTTGGATCATATGGTGTGCAAACAGGTTTACAATCAAAGCAATGGTATTTCTTTAAAATCTTTTCAACATTCACTTTTCTGACGTCTTTCATATCAAAGTTGTTACACAACAATGATTTCACAGTATTTATAGCATGAACGTTTGAACTAAATATCAGTAAGTCGTCTACATAAAGACATATGGAGAATTGAAGGGCATGCTAGATAAATGATTGAGTCCTTTCAAAGAGGATGCAAATGATGTGTACTTAGTTATTTGGGCCTCCCCTGGTCCAGTAATTGTGCATCTGGTGCTCCTACCTCTGGTTCATTAATTGTGCCTCTGGTTCATTAAATGTGTCTTTGGTTGTTTCTGCCTCTGGTCTAGTGATCATGCCTCTGGTTGTTATTTTCCTCTTATCAAGTACAGTTTGTTTCAACAAAACTAAAATTTCAGAAACACATAGAAAAAATTCTAAGTTTCAGTTTTATGCTCAACGACTATGATTGAACTCAACGGTTATAATTTTGAAGACAACGAAGCACAATGCTGAAGAACAAACAGACCATACCATGAAGGACATCAAGACCATTCCTTGAAATACATTCAACCATACTTTGAAGGACAAAAGCAATGTTGCAAAGGCTTCAATAAATAGAACTTAATTTTGAATTCAAACAACATACACAATCACAACAACTTACAACGTTCATTCAAAGTAAATTAATCTCAAATCAGCAAGCACAAACGCTGAGTTAGAAAAATTGTCAAATTTATCTAAGTGTTGAGAAAGAAAAATCTGAGAGCTGATATTACAAAACACACAGTAGTGGCTAATTGTGTTCCTCAACGGCTTGACGGCACTAAGTTGAAAGTTGAGAAGAATTGTTATAACTTGTAAACTCATTCCGGTAGTGGCTGCTCTTTCCTCAACAACTTGATGGTACAAAGTTGGAGGTGAAAAGATTGAACACAATCATTGTGACTATCCAAGTGTTCAAATGTAAATTCTAATCATAGTGGATTAAAGCCTTCAAAGGAAGGGATTGGACGTACTTACTAGGTTAGTAATGAACCAGGATAAAATTGTCGAGTCATTTATTCTATCATTTATGTTTTATCACTTCATTTTTAAGTCATTCGAAATATTTACAAAAACTGTAAGCACAATTCAAACCCCCTATTTCTTGTGTTTCTTAACCAACATTGTTATGGTAATTACGAGTACTTAGTTATGACTTGGTGTGACCTACGCACCAATTGTTTTCATAGATTACGTGAACAAAACCTTTCATCCCTACCTAGACTCGTTGTGGTAGTATTCAAAGATGATATCCGTAAAGAAGAACATACAAAACACTTGAGGATAGTATTACAAACCCTTCAAGAAAAAATGTTGTTCATGAAATTATCTCTTAGCAGGAGTTTTGGTTAGAAGAGCTGGGTTTCCTAGGTCACGTGATTTCTCGAGGCGTTATAGCAGTTGACCTACCAAAACAATGAGAATTCTTGAATGGAAAGCACAAAGGTCAGTGAGATTAGGAGTTTTTTGGGCTTAGCAGGCTATTATTGTAGGTATATTAAGGATTTTCCACAGTAGCCCTATCATTGACCAAACCGACTCAAAAAAAGTAGTTATGATTCATACAAGATGTAGAGTGTTACACCATTTTCCAAGAGATTAAGAAAAGACTCACTTATGCATCGATCTTAGTATTGTCGAATCATAGTGAACCCTTTGTAGTGTATTAGGATAAATTCAAGATTAGGATTGGGTGACATTCTTATGCAAGATGGAAAAGTAGTAGCCTATGCATCTAGATGTTTAAAGATACATATGAGGAAGAATCCCATCCATGACATAGAGCTCACTGTTGTATTTTTCAGACTTAAGCTATGTAGGCACTACTTGAATGGCTTTAGATTTGAAGTCTTTAGCGACCATAAGAGCCTAATGCACCTCTTCAACCAAAAGGAGTTGAATATGAGGCGGTGTATGTGGTTAGAAATTTTGAAAGACTTTTACTTTGAACTTAATTACTACCCAAGGAAGGCTAATGTGATCATCGACGCTCTAAGTAAAAAGTGTCTCAGTGTATCAGCTTCAATGGTAAAACATAGTGAGTTGTTGGAGCAGTTTAGAAACCTTAGTCTAGCATGTGTGGTTACCCCCAAACAATACCTAGTTGGGTAGATTGAAAGTAACTAGTGGATTATTAGATGAGATTAGGGAAAGTTAGAAGAAGGATTTGTCTGTGTTGGATAAGTTAGAGTTGATGAATCAATGAGTAGTGGCATAACTAAGAATTTAATCTTGGAGGAAGGTCTTAGGAGTAGTTAGAGTATTCACCCTCGAGTTACAAAAATGTACCATGAGATTAAGACAATGTTTCTGTGGCCTAGGAGGAAGAAAGACGTAACACAGTTCGTCTATGCTTGCCTAACTTGTCAAGTTAATATTATGTACATCACTCTGAAATTATTATTTTACATTTATGATAATAAAAATCAACCATTGAATATAAAGATTTATTTCGTAAAAGCACTATTCTCTTTATTTTATTTAAGGTTAAATAAAGTTTTAGTCCATATAAAATCATTTTATTTTACTTTTAATCCTTATAAATTTTTTCGCACTTTTTAATGCCTATTAATATTATTGTTTTCACTTTTAATTCTACATTAAGGACTAAAATTGAAAATATAATATTTGTTTGGACTAAAAAGTGCGAATTTTTTTTACAAAAACTCACGAGAAATACAATAGTTTTATAGAGATTATAAGTTTATTTAATCCTTTTATTTATATATTTTTTTCTTAATATGTTTAAAGTTGTCACCTCATGTGATAAAAATTCCAGGGTTGATACAGTAATATATAATAGAAGAGAATAAAATAAGATTGTGAGTTTTTGGGTACTTTTTGTGATTGGTTTGGATATGTTGTTTACTAGGCATGGCAACGGGGTGTGGTGGTTCGGATTTTGCCTCCTCCACTCCGCACCCTCCCCCATTTCATAGTCGATGTGAAATTTAGGCCTCCATTCCCTCTCGCAACGGGGTTCGGGTTTTTCTGCTCATACCCGCACCCATTCATATATATAAAATTATAAATTTAAAAATCATATCTATTATAATTAATATAATAAAATAATTATTTTTAGACAATAATAAAATTAAAAAATATTTTCTATAGAGTTAAGATTATAATTTTTAATATTTAAAAAAAATATTAAGTATATTCAATATGTATATGTATATAAAATTTAAAAATTACAATAATATTACTTGCGGGGCGGGTCCGGGTGCAGAGTGGATATCACCAAACCCAAACCCGCCCCTGAATTTTAATTTCAGGGAAAATCCGCCCTTGCATCTAATTAAAGCGGATTTTCCTCGCCCAAATCAAGCGGGTTCGAATGGGTACCCGTGAGTGCGGGTTATGTTGCTATCGCTACTGTTTACACGAGATTCTAAACTAAAGGTAGTTTACTAGTTTGCCCTTGACTTTTGTTTATTTAAAGAAATATGCCATTTGGGAACCTTGATTGAAAATTAACCCATGTGCTCTTACTTTGTTCGTTTCTATTTGGTTTTGAAAACTTCTGATTTGTCTTTTTGTAACGTCATGTACATTGGATACTCAAATTGCTGTTTATCGGGATTTTGCTTGTAATCGATATATTTTATCTAAATTTTAAATTAATATATTTATTTATTTTTATTTGTATTTAAAACCACAATAATATATCAAAAGATTACGATTCCCACCATATTTTTATTTATATATATAGACGTGAAACATATTTTCAAGTATAATTATTTTAAGTTAATTTATATTTGAAGTTAATATTAATGTATGGTTATTAGTTTTCATATTTTTTATTAAGTTATATATATTTTTATTCTATATAAAATTTCAACATTTTAATTTTAGTCTTTGTAAAACAAAAATATAAATTTTAGTCCTTACCAAATTATCATGCATAGAGTTTAAGTCTTACTGCTAAATCAACATATATTTATGGATTAATTTTTGTAGGCATGTTAACATCATTATAAAAAGTTCTTCCACAATAAATAGATAAAAATTAATTTCTAGGTCCAAAAGTTTCTTTACTGTTACCTTAAATTTTTTTACATTTAAAATTTCATACTTAATTCATCCCAAGATAAAAAAAAAAATTCTCTGAGTGAGGCAATATTAGAGTGAATTTTATTGGTCACAATGCATTGTTCAATAGGATGAGCTTTGCGCATAAATACCTCATGTGCTTTTCATTTTTAGACACACAATCAATCAAACAAGTCTATTTTCGTATTATTTTTATTCGTTTATGGTTCTGGTTATTTTACATATGAATTTTTAGTTAAGATAACTCTTTGGAAGAGTTAAGGAACTCACAACTAAGGAACAAAGTTAAGAATGACAAAGAGTAGTGTACTATAGTACTTGTCTGGTTGTCCCCGTACCAGTAGCTTAAAAAATTACCCAGAGTTGCGCCTACATGCGTATCAATCTTAATCCTCGTTCTCATGCCCTCTAGGTACCCAAGTACCCATACCCGTACTCGTTATCTGCATTTAACTAAATTAAATTGTTAACTCACAAAATACCATATCATTTTAACACAATTAAAAAAAATATTCAAATTTCTGTTCTAAAAAAAATAATTGAAAATTCTTTAATATTAAATCATAAAACAATAAACTATAGCATTTAAACTATCCAAAACTATATTGAATCATGTAAATATTTATTTGATTTAATGATATTAAAATAAATAACACAAAAAGGAAAATTAAATACTAGATAAAACACAAATTTAATTGAATAAAAACAAAATAAAATTTAGAAAACAATTAACATATTTTATAAAATCAATTGTTAACTTTATATATGTCTTAGTTATATGAAATATTTTTATTCGACACAAATAAATTAAGAGCAATATGACAAACTTTTGTTGTGATTTTATTAGTATATTTAAATTGGTAGTCTAAATATTATTAGTTATGATAATATATATATATATATATATATATATATATATATATATGTATATATTGACATTTTTGTGTGTAATAATAATAATATATGATATTGTAGGTGTAGGGCGAGGTGGGTACTAAGGTACCAGTACCCATACTCATACCCCGCTCATACAGGTAGTTACCCGTGTCCAAACCTGTATCTATATTACGAGTTTTTACTCTATCTGTTGTAAGTATATTTTGCGGGTACCCAAATGGTTTGAATCCAATTTCCATCCCTAAACATAGTTTTTTCTCAGCATAATCGTTTAAAGTAAAAGAAAATCAAAATCTAAGAGTTATTAGTGGATCACTCAACTAACTTTTAATTTGTACCACATTTCGCACGACTAATGGGATACTACGACCAACATTACCAAAAGGTTAATTTTTCAAGGTCTATCATGATTGGCGTATGAACTTACATTCCTGTAAAAGTCTTAGCAGTATGGATCGATGGTCAACATCAACATAGAAAAGTCAAGTCATCATCGACCTCATGATCCACCACAAGCCTTAGGAATGCCAACTTTTGTAGCTCCTCCTAATGAACTTGGTAATGCTATGCTTGATACACCTCAACAACAAGTGGTAATGACTACATCTTTCATCAGACAACATAATAACATGGGGATATATGACATCATGTACCAAGTCTCTCAATAGTTAGCTGAAATTGTTAAACTCGTGGTTCATGACGAGGTTCAAAAAGTCTAAGAATTAGCAAGAGCCAAATATGGCGATCATTCACTCTCCTCTAATAATTAGATACTTCAAGGATACCAAGGTCAAGTAAGAGTTGCTATGCACCGATTACCGTAAGATAGAGATGGCAATGGGTAGGGTTTGGGTAGGGTACTATAGTACCCGTCCCCATACCCGCAGTTTAAAAAAATACCCATACCCGTGCTCGTACCCTCTTGGGTATCAACTTTAATACCCATACTCTTACCCTCTGGGTACCTAAGTGCCCGTACCCGTACCCATACCCATTACCCACGCTTTAACTAAAATAGATCGATAAATAAATGTTATTGTTGTGATTAAATTTAAAAATTATCTAAATATCTTAAATTCAATCATAAAGTATTATAAACCAAAATATTTTCTAACTCAAAACATTTCAAATGAACATTCGTTACAATACACATTCAAATATCCATAATAATACTTTATGAAGTTGCATGTCCTACGACAATATTATTCGATATCTGTAAAAATAATTGATAGGAAGTTACAAGTATAATTATAAAGACACGATTAATAAGATATAACTCTTAGTTATAAAGTCACAATTATTTAGCTATTCATCATAATCAAATTCTTAAAAGTTTGCAAACGTTTATCTTTTGATTATAAATATTGTAGTGGTCCAATGATATTAATAGATGTTAAAACATAAAGGAAAACAATTAATTAAACTAAACATTAATATAATAAATAAATAAATAAATAATATATTTATATAAGTGCGGGTGCGGGGAGGGGTAGGTACTATCGTACCTGCACCCATACCCGCTTAATTTTGTGGGTAATTACCCGAACTCGTGCCCATACTCATTATGTGGATTTTTACCCTACCCATTGTGGGTTTTTTTTGCGGATACCCACTGGGTCTGGATCTAATTGCTATCCCTACCGTTAGACCATCTTATGTTATTTAAAAAAATATATAATTAAAAAATAAAACATAATTCGTCTATTCGGGGTGCATCACATGGTAGTTTGTTAATCTTATTTTATATCTTCTTCAACGTGAAAACTTTACTTTACGATTTATCTCTTCTTTCATAGAGATTGTTTACTTGTTCACAAAAATGCATTGAATTAAATGTTTTTATTTCTTGAATGGCAAACTCTTGATAGTCCGTGCTAATGCATCATAAATTTTAACGGAGTTATAGTTCTTAGTTATAGTTATAGAGTTTTATTGTAACTATAATAATGATAGTTTAGTCTTTCTAGCCTTTAGTATTTATTCTCTTCTGTAACTCTTTGTGCTTTGTTAGCACTTTTGCATTCTACTAAAATCTTAGCCTCATTTTATTTCTTCTCTATGATTCATATTGTTATTACCATTGATTCAAAGTTCATTTTAACAGTTGCAAATAGTTTTTCAAACATGCTAATAATAAAAAATGTAAGGTCTTGTGTTCACACAACATGTGTGAAGATGTTCAGTTCTTGTTTATTCAATCGCTAAAAAAATTCATCATTTGATGTAAATTCCGGAGCAAACTACAAAACATCACCATTCATGAGGTGCTTAGATATTAACCGTTGGTGCGCAGTCCCATTCTCATGTGTCCTTTATAATCCAACAAGGCTATAACTTATCACAATATAAGAAAAATGACGAAGAATGCATAGCAAGTCAACCCATTCTCCTATATGAAGAGACAAAAGAGAAAGTCTTTTTTCAAAACACGTTGTGTAAAATGATAGAGTTTGATTTTTGTAATTTTAGGGATATAATTTAAATTCCAACCATTGTATATTTGACATTTATGTCACTTTAATTAATTGATACGTTATTCATCATAATCGTTTTAAATAATTTTGGAATGTTTTAATTTTAAAAATTTTGGGAATCGATCACCTTGTACATGAAAACATTACATTCTGTCACATGACACGTATAATAATTTGCAAATGTTGACAATATATAACTAATATTTTTGAGTTCTCAAAATTTTGGGGCTATGTGCGGTGGCCCTGCACGAGCTATGGGCCGACTTTGTCCTTCATCTCAACATAAAGTGTTGTATTTGATCATTTTACACAAATTAAAAAAATAGTAAATTAAAAAACTAATAGTGATTTTACCACATTATATTTATTAACCATTGATGTGTTCCAATTATCATAAATATGAGTGAGAGAATAATAAGGTGGAAGAGATGTACATAGTACTAATTAGTTGGTACAATAAAAAAATTAAAAAAAATAAATAAATAAAAATAAAGGTTTAAATATGTAAAAGCTCTATGTAAATAAGAGTTATTTTAATTTTAGTCTTTGTCAAAAGTTTGTCTTTCAATTTGACCTTATAATTTTAAAATACTTTTAATTTAATTATTCATTTGATTTTTTTGCTGTAATAGATATAAAATAATGACGTGTCAAATGTGACTCATCAATTAAATTACTAATCACCTAATTAACTCCATTAATTTATTTTAAATTATTATTAAATAAAAGAGAGAAAAAATAGAATTAGGAATAATAAGGATTTGGGAATTAGGTTTTTTTTTTTAAATACAAAGAAGAACTAAGAAGGAGATGAAGTTGCAAACTCAATTTCATTCTGAGAACAAAAGATTTCATACATTCTTAAATCACTTTGTTATCGCTAACTTTCAGCTTCTCCTGCAAATAATCCTTCTTGTGGTTGTTGGCACAAGTGTAACACTTGAATGTAACCCTGTTTTTAGTGTTCTTTTTGTTGAGACAATTAGAGGTTATTAGGATTTAGGAGTGCATTTGGATATTCTTGACCAGGATTTCTATTTTATCATTTTCTATCCAAGATAATGTATTCAATTTGCTTGTCTAATTGTTTAGAACAGATTTAATCGATTATACATGTTATGTGATCTATGATCTACCAATTCCCCATTAATTCTAGTCGTTGTATTTGTTTCCTTTGTTTTTCAGCCTTCATTGCAGGTTCTTTTTTCCTTTGCTACTCTCTTTACAACAACTCTGTATTTTTCAGTGCGGTTTGAATTCTGTTACTATTCATCAAAAATCAATCATCACTGCCCCCAACAATAGGATAATCTGCTTGAAATTGGCAAGAACTTAGAAGCTCCCCCTGAACAGTCCATCCATGTGCCCCCACACACAAGAAGTTTATTATGGTTTAACGGGTTCGAGTAAGCCACGTGCGCTATAGACGGAGTTGTTCGTCTTTGCTTTTCAACTAATAATAGATCGATGTTGTTGTCGAAATTGAAAGTTAGTCGAAGAATCGGCTAATAGCTCTAAAATATGATTCCCTTTTTCCTTCAAAGGATACACCAAAGAAAGAACTTTGTCGCTTGGCTATAGATTCTTTAATTCTTCCAAAGATTGTTAAGTACGGATTAGGGTTTTTTGTAATCAACTAAACTATGAAAACCTAAATTAAAGGCATAGCATATAGATAAAAAATAAATTTCAAGAAAATGATATGTTTGATTGATTGTGTGTCTAAAATGAAACGTATTTGAGTATTTATAGACAAAGCTAATTCAATTGGCTAAAACGTCGTCACCTACAAATCTAGCCATGACTTTTTCTATTCGACTAATCTCGCAAGTAGTGCGTTGTTTTGTCTGTTACTATGTGTACTTGGTGCCCCACATTCAATTTCCCGCCACTTCATAGAACTACAGTTTTCCTTATACACGCGTGTATTTCCACTTCTAATGAAAAAATTTCGTAGGGGATCGTTGAACTTTGAGAAAGATTCTTCTAACTCGTATTCCATTGCTCTTAGTTCAACTACTCTAAGATTCAGCTACTTGGACATCGACTAAATTGAATTCAGCTGTTGACTGTTATTGGCTAACATCTTATATCACTTTTAGGTGTAAATAAATGCCCTTTGTGTCGTCGTATCCGTTTATTGAACTAAAAGATGTTGCGGCGCAAATAACAATTACTACATGAATGGTGTAATTAATCATTACTATGTTAAATAGAAAAGTAGTGATTGTAAATCCCTTTCTTGATTTATGAATTGATGAAAATTCATTAAACCTTGATGATTCAATTACCACAACGATAATCTTGGGTTTCTTTGACTAATTGTAGTGTTTAACTAGCCCTTTCATATGTTATCCTCTTCGTATTAATAGCCTTAGTCAAATATGAGATATTCTTCACACTATCTTATTTCATGTATTATTTTTCCTCGCCTTATCTAACCTGTGCTCTTCAAATATTCTTGTTTTTCAAGAACTTTCTTCCTTAACCCTAACACCATCGTATCTCAATCCAATTCAAAAAATCTCTCTCACAACTATTTTGGTGGTATGATTCTAACATTGAATTTTAATCTTCTGTTTTTTTCATTGGTTCCAACGAATGAGAGTGTTGGGTCTCTTTTTCTTATATAAATGAGGAACGATCAAATTACACGATAAGAGTTACACTCATTCAATAAAATCGTGTTGAATAAATATTTTTCAAAATCAATTCTTTGATAGAAAACTACTATCATATAGATCATGTATACAAATTTTGACATTAATCTATAATCATTTCTCACGCCATCTTGATACTTTAAGATTAACGTCAACAATGTAATTGTATATAAAGTCCATATTAATACATTAAGATGACATGAGAAATGATTATAGATTATTGTTAAAATTTATCGATATGATCTATATGATAGTAGTTTTCACTTCAATGGTTGATTTTGAAAAATATTTATCTGACATGATGTTATTGAATGAGTGTAACTTTTATAAGTGTAACTCTTCGTTTTAATTTGATCCTTCCTCTTTATAAATTATTTCCATAATTAAAACTCATAACAAATCAAAAGTGACCCAAAGTGCAAAACTTAATAGTTTGGTGGCGTTAAATCTATAAATTGGTCAAACTGATTTATTAGAGTCACATCATTCAAACTATTAGTCAATTGATTTGATAATACCATAATATATCAATTTGCAAATGTACCTACAACACTAAAAGAAAGTTTCAAATTTTGGTCCAAAATTTCTAAGGAAAAGAGAATCATAGGAAAAGAGAAAATAGTATTTGCAAGGAACTTTGTCCTAGGAAATTACTATTTAGAAAAATGTACTTAATGTCCAGAATACAAGGCCATTGTGGGAAACTTGTTCCTTGTAAACTATTGATTTGACTATTGCAGGTCATTTCTGAAGAACTAGTTCTTTGCAAATTTTAAAAACAAGACTATTGTGCAGACATTGTTAGTAATGCAGTGGATGCAACCTTTTTCAAGCGCTTTCTGAGGTAGTTCCTCGCAAATATTTGAATATGACAGTTGCATATTTACTATTTATTTTACAATTTATTCCAATTAAGTTAAATAAATTATTCTGTCTTATAATTATTTGGAATTAAGATATTTTAAAAATAAATATTAAATATTTTAACGAATTAAAAAATAGTATAAAACAAAACTCATTTATTTGCGAGGAACAATGCTTCCTAGAAAATGTTTGAGCGGAAACATGTATTTTGAATTTTAAGATTTGCAAAGAACCAAGTTCTTATGAAACGTTTGTGCGGAAAATTGTATTTTGAATTTTAAGATTTGTCAAAAATATTTGTCCTAAGAAACGTCTTAGAGGGAAAGTGAATTTTGATTTTCTATATTTGCAAAGGACCTTTGTTCCTAGCATACATTAGAGTGAGAAATTGAATTTTAAAATTGAAATTTTACGAGGAATAGTTCCTTGCAAATGATTAGACCAAATTTCTTTATAAAACACACCGTCTTCTTCATTCTTTCATGACTCAATCTTCAACATTTCATCCTCCTCCTCCTCACAATTTTTTTTACCAAACATCAACTCATACCGACAACAATTTAATCAGATTATAATAAAAAAAATAAAGAAAGCAATTGATAGAAAAAATGGACGCATTTTTGTGGGAAACTTTACGAGGACATTGTTCATCGAAAATTGTTTTCTAAGACATTTGTTCCTCAAAAAATATTTGCGACCAACATATTTTTGGGTTGATCAAGCTCCTCAAAATGATTATTTAAAATATTTATTTGCGAGAAAATGTAGTGTATATTTTTTTGTCCTATTATATAGATTGTTAATTTCTGGTACACTAATCTTCATTATTCTTGTTCGATGTTTGAGAGATTCTTGGATTCCATATTATTGTGTTTGGGTTGTCTTAGCTGTGTTCAAAAGATAAACAAAAAGTTAGGAAAAGAGCCACCTCTCATATTTGTTCTTTGTTTGAAGCATAGACACATCGCTATGGATCAGGAGTTGGCAATTTTGAGAATGAAATCCGTATCAACTCTCTTTGACAAGTACTATGATTACTCCGTCCATTCCATTTTAATTACTTCTCCCATCATTAAATAATTGTGGCAATCGATCATTTTACATAAATTAGTAAAGTATAACAAATAAAATAGAGAAGAATAATTTTACCAAATTATTCTTATAAATTATTGATTGATTGCAATTATAACAAATATAATTGAAAATGATGTATATAGTATTTATAAGAGGGTAGAATTGGTAAAAAGAAATTAAAGTTATATTGGAAATCAAAGCGACAACTATTTTAGGACAAATTTTTCTTACAAATTAAAAAAATATTAGTTTTATTGATTTTAATAATAAAATAAGTACTACAATTAATAAAAGTATTTGAGTAAATGACATTCATTTTATCATTAAAATTAAGAACCACACAGAACCCAGACCAGACAACTAAAACGAGCCAGAGAGAATCATTTACTCAAATACCCTTACTAATTATAATTAATTGAGAATTTTGATGTGTTTAAATACAATAAAAAAGAGTATATTTGTGGGAAAAAAGAGTAATTAATGTTACATTAGTATTGTAAAATGACAAATAATTTGAGACAAAAAAATGACAAATGAGACACTTAAAATGTGATTGATGGAGTACTTAACAAAAGATAAGGAGAAAATACTCACCGTGACCATTATTATAAGAAAAAAAAACTATTTTTGTAGGTAATAAGAAATGTAGTTTAATGCAACTAATTTTCTAGATTTCATTTATAACATAAGCCAAATTTACTAAATTGTTATTTTTTAATGATAACATTCACCTATCAACAATAAATATTTTGAATTAAATAAAGTATCAATTAAAAATAATAACGTTAAATGGTTCAAAAGTAGTTAATTTTTTTTATTATAATAATAACCAAAATTTAAGATTTTTGTGTGCGTATAATAGTGAATAAATAGAGTATAGTGTTTGTCAACTTGGGTAAATTTCAACACAATTTTGAAATTCATTATTTTAAATATTTGTTTATACTACTATCAAAAAAATTTCCATATAATTTTTTTTATAAACACCCTTTAAATAAAAAATTTGTCACTAAATATAAACTCTATTTTAATTTACTAAGTGCATTTATTATTTTTTTTCATACATATCGTTATTAATACTATTAATTTTTTTGAAATATGAAAAGTCAAGTTTAATAAATTCAAATTCAAAGATTATTTTAAAAAAATTAACACATTAATTGCCTATCAATTTTTTTTAATAAGAGCGAAAATACATCACATAATAGAAATAAAATTTCAATTATATTATCACTTCAAGACTATATTAAAAAGAATATTTATTTCATTAAAAACCTTACAACAAGAAATTTACGATTTTAATTGAAATGTAAGTGATCAAAAGAATTAAATAATTGATAAAATTGATTACTACACACCTTTGTATTCCTTGTAGCCAAACCAGCGAGTTATATTGGATTAGTAGTCCGTAGAGGCAGATCTTAGTTGTGACAGGCGCAACCACTTAAAACAAATTATAAGTAAAATGATCAAAATATCTTTATTGAAATTGAAAAATTACAAACATACCTAAAACTCTAAAATCTATATCTTGTCCACTCTCTCTCACCCTTTTCACATAAGCGCCATTTCTAAAATCTTAGTTCGTCTTCATCGTCGTCTTTGTCGTTTCGTTTGCGGTTCGTCTTTGTCTCTCTCTGCTCGTCGCTGCTCACTATGTTGCGGCTCCCTCCTCGCACGCACGATCTATGCGGCTCCGCTAGTGCCACCTGTCGTCGTTCGTCGCCTGTCGTCCGTCAATCCACGTCTAGGCCTCAAATCAGAGTATTTTGCGATCTGGTCACCATACTCGTCGTAGATGTGAGTAACTGATTTGTGATACCCTTTTGAGTTTGATACTTCCTTTAAGTCTCTTATTCGTGATATTTGCATTACTTTAACTGTGACTGCATCTTTTGTTTTGTGAATAGTAAACCTCTAATTTGTGACTGTAACTCTTATTTGTGCATATTATCTCTGATTTGTTGATGATAAATTTTTTATTTGTGACAAGTATATTTTTATTTGTGATTGCGACTCTGATTTGTGACTTCCTTTGTTTTTGCATTGTTTTGACTGTGGTTAAATATCTGATTTGTTGATTTATTTAAATTTTTTATTTGCATTAGAGAAGTTTGTGAGAATGAAGAAGAGTAAAAGAATTGATTCTTTTTCAAAAGGAAATTTGTGAGAGTGAAATTGATGAAGAAATTATAACTTTTGCATCTGAAACTATCTATGAGAATTCAAGAATTGAAAAAAATGAGAATCATCTTTCCAAGGTTTAAATATATTTATGGTCTTTGCAAATATGCGTCATTTTGATTTTAGTCCCTGTAATTTTTTTTTTGTTTGATTTATACCCTTGCAAATTCTAACAAGTTTTAAAAAAGTCCTTAATGAATCATTTTTAGTAAAAAAAATGGTGACATGCCTAATTTTGGATGAAGTGGCACATGGTGACTGTGTAATTGTTGTTGACTAGGCAATTTTTAATATTTAAAATTAAAATTCATTTTATTAACTCATTTAATCATTTTATTAAAAACTTAAAACTCATTTAATTAAATGATTAAATGAGTTTATAAAATAAATTTTAATTTTAAATATTAAATATTGCTTGGTCAACAACAATTACACGGCCACCATGTGACACTTCATCCAAAATTAGACATGTCACCATTTTTTTACTAAAAAAGATTGATAAATGACTTTTTTAAAACTTGTTAGAATTTGCAAGGGTATAAATAAAAAAAAAAAAAATTACAGGGACTAAAATCAAAACAAAGCATATTTGCAAGGACCAAAAACATATTTAAACCTTAAATTTTTTATTTGCATTAGAGAAGTTTGTGAGAATGAAGAAGAGTAAAATAATTGATTCTTTTTCAAGAGGAAAATTTGTGAGAGTGAAATTGATGAAGAAATTATAACTTTTGCATCTGAAACTATCTATGAGAATCTAAGAATTGAAAAAAATGAGAATCATCTTTTCAAGGTTCCTAGAGTTTTCGAAGATTACTTTGAGAAATGTTTAGAATGTGACCCGGGAAAGCGTCATCAAATTTGACAATATCCACCAAATCATATGGATGCAATACGAAGAGCTTATCTAAGTTGTGCTTTGAGTTGTACTTTCACTCCTAAGGATAACTATAAAGTTTTTAACATGCACTCTAATTGAAAAATATTACCCTATGAATTTCAATATGCAAGAAAAGATTAAATTAAAACTCCAACTCTAACATTTCTTTGGTTGATGCTCGTCAAGATTTAAATTTCAAGAATTTATCAACTATCCAAGAATAGTGCTTATGTTTGGTTGCAACTGAAAAAGTGCAAAATTTCTACTTGATTGATAGACTACTCCGTCTTATCATGACTCTTCCGATTTCTACTGCCACAAATGAAAGATTTTTTTAGCAATGAAAATTATTAAGTCTAGGTTAAGAAACAAGATGAAAGCAAACTTTTTGGCAGCCAGTATAGCAGTTTATATTGAAAGGAAAATTGCTGCAAGTATTAGTTTTGAGTCTACTATTGATAATTTCAAGTTAATTAAATAGCGTAGATCATTACTTTAAGATATTTTTAAGTCATGTAGTTAAACTATTTGATATTCCACTGTGTTTATTACAACTTAATTTTTTGCTATATAATATTATTTTCATATTTGATTTATACATTATAATTTTATGTTGGCCACCCCAAACTTTTAAGTCAAACTGTGTTATATTTTTTCAATCATTATATTATGGCATATATTGTTGGAACTTAAGCACTAAGATCCTATTTGAATTGGCTTATTTTAAACTTTTCTAGACTTATCTTTTTGTATAAGTGCTTATTACTAAGCCCTATTTAAATTGACTTATTTTGAGCTTCTCTATTTGTATAAATACTTATTGTACTTTTTGGCACACAATATTAAAAAAGCTTGTGACCTCCGTTAAGCCCAAATTCATAAGCCATCCCAATAAGCTTTTGAAATTTAGCTTATGAAAGGAAACACAGAGCTTATGCCTTTACGGAAGCTTTTGAAATTAAGCTTATGAAAGGAAACACAGAGCTTATGCCTTTTTGGAAACACGGAGCATTATCACTATCACCCCCAATCATCAATATGCTAAAGCAATAGTGTGTTAGGACAATTTTTTATAATCGAATCACATAATTATTTGAACTACTGTATCATTGGTATCACCTATATAGCGATAATTAAAGATGAAAAGTCCTTAAGTTCTAGTTCAACTAACAAATATCGATACTATTAAATTGAACGTCTTGTTTTGAATTCGATCCAAGGACCACACAATTATATAAGTTAATTATGGTTGAATTTATATATCTTCTAAAATTAAAAAATAAAACTGAGAAAAAATAATATACATTTTTCTCACGTTTAATGAACCAAAAATGAAATATACATTATAAAAATTGGTCTACAGTTCTCATGATAATAATTTATGATGATTGACGAATATTGAATTTTTTAATTTTAATCATAATTTTAAATAATAATTTTGTGATACAGTGATTTGTAATTTTTTAATGGTTATTTTGTAGTATATATCATGATAATTTATTAAAAAAAATTACTATTTTTAATATATGAATATTTTTTCAGTAATTTTTAATATATGAAATATAAGTAGTAAAAAAAATTAAAAATTAAAAAAATTTATAAGTGCTTTTGGAATTATACATCAAACACTTGTTTTTAGGTAAACACTTGTCATGGTACTCATCCAAACACAAGTAGCTTATCTAGTATAAGCTCTTATGTGATAAGCTCTCATGCCATAAGAGTTTAAATAAGTTATTTATCCAAAGAAATCCTAAATATTGAAACATAGAGTTTGTGTTGTGTGAATTGAAAAAATAAAAAAGTTTACATAGGAGAGATATCACATACTAGTAGTGTTTATAAAGAGAATATTTGATCTTTAAGATGTGCCTAAGGGGTATTTAATTTTGTGAAGGGGAGATAATCCACTCAAACCGACTGCCACACATGTGTGCTGCTGCTGTCCATCTGAATGGGCTTGGGCTAAGATAAACTAAAAAAATTAATTTTTTTTAATACATGCATTTTTCTATCTCTAGGATTTTTTTACAAATGTTTTTTTGTGTGTGTTGACTGAGTCATCCACACTATTCCACTTCTCCTCATCAATTATTATTCGATCGAGTCTTCCTCTAGTCCCCTCCAATTTTGTAAGTCATTTTCAGTGAACTGGACAAAAACTACACACACAAATTTTGCTCAGACCTATTGCGAAATTCCTTTATAAATGGAGTATTCTGCTCAATTTACAAATTGCATTAAAAACTCTGAAAAATTCAAAAGTTTTCTCTCTTCTCCTTTTTCTACTTTGTCCCAAATTTTCTTTATGTCCCATTATCGAAAATTGTCCATTCAAAATTTTGAGTGGTCATTGTATCATAGTTTCGAGTGGTCGTATCCGCCATATTTAGAGGATGTAATTCTAGAACGGTTTTCTAAAGTGTAGTAGAAATTGATACAGTGCATGTGGATTGTTTTGTCCTAAGACGTCATGGTTGAACGTATGCCTTGCACATTTTTGGACAGTACTGCGAAACGTCTCAAAGATAGTGACCTAGTATGTCGCTCAACCTAGTAATCTCTTTGGTGGATGAAAATTAATTTTAAAACAGTTTTTCAAAACTTAAAACAACTATTTGAAGACGTTTCTTTCTGCCATGTCTAGCGAAGAAATTACTAGATACGGTTCTACTACTTCTTATTTCAATAAACTGTTGCGATTCGAGGGACGTCACTTCAAATGATGGCAACAAAAGTTGCTACTTTTCTTAACTATGAAAAAGGTTGCGAAAAAGATGACATTTCAGTGGTTCCCAAAATAGCTGAACAAATAAAAAATGATAAGAAAACTGCAGAGTTAACCCTATCGGAGAATAATGATAACCTCTGTAAGAATTATATTCTTAATTGGCTTGTTGATGATTTGTTTGATTACTACATTCCCAACAATACTGCTAGAGATGTTTGCAATGCTATGAAGAAGAAATATGAAATCGTGGAAGCTCAAAGAGGTAAGAGTTGATAAAGATTATGGACTTGAGTATACGACCTAAATATTATAAGAAGATCCAATAAGGCAAGAAACTATAAATAATGAGATGCATTCTCTAGAGTCTAATAGGACCTGTCATTTAGTAGATTTGCCTCCTGGTTGCAAACCGATAGGTTGTAAATGGATTTTATAAAAGAAACTAAAATTCGATGGAACTGTTGATAAATACAAGGCTCGCCTTATAACCAAAAGTTTTAGACAAAGAGAAAATATAGATTTCTTCAACACTTTTTCACCGGTCACTAGAATTACATCCATTAGGGTACTAATTTCACTTGCTTTTATTCATGACTAGGTGGTACACCAAATAGATGTCAAAACTGCTTTTTTAAATAGTGACTTGGAAGAAGAAATCTATATGGAGTAAAATGAAGGTTTTGGGATTCATGGACAAGAAAAAAAGGTATGTAAGTTAGATAAATCTTTGTATGGTCTTAAACAAGCTCCTAAGCAATGACGTGAACAGTTTGATAACTAGATTATATCGAATGAGTTTAAAGTGAATGAAAGTGACAAATGTATTACAAATTTGAAAATTGCATTTGCATTATCATTTGTCTCTATGTAAACGACTTACTCATATTTAGTTCCAACATTCATGTTGTAAATACTATGAAATCATTGTTATCCAAAAACTTTGATATGAAAGACCTTTGAGAAGCGAATATAATCGTTAGAATCAATATTACTAGGTCAAAAAAGGGAATTTCTTTATATTAGTCTTAGTATGTTGAAAAGATCTTAAAGAAATACAATTACTTTGACTGTAGATCTGCTTGCACACCATATGATCCAAGTGTAAAATTTTTCAAAAACAATGGTGAAGGTGTTAGACAAATTGAATATGTGAGCATCATTGGCAGGCTCAAGTATGCCACTGGCTATACTAGACCCGACATTGCCTATGTCGTGGGACTATTGTGCAGGTTTACCAATAGACCTAGTATGGAGCATTGACATGCCATTGAGAGAGTCGTGAGATACCTCAAAAGACCCATGAATCTCGGATTACATTATCAAAGATTTTATGTTGTCCTTGAAGGATATAGTGATGCTAATTGGAACATTTTATCAAATAACTCCAAAGCAACTAGTGGCTATATATTTAACATAATTGGATGGGCTATATCTTGGAAATAGAAGAAACATACGATATTGGTTCAATCCATGATGGAGTCTGAAATGATAACACTAGCAACCGCTAGTAAAGAAGTGAGTTGGTTGAGATGCTTTGTAGCTGAGATCCCTTTGTGAGAAAAATTGATGCCAACTGTGTTGATCAATTGCGATAGTACCACAACTATCACTACTGGAAAAACTGTTACTAGCGTCGGTCGAAAGCCTACATTAAAGGGCAAAAAACCAACAGTAACGATGATTTAGAGTCGGTGTCAGGCCAAGGCTAAAGCACTTAAAGCTAAACATTAGCGTCGGTCAAATGACGTCTGACGCTACAATAGCATCGCCCAAACCAACCCAAATCTGACGAAACTGTTAAAAATAGAACATTTGATGCTAGTATTACTCCATTGCTACGTCAATTGAGAAAATATTAGAGTCGGGAAGCCAATGCTAAATTCAACAATTTTTAGTCAATAGAACATGTAAAATGGGCTATGTCGGCGCTAAAGTCAACTAACATAAATTATAAATAAAATGAAAGTCAAATCTATAAATAACATAGCATCGATTTGTGCGACACTACAGTGAACATTTGAAAAGTCAACAAAACATATAACGTCAATCCATCCGACACTAAAGTCATATTTTGACAAAAACATGAGGCGTCAGCTTGGCCGACACTATACTATGACTGCATGTTTTTTTTTTGGTATCTACACAATTATATTTTTATGCTTGATAAAATACTTGATACTTATGAAACATTGAAATATTTAACGTTTTCACACATTGTCATTTTGCATTAACAATATAAGAAGCACACCATAAAGTATCATTTGTTATGAAACTACAAAATAATAACTTAGTATAAAATTACAAAATAACAAAGTCACAAAATACGTATTTGTCGTCCAACGACTACAAAAAGTAAACATAACTACAAGATAAAGCTTCGTCCAGTGACTGGTCTTCCAAATGATCATCATGATGAGGATGCAAAGGAGGGTGGTTTGCACTACATGATCCACCAACTGATTGACATTGCAAAACGTCAATTTGATCTACGAAACTTTACTTTAATGCATCAAAATCATTCTCTAACTTTTTTGAATGCTCCCTAGCCTCTTTGGCAACCTTGATAGCCACTAGACCATTGCATCCTAAGCAATTTGTTCAACTCTAATTTTAGCAGTCCTTTCGGCTTTAAAAGACATCATAGCCAGGAAATTAGAAGGATTTTGGGATTGTTGTGTAAGCGATGTGCACCCACGTTGGAGGTTGATAAACAAGTCTCCCGTACCATAAACTCGACCACAGGTATGACCCCTTGCAGACTTCGTCCATAACTTAATTATTGTCGCTCCGTCTATCTCTTAGCACCATCTCCACTTGTTTTTCTAAGTTGTGTTTTTACGTCCTTCAATTTTTTTTTGAAATATTCTCCGATTAATGGGAAAAACTAATAAGGTAATAGTTGCATGAAACAACAAAATAAGAATTCACATATTAAAATAGAAAATGTTGACTTATGTATGAAGACTGTTAATAGATAGATAACATACTAACTTACAATTAAACAAACAGGTCAACAGATAGATAACATACTAATTTACATTGATACTTGTAAAAGGCACGTGTAAGATGGCAAAAAAAAAACTGAAGTACAGATTTAGCATGATAAACTAAATAGAAACATAAATAGCAAACAAAACCACATAGTAACAAACCAAAACCAAACTATGATAAAACCAAAATTCAAGACAATAATAATAAGCAATGCTAAATAATATGCATTGAACTCCAAATAAACAACCGCTAACTTACGTAGGTAGATTCTGTGCGACTATTAACACAAGCATCATTTTTCCTCTTGTGGGTTGTCAAAAATAACTCATCGGGGAGTAAATCTCTTTGAAGATTATTTCTCTACAAATAAACTCAAGATTATTGGACCACAGATAAAATCAAGATCATATAAAAATGTAAAGACAAGTAATAATCCGTCAAATTAACCTAAGATCACAAGTAGATATCATAACATTCAATTTTATTAATCTTAGGTAAATACTAGATAATACACTCTATAAATGCAAGTATAGAAATACCAAGACAATAAGTGTTAATTTAATACATATGAGTTCAAGTGCAACATCAATATAAGCCTTGTAGCATGAGGTGTGGACAACTCATCTTCTTGTTGAAGTTCGATTGGTCTTATTTTGGTTGTAGATTGACTAGAATGATATACCTTCACAATATGCTTGAAGACCAATCCAAGCTTCCTCACCTATCCAACTAGATCGGATCCCTTTCTTCCTCACCTTTGTAAGCATATCTAATAGTCTTTTATCGACTTTTTGTTCAAAAATGTGTTTGACAACATCATTATTGTGAGGATCCTAGGACATTTTCTCCTGCAAATAATAAAAAACATATATGTACTAACTACTATTAACAAAACATATAATGCAATTCTCTCTACTCTTATGTTGCAGTAAGCAATAATTCTCCCTAAATAGGCTTGAAACAATGAAGTGAACATATAATTAGATTCAATGGCTTACCCCAAATTTTTTCAGCCAATCTTTTCTAATATATCGGTGGTTGCACTCCAACTATGGATAGACTCACAAAACTATTTTTGTATGGCATACCTAATGGCCTCTACAATTGCATTGCTAGGACTGAGTCTACAAAGTATTGAAAGAAATAGAGTATTGAGTAAAAAAAATATATGTCTGCAATTATGGTTCTAGTATAATTCATGACCTTTTGATGATTGATGTTGAAGAAAATAAGTGGGTGTTGTGTTGTAACTTACCTTTTATCGTAAGGTCGTATAATGACTTTCCCATTAGCATCTCTCATTGACACGAGAGGAGGAACGTTCTCTTGACCCACATCCTCATCATCTTGGTTGTGGTTCCCATTTTCCTCCTTATCCTCATCATGGGAAGTTTGTTGCACATCCTCCTCTGCTAAAGCCTCATGTGGGACATGTTGTGAAATGAACCCATGGTCTGAAAACTTATACCTAGAGTCAACATAAACACAAATACCTTAGGGGTTGAAGCATGGATGGGAGATGGTGTTGGGTGGGAATGTGGTGTTAGAGTATGAGAAGGTGTTATAGTCTGAGTTGGTGCAAGAGGCTGAGATAGGGTTGGAGACGATCGATCAAGTGGTCTGGTGGTAGATAACTTGCGACTTAAGACATCCCATTACTCATTAAGTTTTCCTTGTCGTAACATCTTTGGTTTACCCTTAGTTGGATGAGTTTTTCCTTTATCATTGCCAGTTTTGTTAGTCATCTGTTGTCATCAAGTAAAAAAGGTAAATAAAAAATGTCACTTAAGAAACAATAAAGTTATGATTGGGCAACTTGTAAACTACTCACCACCTCCCATACATATTGCTTTGTGTAAATGTAAGGTTGATCATATTTCTCATCCCTAATTTTTGTAAACCTTTTTTTACTTCTTCTAAAAGAGTGATCAGATGGCAAAAACCAACAATGGCAATCGAAACAAGAGTTCTTCCCGTCATATTTCAAGCTGAAAGCTTTTGTGTCTTCCTACTATGAGGATATGCCAGCTTACCTTGTGTTCCCCAACCATATCAAGCACGCTTTCATGATGAACTTTTATTTTGTGGATATATCATAAGTCAAAATGCCTTTTGACCATAATCGTTGCGAATCATCAATCAATGGTTGCAAGTAGACATCTATCTTTTCTTTGGGATTATAATGTCTAGGTATGAGACAAGTCAAATATAAGTATTGTTTGATCATGTACATTTTAGGGAAAAGATTGTATGGTATGACTATAATCGGCCAATATGAGTATGGAGAAGTAGACACTTGAATGTAAGAAGTAAATCCATCTACACAAACCCAACCTTACATTTTTGGGGTCACTAGCAAAGTCGGGATATACATAATCAAAGTATTTTCATGCTTTTCCATATGGCGAAGGACGTTTGAACTCTTTCTATTCTCATGATGCCGTCTCATTTCAGTTGCAGACTCAATTAATGCATACAATCTTTGTAATATGGAAATGATAGGGAAATATAACATTCTATTTGCTGGAACATCTATGTACTTTCCCATACCATTCTTACAAGGAATGAACCTAGGAGGATGACATATTTTGCACTCAGATAACTTTCTATCATTCTTTTAATATAACATACAACATTCTTACAACAATTAATCTTATCAACCTTCAACCCTAACTTCGACACCAATTGTATTACTTGGTAATAGTTATCGGGCAAGCATTTTTGCACTGGACATACACTTTTAAGGATTTGTGCAACAAAATCTATACCTTTTTGTTGAACATGCACTTGAAGAAATGGTCTCTATAAGGATTTGAACATACACTTCTAAGGATTTGTGCAACAATGGTCTCTATAAATATACCTCTTTCGGGGACCATTGTTTGAAGAAAAATTTCAAAGAGACTAAAATTGAAATATTGTATATTTATAGAGACTAAAAATATATTTAATCAATATTTAAAATAAAAAACAAGTTTTGGAGCAACCAGGTAAACATAAATCAAGCTCTCCAATGTTTTAGAAATCAAACTTCCTTAACAAGTATATAGGATGTGAAATCAGTGAGCTTCTTTTCTCCTCCATGTTTTAAAAAACCTTCAATTTTTACTCAAATTGATCAATTCAAAATGTATATTTTACACTCCCCAAAATAATTCAAACATATAGATAGGGAGGCGGGAGAAGAAACCATCGTAAATAGGGTGTGAATAGTATTACCCATAAAAAAAATAAAAAAAGTGAGGCCCATTAGGTTACTAACCTATTTAAGCCCAGTTCACATCACAATAGAAATTCAAAAAGACCGTTTGTTTTTGTGTGTGTAGTTTGACTACCGAAGAAATGGCATCATCATCACTGTCTTCTTCCTTGAAATTGAATCACTTAAGCAGAACAGTGTGTTATTTAAATCAAAGTCGGTGTTACTCAAAGTTGAACCATGCATCATCATCATCAGCAGCAGCAGAGTTCGAGAAAGTTGTAGACGATGTACCAACTTCAGGAATCTGTAGACCTCTTTCGGAAATACTGAAAGAGCTGAACAAGAAAGTACCTGATTCCCTCGTTAAAACTCGCATTGAAAAAGATGGATTTCCCATTAGATACATTCCCTGGTAGGTACACTCCTTAACCCTAATCCCAATAAACTAAACTTTATTATCACTTTCTTCATATTATTATTATTGTTGCAGGCATACTGTGAACCGTGTTTTGAACTTACACGCTCCTGGTATATATACACCTATACATACCCCTTTTAATTTATGCTCTTTTGTTTTATTTGTTAATTAATTAATTTATTTATGGTAGAGTGGTCTGGTGAGGTTCGGAATATCACCTATTCTGCTGATGCCAAGACTGTTTCTGTTGTTTACCGAGTTACTCTTTGTGGGACCGATGCTGAGGTAGTTACATGTCTCTTCTCTTTATTTATCTACTTTTATAAATATAAGTTAAAAGGGTATTTGAAAAATTTGATGTATTTGGTTTTAAATTAAAATTAGATATATTAACTTTTCAAATACTATTTTTGCGTATATTTCATTTTAGAGTAGTACTTCTGTTTTTGACATTTTTTTTATACATTTGCAACTATGAAGCATAGGAAACACCGGACATGATACAAACACTGACACGTAAACCAATAATAATAATTTAAGAAAATGAAATTGTTTGGATATAACTAAATGTGTCAATGTTGTATCGGTGTATATATTGAACATGTTTTCAATCTAAATTGTCGGTGTTGGTGCTACATAGTATACAGTCTTGTACAAGATCTTTACTAATATTTATTATTGTTAAACACTACATTTTTGAGAATCTCATAGTGGATGATGACATGACATCTTTTTATTTTTATTTCACGCCCTCTAAGATTTACTTTTTCATCT
This sequence comes from Cicer chorassanicum, assembly GCA_037974735.1. NCBI lineage: Eukaryota > Viridiplantae > Streptophyta > Magnoliopsida > Fabales > Fabaceae > Cicer > Cicer chorassanicum. Next base: position 27,989,154 of record JBBPBP010000001.1, read on the forward strand.
CACGGATTTGGTCTTTTATTACATTCTAGTCAAAAATAGTTGACCAATTCTCATTTCTAGTGCTCTAATGGTGCTAATATGTTATTCATGAATCATCTGTCTAAAACAGCAGGGAAATGTTATTTACTGGTGCTTAGCTGGAATGGTTTGTTAGTTAGGGAGTTAGCTAGAAAGTGAGACATTATATATCCCATAAATAGGATGAAAAGAATAACAAAGAGGGTTGTCTTTGATTTTTTTTATAGGCAAATGTTACTAATTAGTAATTAGTAGTGGAAGAGGTAAATGTTAGTAGTAGGGATTGAAAACCCTGGACTTCCTGCATATGTCTCTAGCCAAACCAGTGTCTGTTTGGATTGACCTATATAAGCACTCGTGAAACTGATTGGAAGAGCTTATGACATGTCCATAAGCTGTTTTAAACTCATTTCCATAAGCTTTCCAGGATAGCTTATAAAAATAGCTTATACTTTATATGAAAACAGTTTGACCGTATTTTATCTTTTATTATAGAAAATAACTTATACATAAGCACTATGATAAGCGATTATGTCATAATTGCTTAATTGAGTTGTTTATCCAAACATGGTCTAAGTTGTTATTGATAATAATTGTGATATTGATGTTGTTAGAATGTGATACCTATAGCCATGTTGAACAAATATAGTGTTTTTATCGTGGTGTTTTGTTGGCGTTTGAACAATTTTTATATTATTGACGTATACCCATACCATCCTAGGAAAGAGTTTTCTTGAAAATTTTAAATGTAATTTTCTATCAATAAACACTATTTTTTAGTATATCTTGAACAAGTTTTTATTATCTTGATTATAAATTTCAAGTTAGTTGTCATAGCTCATCGGGTTATTTGGTTACATATTTCTAGGTTTTGTATATTAGGAGCAGAATTATAACTTGGGTGCTTCCTTTCTTGATAGAAAAATCAAAGATCTGTACAAGTTGACTTACTGTTTTATTAGGCTTAGCAGATAGAAGCTACCAATGTGGTTTTGGATCTGCAGAAGCTTCTGCCTATAATCTTTCTTCTTGACATCGTGATTTACTGTTTCCTCTACCATTGCACGTCCAAACATACACTAATAAATTATTCAACGTTTTAAGTGATTGAAACTTGATGATAAATCTTTAAACTTGATTTAATAAATCAGATAGCATACCTAACACTCACATTGAATCTTTTATTTTCGTAAGTATCAGTGTTATCGAATGGCAGCTATGGCGGAAAACAGGGTTAGGATTTCAACAATCCACCACAGCCATTTTGCACGTGATGGCGGCCATGGAGGAAAAAACTAAGGGATTAGCCTTTTCGACATGGACCGCCATCCGCCATCAATAACACCAATCAGTATACTGATTCTCACATTTTACAGCCTTTTGATGGCTTTAAGCTTTGCCTGGTATTGTCTTGATTCAAATGAAAAGTAGCTATCTGATATCTTCCATCCTCAAAACACACAGTAGCAATGCCTTCATAGGCCATCAGTACGCAGGACCAATCTATCTTTCATTCATTTATAAATTATGTACAACTCAATTGCTTCATCATGCATATAAGTCAGCTGAATGACTTTTGAGGAACCAAATATTTACTTGATTGGATTGATGAATATTTACACGACAGTAAACTGCTGAAAAAATTAATCGATGCCAAGAAAGTGAATCAACAATCAGAAATCACAATCAAAGAATCTTGAGCTAGCTCTGTTCATAAAGTGTAGATGACAAATATAGTTTTGAAACATGTGAAAGTATTTGACTCACTGGGTGAAGAATTGTTCAGCATTCTTGCTATTTATTTGTGTAGATATTTAGAGAATCAACTGGTACTGCTTCAGTAGATGATACAAGTTATGGAGATCCGGTACAGAAGGCAGAAGCAATGGCGTTTCGAAGAGCTTGTGCACGCTTTGGACTGGGGCTTCACCTTTATCATGAAGAATCCTCATAATCAAGCGATTCTGCTTCTCAGGTTAATTGCCATTGTTTCTTTATGGCTTTTAGCCTATGATGATTATGTTTGAAATTTAGATCATATGGTTGGTTATTACTTGAAGGGAAGCATTTTGTCATGTTTTCCATATATGTTTTTATCTTTTAGAGTTTTTTATTTATGTGGTTCCCAAGACATTATGGGATAGTTTGATCAATGTAGTGGCTTACTCCTGTCTAGTAGGAAAGATTTTGGTTGTTGTAGTTATTTGATTATATGGTTTGATTATATTCTGTCGTGGGGATGATTGATGCACTGATGTACTTTTGATGTAACACAGTAAAATTTATTTTTGATCATATTAATTTATTAATGGCTTAAATGCATTTTTAGCTCAAGTTTTTCAATTGTGCAATTTTGGTCCCCTAGTTTTTTTGAGCAATTTTGGCCCCATATTTACCCATTTTTAATTTTTTTAGTCCCCTACTCATATATGGTTGGATTTAGTTGAAATTCATGATAGTATCATACACCCTTCATATCTAATCATTTTTCCCCTTCATCTCTTCCTTTTCCATTTCTCACCTCGACCCTGCACCATCTTCACCAACATCTCCTCTTCCTTGGCCTCCATCAACTCTTCCATCTAACCTGAGAGAAAAGCCAGAAACTCAACCTCAACCTGCAAAAACTCAATAACATTTAAAGATCATGAACAAGAATTCCCAAAAGAAAAAAATATTGAAAACTTCATCTTCATCTATGGATTTTTTGGTCTTTCACCCAATGGTTGATGTGGTAAATGACCTCATATTTCTGCCGCCAACAACTATATTCATTTTAATTTCTCTTCAACAGTTTCAAAATCAAGGTGACCAACAAGCAACATTATAGTATTGTTCTAAGCAAAAAGGTCTTGACATTTAAGGTAATAAGCAGCAAGCTCATAAACATCCCAAGCAATAACACCTTGAACTTTCATAGGACTCTCATAGGCTTGTTGGTGGCGATTGGACAATGTCCCAAATACTCGCCGCTGCGATGGAGTTTTCAAGATGGGAAGATGTTTTGCGGAAAGCGGCAACATGGATGATTGTGAAGACATGTTTCATGAGACCGTTTACACGACAATTTAGGATTAAGGAAAGAGCTTTGTCAAGTACCTGTTCGGTTTCTTCGATTATCCATTTAGTTGGATGTTCTTTGAGATTGGAGTTGGCTCTTGCTACTTGACGGACAAGAGCGGTGAGTTTCTCTGTTTTGGATTTGAGGTCAGTGCATTCTTGCTTGAAGAAAAGAGAGTGGTAGTGGAAGTGTACTACGGTTACTAGGTGGGGTGGGGTGGGGTGGGAGTATGAAATGAAGAGGAAATTTGTGAATGAATAAATTGAGGGAGAGAATCTTCGTTTGTTTGTGTCCACCTGGTAGTGATGAAGGAGTTGGGCTGGGAATTGGAAAGAGAGGAAATGAAAGGGGAAGAAATTATCAGACGTGAAGGGTAAATGTAGGGGTTCGAAATTGCTCCCAAAAAAATAGATGGACCAAAATCGCACAATTGAAAAATTTGAAAAACTAAAAGTGCATTTAATCATTTATTAATTACCACTAACACATTTTATGCTGAACCAGTAAGTGTTAACTTTCGCCATATAAATTAGATCTTACCATTGTGTTTCTTGTTGTCTTATATGTTTTGACTTATTAGTCTAGACAAATTCTAATATTCTAATATGAACCATGGTCTACTATGAATTAGCACTTGAAAAGTGTTAAAAACTTTAACAACATATGTTGTCTCTTAGAAGTAGATGTTAATAGTCATTTTTATTTTTATAAATGAGATAATGACTTAAATGATATCAGTTGATAAAAATAAAGAAAAACAAATATATATCTTATATTGAATCGAAATTAATCAGATCATCGTCTAATCTATAAAGACAATGAAAGTCATGAACAGAGTAATGTGGACCGTCAACAATTGTTACATCAATGTACACCAATTCCTTCTTCCTAAATGCTCACAAATTAGATTCTTAGAACAATCCTCTTAAGTAATATGAACTATATCTTTAAGAAGAAGAACTCATCTTAACTCCTTGCAAGATATTCCCTAGAGATACCTCTTTAACCAAACTTGAATATACTCCCTCTTCAGTTCTTCAACGTAACACCAATCAATATTTCTTCAATGATTTATATATGAAATAGACACCCAACACAAAAACCGCTCTATGTTGTTTCTCCCACAAACTTCGATTGCAAACTCGATTTGAATAAAAAAAGAGTTTTCAATATGTATTATGATCTTGAATGCATGAAGTTTTGTAAGTTCAAAAGGTTTGTGATTGCTTATATATGATGCATGAAAATTATCGACAAAAGATAGATGTTTTCCAAGTGTAATAATAATTTGTTTAACTATCATAATTGCCACATAATTGTAAAAAAAATCATGTATGCAACTCTTGTGAATGGATTCACACATGAGTCGATTCATGTGTTTTGAAAACCAATTTTAAAATCTGTAGCAATGTTAATTGATTTACACATGAGTAGGTCGATTCACAAACCTACATATTTTGTGGTGAGTCGATTCACAAGTCTAATGAGTTGATTCACATGTTTGGAACATAAAAAAATGAGTTCTTAAATATGTGAGTTGATTCATAAGTTTATAACTCGATTTACAAAGTTAAAAATTTCTTAGAAAAGATTTCAAAGTGTGTTAATAGGCAAAATACGTTCCACTGTCCTTTAAAGTTACATGAAAATTACAGATTAATCATTTATTTTTTTTTTCTAACAAGTTAGTCTTTTAACTTTCTATTGGTATCAAGTTCGTCATTTATGTTTGTAAATATTTGCACCGACGATCCTAATTTCAAATCAGCAAAATTGAAACCTTAAAAGCTCTCAATTTTTTCAATAAATTTGTGTAATTCTTATAGGGTTTTGATTGCAGTAATATTAAGAACATAAACCAATCAAATTTTAGAAAAATAGTTAAAGAATAAAGAATTCAAATGAGATACATATTAGAATTCTTGAAATAAAATATGAAATTCTCTTAATCCATATCATGAAATCGGTTGAAAATTTATCATGTTTTTTATATGATCGATAAATTCATAGTAAAATTTTAAAAATCTCTAACTACAAATAATTAAAATGTGGTTAGGACTTAACATAGTTCAACAATGTAACGTTTAAAAACCTAAAAAACTAATTTGTTAAAAAAAATTAAATGATCAATATGATATTTTGATGTAACTTAACTACATATGTATTTTGCCTTCCAATATGATATGAAACATGTAACAAAGTTTATGAATGTTTAGGCATAATTTTTCATGAACTCTTTCTTATTCAAATAACATTTACAAGAGATTGAGAAGGAGAATCAACAAAGACATACATTCACTATCTAATATAGACTAAATTAGTTTTGATATCACTTAAAACACTATATCTAATCTAAGTCTAGGAGACCTTTACTGTTACAAAATTTGGATTTAAAATGGGCTCAGTTTGAAATGGACTCCAAGGTTATTGTGGATATGATCCAATCGCAGTCTAGCGGGAATGCTTTTCTTTTTCCTCTCCTTCAAGAGACTATCTCTTACGTACGGCTTCCAACTTAGAAAACATATATTTTGTATTTAATATTTCTTTAATATTTTCAATATATCAATTGATGCCTTATATATTATACTAAAAATATTACCCATGCGTTAAATAAACTAATAGGCTTAAATATTATTTTAATCTTTTATTTTTTATTTAATATTTGTTTTTATTTTTTATTTTTATTAATTCATTTTGATCATTTATCTTTTGTTTTAGTCATTTATCTTTTAGTAATAGTCATTTTAGTCTTTTGTTTTTACAAAACTATACATGTTTTTTTCTTTTAATAAAGATTAAAACGAATATTACATAAAAGATAAGATTAAACCTTATAATAAATATTAGTTCAAAGATATAATACTAAAATTATATTTTAGTAATAATAACACATCTTTAGAATTATGTTGTTAACGAAAAAATTAT
>JBBPBP010000001.1:27995538-28019665 GCA_037974735.1 Cicer chorassanicum
AAATACAGAAAATTTGTGTCTATAATTCTATTAATATTAATAAGTTAGTATTCTGTAAATAAAGTATTTAATTACGATGATTTAATATGGATATGAATAATACAAATTATACTTTTTCATAGTTTTGTGTCAATATTATGATGAGCCATTCACCTTTGTATCTTACAATATATTGAATTATGCAATATTTCTATTTTACTTTTTCTATTTCTAATATTTGATAATTTGCAATTAATTTTTTCTTTAAGTCCTAGTTCAACTGACAAATATAGATATTATTAGGTTGAACATCTTGTTCCAAGTTCGAACTTGAGATCTTACAATTGTATGAATTAATTATGATGATATTGATATTTATCATCTCTTCTAAAAAAACATGCGTATAATTTTAGCATATTATTTTAGGGATACAAACTCGAAAGAGTTATAATTTTGTTGTAGCTCTATATTTGTATATCTTATAATGCATTTGATTTGTTTTTAAATACCTTCAAGGTATCTTTGGTTTTGGAATGAATGAATGATGTGTAATTTATTTATTTTATTAAAAAAGTATTCATTCATTCATTCTAATTGATATAGTATATTGAACAAAAAATAAATTCAAAGTCGTTAAAAACTAAAAAAGATCAACCTGCAAACAAACTCGTAGCGTTCAAGTTAATAGTATATAACGGAATTTTTTTTACATATGTTTAGACTTAATCAAAGTAACTGAAATACTCATGCCTTCAGATCTGTAGTGTTGACGACCAACTCACTAACATAATTTGTAATGGATTGAACTGATATGTCAATCTGAACCACAAATACTACACAAAACGGAGAACAAAAAAAAAACTACACGAAGACAACAAACAAAACAAAGTCGCACGCCGACAACAAACTCACAAAAAAATGCAAGAAAAACCAAAACTATGTAAATATCACTTATTTAGATAAAAAGATGAAGAGAAAAACAATGGAGAGGGATAATTTTGAGTAAAAAATAGCTCCAAATCATCTCTCTTTAGTGAACGAAGAGCAAAAGAAAAGCAAACTAACACAGACACATAGAAGAGCGACAAGTGTGTTAGGGTTACCGTTTTTTAGAACAAAGTGTTTTATTGCAATGAACGATGAGTAATTGTAATAACAAAATGTGAGATTTTTGAAGTGAATTTTTGAGGTGAAAAGAAGATAAAATGTTAGTAATGGATAGTTCATTTATGATTATAATTAAAACAAACTTCATTATCATTTTAGTTGTTTTAATAAATATAAACAATTATTCCACTTCAAAAGAGTTAAATATCTTTTTGTTATTAAATAAATTTAATACAAACTTTAGGAAACGATAATATTTTCAAAGAAAGTAAACGATACTAAACAAACATGTATCTTTCTAAACAAACATGTGTCCTTTTGGCCCCAAGTTTCATAATCTATAATTTTGACCCCTAGTTTGAGAATTGCAATTTTAACTCCTTAACTTTAAGGAAAAAATTTAGGTGTTTTTCGTATGGTTCTTAACATAAAACACATTTTTTGTAGTTATAACAAACTTTGAGAAAATTATGAATTTGATAAAATCATGGTTGATTAAGTTAAGAACCATACTAAAAATACTTAAGAAAATGTACCTAAGTTTTGTCCTAACTTTATTACTTTTCCAAAAGACTGTCCCCTTGATTTTGTGTCAATTAACTCGTTTTTTTTTTATAATGATTACATAGACTTATTTTTAATAAAATTACCAATCAATTTTTTTAAGAATAAAATTTCCTACTCATTTTTTTTTATAAATTGTCAGCTCATTTTTTTCCTTAAATTTTTTTTAACTCTGATTATTAATTAAAATAAACACAAAATAAAATAAGAGAGTCAGAAGTGTGCTTTTACCTTTTTAAAAATTATTATAATTCGTTGTACATCTCTATTTTTTCTCAAAGGTGTACAATAAATCATAATAATTTTTTAAAAAGTAAATTTATTTTATTTTTTGTTTACTTTAATTAATAATAAGAGCTAGCAATGTTTTTAAAAATACTTAAAAAGTAAGCATGGATTTTATTTTATTTTTGAAAAATGAGTTAGCTCCACTAATCATAAAAAAAAAAGGTTACGTTAGCATTGATTAAGTCAAATTAAATGAGGTCATTAATTTGTAAAATAGTTAAAGTTAAGAGGGTAAAATTATATTTTTTTAAACTAAAAGGGCCAATTGAGACAAAAAAGGAAATTTAGTTTTTTTTTGTTATATAAAAATTGTACCTTTCCATTTCTTCATTCTGCCAAGTGACATTCCAACAACTTGACTTTTAACATTCAAACACGTTGTGTTTGTCCTATTCTATAAATGTTAATTTCTGGTACACAAATCTTCATTATTCTTGTTCGATGATTGGGAGATTCTTAGATTCCATGTTATTGTGTTTGGTTGTCATAGCTGTGTTCAGAAGATAAACAAAAAGTTGGGAAAAGAGCCACTCTCATATTTGTTCTTTCTTGAAGCTTAGACACATCGCTATGGACAAGGAGTTAGCCACTTTGAGAATGAAATCCGTATCAACTCTCTTTGACAACTACTTAACAAAATATAAGGGGGCTAAAATACAGTGCTTGTCAAATTGAGTCAATTTCAACCCAATTTTGAAATTTATGGTTTCAATTGAAATAGAAGAGTGGTTTCAATTTGAGTCATACCTGAAGAGAGTTTAACACCAAAGATAGAGTCTTGTCTTAGTTATGGATAGGACTAAAAATAAACCGAACCAATTTAAAAATAAATTTGACATTCGATTTAATAATTAGTTCGCTAAATTTGGTTCATGAATCAAATGAGTTGAAATTAAGTTTATCAAAAAAATAAAAATAAAATTAAGCTCGCTAAATAAATGAATTGAAGTTGAGTTATGTATAGTTCAACTCGTTTATTCGGCTCGACAAATATATATAATTGATTTTGTATAAAATAAATTTGACTTGGGAGTTGTAAAAAAAATAAATTTAGGTGTAAGTATTAAAAGATTTGAAGATGATCTTGAACACATTGTAAATGGTATTTTGATATGAAATAAAATTATTTGAAAAACTAATATTAAGACGTTTTTTTATATAATTTAAAAGCTATTAAAAAGACATACAACTCCATTGTTTATAGGAAAACCAAATTTGGTCTCTAACATAGTATGAAAATCGTCAACAAGTTTAAGGGGAGATATTGTAATTTTTGCTCAAATCAACTACTTCAGGTGATAATATTTTAAGTTATAAAGTTTTGAGATAAAAAATTGTGTCATTTAAAAGTTAGAAACAATGTATCTAATTCTTATTTATACCATGAAGGTAAATAAAATTGTTTTAAGTGTTAAATATTCCTTAAAGAAACTCTCTCCAACTTCAGTATTAAAGTCACTCATTGAAAAATATACTCCTTTATGGTCTCCTCCTATCCTATATAAGGAGTGCACCACCAACATATGAGACGATCAAGAGTAATGAGAAAATTTATCTAAGAAGATTGACCGTTGAGCTTAATTTAAATTAATTAAATGGGCTTTAGCTAATTTTTTTATTAATATTTTAACTTAAAGTTTAAGGAACACATTTGTTCCTTTAAGTTTTTTTGTCTTTTGGTTCATTTGATTCGAGCTGAACTGAATTGCTCATGAACTTGAATCGAGTCGAGTTCGAGCTGAAAAATAAGTTTGTGATGAACTTGAATCGAGCGTTGAACTGAACTCATTTTTATCGAGTCAAGCTGAACTCAAGTTCAACTCAACTCATTTCCAGCCCTAGTTATGGATGTAAAGATTAAGAGGAGAGTGAAGAGAAAATAACCATAGTAGGATTCCAAGGATCAAGTGATGGCATTTGAAGGGTGAGAAACAAAGGATCTTCTAACACAAGGTTTTAAAGGGAGGTTTCTTGGGAGCAACAAGAAAGTGAAAATGATATGTGGTACAAGATGGCAAAGGGGATTACAAAGATAGAAAAAGAAACATCAGGTGAATCAAGCGATTTTGGAACTTGGGGTAAAGAATCTTAATGGTGGAATGAAAGTATGCTGGATAAAGTTAAGATAAAAAGGTAATGTTTCAAAGCTAGGTCTAGGTGTAAAAATGTTGAGAAGGGAAAAATATAAGAAGCTAAGAAAGATAAGAAGGAGGTGGATGAAGCAAGAACTAAAGCTTGTGAGGGATTATACCAAGTCTTAGGTACCAAGAACGGAAAAAATCTGCATATAGGTTGGAAAAGAGGAAGGAAACAAAGACAAGAGACTTAGACCAAGTGAAGTGTATCAATGATGAAGAATTGTGAAGTTTTGGTTCAAGGAAAATATATAAAGGATTAATGGATTAATTATTTCCTAAAATTATTTAATTTATGAGATTATACTACGCTCTAGTAGGCTAGACACTGGATAACATACCAAAATTTTATCTTGTATCATAGGATTCAAGAACGAGAGGTAAAAGAAGCGTTTAATAAGATGGATAATGGAAAGGTAGTTGGGCCAGACAACATAGCTATTGAGGCATGTAAAAGTCTTGGAGATAGAGGTATTGGATGACTCACTAAGCTTTTTAATGAGATTATGAGGTCAAATAAAATATTAGACGAGTGGAGGAGAAGCATCGTAATTCCATATTTTAAGAACAAGGGAGATATACAAAATTGTGCAAATTATAGGGGATTAAACTTATGAGAAAAGGTGAATGAGCGATGACTAAGAAAAGAGACTAGATTTATTGATAAATAATTTGGTTTTATGCATAGAAGGTCTAACATGGAAACAACCTACTTACTACGATGTGTGATGGAGCAATATCATATGGATAAAAAAGACTTACAGTTAACTTTTACTACGATGTATGTCTTTTGCTTAACTAGAAGCAAGACATACTATATGGAATACAAGTTTAGCAAAAGGTGCAACATCTTCAACTTGGAGGTGAAAGTTAGAGATCATACCATACCACAAGTACCGCTCAAATTGAAGGGGAAGTTTAATCGCGCATCTGTAAGACCAACAATGTTATATGGGACACAACGTTGTGAGGTAAAAAACCAACATAAGAATAAAATAAGTGTACCAAAGATGTGAATCTTACATTAGATTTGTGGAAAGACTAAACGAGATAGGATTATGAATGACATTATTAGATAGAGAGTTGGGGTAGCACCTATAGTAGAAAAGATAGAAGAAACTCAGTTTAGGTGATTTTGATAGGAGACCTATAGATTCAATAATAAGAAGAGTAGTTCAAATGTAGGGTAGTCAAATCCCTAGAGGCAGCGCAAAACCTAGTAAAACTATAAGAAATTTTTTTAGGAAAGACCTAAAGATTAATGAACTGAAAAGAGATATGCTATACGATAGAATGACATTATAGTCTTGTTTGATCCATTTAGCCGATCCTACTTAGTGGGATAAGGTTTGATCGTTATTGTTTATGTAGGCACTTTGTAGTTTATGCTATTAAACTGAGTGATGTGAGTTGTTCGCAAATTCATCGTTTCTAAATATATCGATGTTGAATTTTAGTTACTTTCGATATTGTTGAGAAAAAATCCCAAATTAATGTTTTGATGATAATTAAACAAAGGTTAATTAAGACTTCTAATTATGATTCTAAGTGTTTTGGTATTTAACATGTGTGTTTGAGTGTGTTAATAAAAGATAGGTACCAATCATTACAAAACAGATCATATTAAATTGAAGCAAGTTAATTTAGAGAAACGAAGAACGTTCTTGACAGAATTCTGGTAAACGAAGAACGTTATCCACATCTGTAAATTAAAAAGAATGATCAGATTCTTAAAAGAAATGATTAGATCAAGGATTTGCAATCCATTCCATAATTTCACCAGAATTATACAACGATCAATCCAATGTAAGAATCACTCCAAGATTCAAAGGCAAAAGACTATGCTTCACAATTCATAAAGCAAGATCAGTCTACAAGTTAAGCAAGCTGAAGTACAAAGTTGACATGCTGGAAATGACACCTCTGTTGTACTTTCAAACAACTTGCACACATGATTCAAAGCATGGGATCACTTCAGACAACAGTCAAGATTAGATTAAAAGTCAGCTCATCACAAAGAACAAATGGATACCGTTCTTGGTTTACAAGCTCATTCCTGCTTTAAAAGCAAGAACATTCTTACTTTATGGCTGATCTCATCCACTCACTTACTCGTGACAGCTGGACCATTCCCAACGGTCAAATGAGTTGTCATAAGCCTTCTTGAAGCCTATAAATAAAGCCTCAAGATGAAGAACAGATCAGAGCTTCAAGTGCAAAACAATACATCACTCATACAATCATCTTCGAATCCTCTTGAGCTTCTCAATCATTTCTAAGTTTCAGTTATGTTCTTAGTTTGATATTAGAATCAATTTTTACTGAGTTCTAAATCCTAGAATCTATTCTCAAACACGAGTTGAGCATACTCAGATTCTAACAATCTCAAAATCATCACTTTGTAACTCAAGGCTATATTGTTGACATAGCTTGAGTAGTTTGTAAAAATATTTTTGTGTTTAAAAGGTATTGTGTAAAAATCCTTTCTAAAAGAGTGTAAGGCAACCTGCGGAAATCCTTTCTAAGGTAGAAAGGTAGTACTCTGTAACAGGTCGAGATTGATCTGTAAAAGCTGTGTGAAAACCAAGAACGATCTTGCTTTGAGCACTTAGTAGAAAATCTCACAATTGTGAGGACTGGACGTAACTCATGTTGGGTGATCCAGGATATATATTTGTGTGATATCTCTTCCCTTATATCTAATGTGAGGACTGGACGTAACTCATGTTGCTTAATTTTTGCTACAAACTCAGAAATAAATTTTATCTCATAGACACACAGATTCATCATTTAAGTTGAGAACAAAAAAATCAACAAATGAGGAGGAGATTTTTTTTTTTTGACCGAAGACAAATATATATATATATATATATATATATATATATAAATTATGTTCATGGTCTTCCAATTTTGTGTTGTTTTTTGTTTCTCTTCAATCTTCAACATTAGAAGCTCTAAACTCAAAACAAATGAATAAGAATGAAAATATTATATAAAAATTAATTAACATAAATCAAAAGAGAAACAAACTAGAAACATAAACAAACAAAAAAAAGGAAGATGGGGAGCCAGTGTCACCACCTTCCTCACTGCCCTTTCTCTTCCTATCCTCTTCCTCTTCTTTTCTTTTCCTTTCCTTTATTTTCTTTCTATTATTTTTTTTTTGTGTTACTTTATATATATATATATATATATATATATATATATGTTTTTTTTTTGTTTTTTTAGTTATAATAAAAGAAAGTTTGGGCTCCAAACCCAACTTTTTTTTTATTTAACTATATAGTTCAATTTTGTTTTTTCTCTTTGATAGGTCCACTCATTTATTATTATTATTATTTGACTAAAAATTAATTTTTAAGTTCAATTCCATTTTACTCTTTTTTAAAATTTGAGGTTTAGATTTTACATTTCTCCTATAAAAAAACACAAATATCAACAATAAATATTGAAATTGATTGGGATGAGACATCTTATTAATCTTAGATATTTATAACATATGAGTTGTGAAAACTTGACGATCTTAAACTCTAAAATAATAATAATATTTTAATAAAATTGGATTAATCAATATATGACATCTTGTGAGTCCTAGTTTAAAACGCATGAGTTATGACAACTCTGTGATCTTAAAGATTTTCAACTAAATTCAAACAAACAACCAAACATACTCATCAAAATCAATTTCTCAGACCCGAGGTCTTTTTCCTTTATCAAATCAACAACATTTTTTAACCAAATCCAAATTTCGCAACAAAACACATTTCTTTAAAAGCAATCAACACATCCGCATTTTCTACTCAAGAACTATGTAGCTTTGATTTCTCCATCACACTCTTGTCAAGCATATTAATATTTTTTTATATTTTAAATACACTTTTATCTCTAGATTATTAAAAAAAAAGATTATATTTGCATTTAAAAAAAAGAAATAAATTTATATAAGTAACCATATTTTAACGGATGCCGTAGGGTGCTAATACTTTCTCTATGCACAGTTGACTCCTGAACTCAAAATTTGGTTTCAAATACCATTTTTTAAGGGTTTCCCAATGTGCTCTCTATTTTAAATAAACTTTGGTGGCTACTCCATTGAATTCGAGAAACACTCGAAATTTTAAGCTGCGACAACTGGCGACTCTGCTGGGGAATATTAGAGAGTCAAGCCTAACATAATTAATAGTGCAAATTTTTTACTTCTTTTTTGTGTATTTCTCCTTTCATTTTCTTTACTTTATGCCTTCATTGTTTATTAGTTATTTTCTTGTAGTCATTATCTTTATATATCTATCTACATATATATATATATATATATATATATTTATATATGTGTGTTGAATACTTTACATCGTTAATTGAATTTAATTCCCTTCACACAGTACACATTCACTTACACACACGCTTATGAGTGAGACCCCATACCCGACCCTGAGTGAAGCTTAAGTTTAGTTAGGGGTTTAGTGGTAATCATTTTGGATGTACATCCTATTTGATTATTGCAAAGATCTCGTCTAGAGTGTGAATCCATTAGAAATACCTACATTTTGGATGTGTACTTCCTATTTGTAGTGATGTTTCAATACGAGTACCTGCCTTTAGAGGCCAATGACTTTTAGGATTGTAGAACCCAATCAGGAAAGTGCTCACAAATTAAGAAGCTTATAAGTCATGTTCTAGCCTTCTTGCTTTTAAATGACAAGATTGTTTTTCGCTGTCTGACGTCAATATACCACTCAAATTTTGTTTGTCGCATCCATGCAAATAGCCTTCATCGTTAATAATAAAATTAAATGTTTTTATAGTACCATGCATTCCCTTCATGCGTTAAAAATTATTTATAAAAAAACCATATCATACAATATTCATAATTGTTCGTTTTTATGTAGGTCCATTAGAGAACCATTGAATTATAAGCTAGGTTGTGGATATCTCTGATTGAAAATGGGATCCAACAATGAAATCACAATCCCAATGCTAAAGAAAACTCTGAACGTGAAGGCCAAAAAGCCTCAGGTTGACAATTTAAAAAGACTTCATAGCTTGTTGGAGCTTAACCACCAATTAACTTTTACTCAGAAATCTGGAAATATTCTTGATTTATTGGATGTCAACATACAAATAGGAGCTATTACCACTTTGGATCAATTTTACAACACTCCATTGAGATGTTTCACCTTTCAAGACTTCCAACTTGCGCCTACTTTGGAAGAGTTTTGACCAATTTTAGGCTACTCCACAGAAAAAGGAAAACCTTATCGTTATATGGGGAATTATCCATCCACAACCAAAGTAGCTCAGATACTAAGCGTTGAAGAGGAAGAGTTGATTAACCAAAAGAAAAAAAGGGACTTCTGGTTTTCTAAGAAGTTTTTATTTTAGGAAAGAGCACATCATATAGTTAAAGCCCAAGATTTGGGTGCTTTTATGGAGGTTCTAGCTTTCACCATTTATGGGGTCGTTCAATTTCCAAGCGATGAAGAAATTATAGATTTAGAAGCAATTGATGTCTTCCTAAATTTGAGGCATAGAGGAGAAAATTTTACAACATCCTTCCTCGCTGATGTGTACTATATACTTACATGTTTTGTATTGTTTACATGTTTTGTACGTCTTGTATGTGAATCATATGTTTGATAGTGGGTGCCAAAAGCATTTCCTTATCAAGGATTTCAAGAATTGTTACATTGACATAAAGAATAATTGAGAATGGACTCAGATATTGATAAATCTTAATGAAAAAATAGTTCGATGGTATGCGAGATGAAGAGAGGTAAAAGAAGTAATATACCAATGTGAAACATTCCTTAATGTGCCATTTATTGGGACTAGAGTTGTGTGAATTATAACCCAGTATTGGCCTTGAGACAACTTGGATATCCAATCATAGAAGAAGTAGCGCCAAAACTTATAACGTCTTTTATTCTTTATGACACGAGTCCATAAAACATTGAAGATTTAAGGATAATACATCAATTTGGAATATGATAATTAGAAAAGGGAAGAAGCTAGGAAATAGAAGTTGTGGTGCAGATGATTACTACCGACGGTGGGTTAAAAATAGGGTACCAGAGATTAAGCTACCTTTTCGTCGTACATTTGAGGCGGCCGATGAAACACCAATGCAACTCACTATTTTTAGTGAAGAATTGAGAGGTTGCAAACATTAATTCTAGAGGCGGAAGAAGAAAGTAAAAGTTTGCGAGAAGAATTGATGGTAGTTTATTGGGCATATGAGACTGCCAAGTTGGAAAATAAGGAGAAGATAATTTCCCTTGAAAGATCAAATAAGAGGGCAAATGTGGAGGAAGATTGTAGGCTCAAGCTTCAACGCAATTTAAGAGCCTCTAACGATTTTTTATGTTTGAGAAGACAAGAAAAAGACCAAGCACGAGAGGAGGTTGAGAAATAGAGAAAATGGTTGAAAGATTCAAAAATCAGTGAGAAAAATGAAAAAAGACAATTGGAAGATTTGAGACAACAATTGGAGAGTGTGGTAGAAGAATATAAGACAAGGATAAAAAAAGAAAAGAATGAAAAACAAGAAGCGGTTGCCATGTACCAAGATGCATGGTTGAAGGAACAAAATGAGGCAAATATATTAAGAATTTGAATGATGGATCAAGTGGACGCGGTAGAGATGCTTGGGAAGAAAGGGATAATGTGGATGGATCATTGTGAAAGACTCACTTTCATAGCCAACCAAGCCATTGAAAGGGTCCCCGTACTCCTAAGGAAAGCAGAAGCAAGCATAGTTTCATCCGCCACACCTGCTGAAATTATTACTTTCATTCAACATTGTTATAGTTCAATAGAAGCAATGAATGATTTAATTTTCCAAGAGCAATAGAAAAAATTTATTTCAAATATAGAGAAAAATGTTGCACTTGTACCCTTTTAATTATCAATAAACGAGTTTGTTTTGAGTTTTCTCTACATAGAGGTTTGGTTTTGATGTATGATCCAAAGAAAATGCTTGTGCCTAGGTTGTGAAATCAATGGTTCTCCAATACCCACATGCATGCATATAAATCTTCATTTTTTAACTAGCATAATATGATCTTTCAAAAAAAAAAAAATAATAAAGCTGTTTCCCTGATACCCTTATCGAACTCGCACAAACTCCATAATCATGGATGAACTTGAGAAAAACCAAGAAGTAATGATACCGGATGTTAGCTGTAACATCCTCTAAAATTATTAATTAAAATAATTTGGATTTATAAATATATATTTTCCAATATTAAATTTGGTGTGGTAATTATTCGCCCTGTTTGCCTTATTGTAGTAAAGTTATTAGTAAGAATTATTTAGTAGATGTATTATTATTTCTAAGGCAAAAAGAAATTTGGGCTAAGGGTTGTGGCTTGGTATCACACGACCCATTTGAATGAGTAGAAAGTTGGGCTGGGAGTTTATGCCTTGTTTTGATGAAGGTTAACTAATAATAATAATAATAATAATAATAATAATAATAATAATAATAATAATAATAATAATAATAAGAATTATAATAATATTTTCTCCCTTCTATTCCGTATTCAGGCCCAACACTATCTACCCAATAATATTCACTTTAAATAGAAAGGAATATTGAAACCCTAGCCACAATCACAAACCCTATTTCACAAACCCTTTACAAACAAGATTCTGTAAAGAATACCAAAATTCTAGCCACCATCACCTTCCTTCTTCGTGCATCAAGCTTGGAACTTCTTTTTCCTTGTGAACAACTTCGTGGGGCTTAGAGATTTGTACTAAGAAGGAAAGCGGCCAAGGTAAGGGCTTTTCCCCACACAAATTATAGTTAGACCGTTGGTTGGATGGCATGAAATTAATAATTGTGATTGCTTGCTTTTTGAAAGGAATAATATGTAGACTAATGAATTAAAATAATGAAACCCCAATCCTTTGTGTTAAGTTTATTATATAATATATGATTTTTAAGAAGTAAAATATGAATTTTGATGTTATATATGATGAAGTTTTGATTTTTATGGCGAATATGAAGTAAAGTATGAATTTTATGTTATATGTAATAAAGTTTTAATTTTTATAATTAATATGAAAGAAGAGTTGAATTTGTATGTTATATGTGACAAAGTTTTATGATGATGTATGAGTTGGAGTTGAATCTTGTTTGTTATATATGTTAACGTGTTAATCTTTATGGTGTGTATGATACCAAATCTTGATTTTTGTGTGTATGTGGTGAAAGTGATGATTTTCATGATTATTTGTTATGGATATGTGATCTTAGTGATATGTGAATAAGATGATGATTTTGAAAAGTGATTTGAATGCTTATGACATGATTCTTAGTGGGCTGTGTGGAAATATATCTCTTGATAATATATCATCATATCATGTCATGGCATATGCATCTTCGTGGAAGTTGCCTTAGTGGCAGATTTTTCCCGATTGGTATGGGTGATCTGTGTGGAAGTTGCCTTAGTGGCAGGTTTTCCCCATTGGTATGGGTGATTTTTCTGTGTGGAAGTTTCCTTAGTGGCAGGTATATTCGGATCATATAGTTTTAGGAGCATGCATCATGTATATATTTTTGTTATGCAATTTATTGGTTTGTGTATTTTTCTTTTAAATTGGAAGTTTTTACTCTTATATATTTTGTGTTATTCTTCTATATGTTTAACTTTGGTTTGATGTGGATGATGGATAAAACTGACCCTTACAACAACATTTTAGGTACTAATGAGTTCAAGGAGATTCAAGAGTAGTTGATGAGTATTAATGTGCGGCGAACGGGGGATAAAAATGGGTTTTCAATACAATTTTGTAATGATAGAGTTGTCGCGATATTTCTAAGTTTATTTTTAAAATTTTTGTCACCAACTTTTAAAATGCACTAGGATTCTAGAAATACGGAAGTGGGTTCCCTTCCGTTAGGAATTATTGTTTTTCTTGTTATAGTCTTGAATAAACCTTTTCTTAATAAAATTAAATAAATGTGGTTGTTTCTAATTATTTGCATGAATAAAGGTCAGGTAGTTAGAAAAAAAAAATTCATAAATCTTCTAAACAATATGTTTTCAAGTAACGGTTTGGATCATAAAATTTCGGGGCGTTACATTAGCCAATTGAAGGACAAGGTTGATAGAATCCTAGAGGCTATACATGCTTTGTCAAGGAAGGAGAATACAGATGGGAATCCTCCAACTGCAAATGAAGAACACCAAACCACTTATTGCCATTCACCAGGCTTTACCCCGACTACCCAACAAATTCGTACAACAGCTATGCAATTTCCTATGTATGGTCTCCCACCTTGTTATACTGCGACCTTAGTCATCAACCCCATGGACAATAACCCAAACCACTCAACCATTAACTCATAAAGTCTAAACCAACCACAAATCCCATCTCTTCTGAGCTACGTGCCACCCCAAAACACTATACCCTTAGTAAATATTCCATTTAGAAGAACAAATAACTATTGAGTAATGTACTCTTGTTTGTGAGGGAATACACCAAACTTTAGAGGTTTGCAATATTATTGTATTCAAATCTTGTTCAAGCTTTAGAGGAAGAAAATTTGGTTAACATGGGTGCAAACAATTGGAGTAGAACTTAAAGAAACATTTTTATTTTTTGATTAGTTCTAGATGATGAAATCACATGTTATGAGAGAGCACCGGAGAATTTTGTAAGAGAAACTCGACAAAATATATTTGCATTGATGTCACTAATCATTCACCTTTATTTGAAGATGGTGTTGAATCAACTTAAAATATAGAGGGAACAAAGTAAAGATGAATTGTATTAATCATTCCTTCTGTTTCGTAATAAGTGTCACATTAACAAACATTTAATTTCAAACTAAATCACATTTTTTAGTTTTTAATATATCATTAATCATTTTTTCTAATTGTTCCATCGAATTAATAGTATATATATATATATATATATATATATATATATATATATATATATATATATATATATATATATATATTACTAGATTCTACTTTGCATTTATGATAAGAAACACATCAATAGTCAATAAAAATAATGTAATAAAATTAATATTCCTTTTTATTTATCTTTTTTATTATTTCTTAATATGTTAATTGAGCGATACTCATTTTAAATTGGAGGGATAGATCCACAGAAGACAAAACTATTTAAATTAAAAATTAATTCTATATATATATATATATATATATATATATTTTATAAAAAAAACCTCAGCAGTTATTATTGACTAGGAGAAGAAATATGGGGAAAATCCTCTTAGCTAAAACATGAGCCACATTGTTACGATTTTTTCTAACGTGTCTAAAAGAAATAAAACCAAAATTGGGCCTATTTCTAACCTCCTCTATGATGCATGGCAAATAGTTAACAGGAATCGGGTCATTAGATAATTTAGGGGTGGGCAAAGTTCAGTTCTGAACTAGAACCGTTTGAAAACTGAACCGAACCAGTTTTTAGTTTGAAAAAACTGAACCGAACCGGTTTTTAGTTCAACAAACCGAACCGAACTGTTTTATAAACTAGTGAACCTGTTTATTATTTTGAACTGAACCGAACTGGTTTAACTTAATTTTTTTTGTTCATATAAGTCAAATTTTACATAATTACCCCTAATTACTTCTAAAAAAGAAATTCGATTCTAGTTTTTTCGAATTAAAAACCAGTTCGGTTCAGTTTTTTGAACTGAAAACAGGTTCGGTTCGGTTTTTTTGAACTGGAAACCGGTTCGGTTCGGTTCTAGCTTAAAAAAATCAGTTCGAAAACAGTTTGGTTATCAATTTTTATAAATCAGTTCAGTTAAAAAAAAGTTCGGTTCAGTTCAGTTCAACAATTTGGTTCAGTTTTTTGTTTTTTTGAACACCCCTATTAGATATAATGGAGCTTGCTCTAAGGTTGTCTTCAACTTCCAACTTTCTCAAATAACAGTTTGGCAAACCCTAAACTCGAATTAAAAATAACTATCCAATATTTTTTTTTTATTAGACATCAGTGTAAAATTAATTTATACATGTAATGCATAACAGACTCTAACTAATTTTAAATTGTCTCTAACTAACTTTTAGAGTAACAATGAACAATAAAAATGTAAAATACTCGCTATCGAGCTCATGCAATTCGCTACAATGGCACCTCGTGCCATATAGCACTTCTTATATAGCAAAAGTTTCCTATTAATTTCGGCCAAAATATTGATTTTATTTTTAAAAGTAATAAATATTAAAATGAGTATAAAGAGTGACCGTTCCTTACACATAGCAACACAAAATCAAGAAAATATATAGGAAAGTAGCACCAATTTAAGTTACCAACAAAACCCATCGTGCAAAGCAACAATGCCAAACCAAATTACTAATTGAACCCTCCCTTATTGGGCCTAATTGAATAATAATAGATTTGAGATATTATTACTCTCTTTTCTCATCCGCTCCATTTCTTAAAACTAAAATAAATTAAGTTATAGGGTAAGGGCACTATAAAAACGACCCTTGGCGTTTCCACGGGTCATTTTATGTTTTCAGATATTCCAACTGCATCAGATTTGCTGCAGCTACTAAGTATTAATTAATCTATATATTAATAATTCCATCCATTTAATCTATGCCATGTGACACAAACACAACAATTTGTATATTGTTTTTTCGCTTGTCCCCTTCTCGTTTTCAACTTTTCTTAACTTGGAAAAGAATAAAAATCGGATACTTGAATTTCTGTCGTGGATAAATGTTAGAAACCTCGTAATTATAATGTTTGAAAATAAATCTCATATTGAAAATGAGCTTAAGAGTATGATAGATAAATTTTTTTCTTAAAATTCATATTGGTAAAAGATAAAGAAATAAATAGAATGAATTATCTATATGTAGAAAAGTTAACTAACATAAAACAACTAACAATTAAAAGCTAAATAACTCTAACAATTCACTATTTTTAATAATAAACACAATCTCAAATTAATTAAATTAAGTTATTTAGACTAATATGTTTTCATTTTATTTTCATATTAATAATTATAAAACGTTATCTGATTTTATCGAATTAATTTCTTGTTTAAATATATAAATATATATATATATATATATATATGGATGGATAGATAGATTTAAAAACATGTTTTATGCACTTTTCTAAAATAAATAAAAAAACGATCTTATAATTGAGAGTGAAATATAAAAATTAAAAATAGAAAACAATCTAGATTTTTATAAACCAAATTTTGTTTATAAAAAATAACCTTACCAACACTTCGATTGTATTATAAAAGAGCACATTGTTTTCTTCGAAGTACACGTTAGTGCTTTGAAATCGGACACGCATGAAAAAAACATTGAGATTAGAATATTATTATATATAAAAAAAATATTACTATATAGATTCCTTTTTTTCTGAAAAGAATATTATATAGAATATTATTATATACACCAATGATTGGATTGTAATATATGTTTCTTATACAGAAGCTGCATTGTAAAATATAAATTGCAAAGTTTTTTCTTTTTCTATTGTTATTGAACACTATGTTTGGATTACGTTTTATTTTCATAATTTAGAATTTTAGGAAATTGGAGAAGAAATTTAGGGTTAGGAAAAATTAAGAAAAAATTAAGAAGATGAAGATAGTATTTTTTTTTTTATTTACTGTCATTCTGGTCCCTTTCTAGTCAATTATGTGTTGGAACCAAGTTGGTTTTACATATAAAGTTTTGATGTTAACAAAAGTATTTTATGAGAACAATATATTTGATTTCAAAGAGTGTGAAAGAAGATTCATGTTTTTGAAGAAAATCTAAAATAAGATTTGATTCAAATTTATAATTGAAGAAAAATCTTAAATAAGATTTGATTCAAAATTATAATTGATGAAAATCTAAAATAAGATTTGATTCAAATTTATAATTGATAAAAATCTAAAATAAGATTTGATTCATATTTATAATTGAAGAAAATCTTTGACCAAGTTGAAAAGAAGATATGGTCAAGATTTGAAGAATATTTGAAGAAGATTTGATTAAGATTTGAAGAACATTTGAAGAAGATTTAGTGAAGATTTGAAGAATATTTGATCTACATTTAATGAAGATTTGAAGAAGATTGAAGAAGATTTGAAAAATATTTGAAGAAGATTTGAAGAGTATTTGAAGAAGATTTGAAGAATATTTGAAGAAGATTTGAAGAATATTTGATCTACATTTATTGAAGATTTGAAGAAGATTTGAAACATTTTAATGAAGATTTGAAGAATATTTGATCAACATTTAATGAAGATTTGAAGAATATTTGATTTGAAGAATTTACAAAGTCAATCTACACAAAATAGGAACAGAATCATTCTGAAGAATTTACAAAGTCAATCTACACAAAATAGGAACAGAATCAATTTGAAGAATTTACAAACTCAATCTAAACAAGATACAATTCAGAATTAAATAAGGACTAAATTGAAGCCCAAATTTTTATTATAAATAGACACTCAAGGCTGAAGGAGAAAAGCATCAAAAAGTAGAAGAACTCAAGCTCAAGATTCCAAATTCATCTTAGAGTTCAAAGAGAGAAACACTTGTTCAGGCTAGAAATATTTTTTGAGTGTTCTTTTCTTAAAGTGTGAGAGTTATTGTTATTATCAGCTTTGTTAGAAGCAGCTACTCAAGTTTCAATCTCTTGTATCCAACCCGATAATGGTTTAGTTCCTTCTTCAATCTGGGGTCGTCAGGTTGTTAGGAGAAGACTTGGCTTGTAGGGTCAAGGTGGTTAGTTCCTCAAAAGTCTGGGGTTGTCAGGCTGTTTGGGAAGACTGGCTTGGAGGGTCAGGTGCTTTGTAATTCAAGGTTTTTGAATTAGTGGATTAAAGCCTTCTGAATGAGGGGACTGGATGTAGCCAAGTTAGTGGTGAACCAGGATAATTCTACGCGTCAAATTATTTATGCTTTCATTGATTGCTGCTTCTAAATTCGATTGCTTCTACTCCAAGTAAGTAACCAAATTCAAACTAATTTTTAATTATTTATAAATTATTAAAAAGGTATCAACTTTGTGCAAACACAATTCAACCCCCCCTTCTCGTGTTCGCACCTTCAATAAGTACATTTGTGTCATTGGTTGAACATTTAGGTCATTTTCGTCCTCCCAAGGCTTATTCTCGTCCAATTAGGGTTTTAAACCAATCTTTTGCATCCAATAAGTACATTTGTGTCATTGGTTGAACATTTAGGTCATTTTCGTCCTCCCAAGGCTTATTCTCGTTCAATTAGGGTTTTTAACCAATCTTGTGCATTCAATAAGTGATTTTGTGTCATTGGTTGAACATTTAGGTCATTTTCGTCCTATCAAGGCTTATTCTCGTCCAATTAGGGTTTTTAACCAATCTTGAGCATCCAATAAGTGATTTTGTGTCATTGGTTGAACATTTAGGTCATTTTCGTCCTCCCTAGGCTTATTCTCGTCCAATTAGGGTTTTTAACCAATCTTGTGCATCCAATAAGTACATTTGTGTCATTGGTTGAACCTTTAGGTTATTTTTGTCCTCCCAAGGCTTATTCTCGTCCAATTAGGGTTTTTAACCAATCTTGTGCATCCAATAAGTGATTTTGTGTCATTGGTTGAACATTTAGGTCATTTTCGTCCTCCCTAGGCTTATTCTCGTCCAATTAGGGTTTTTAACCAATCTTGTGCATCCAATAAGTGATTTTGTATCATTGGTTGAACATTTAGGTTATTTTCCTCCTCCCAAAGCTTATTCTCGTCCAATTAGGGTTTTTAACTTATCTTGTGCATCCAATAAGTACATTTGTGTCATTGGTTGAACATTTAGGTCATTTTCGTCCTCCCAAGGCTTATTCTCGTCCAATTAGGGTTTTTAACCAATCTTGTGCATCCAATAAGTGATTTTGTGTCATTGGTTGAACATTTAGGTCATTTTCGTCCTCCCTAGGCTTATTCTCGTCCAATTAGGGATTTTTAACAATCTTGTGCATCCAATAAGTGATTTTATGCCATTGGTTGAACATTTAGGTCATTTTCGTCCTCCCAAGGCATATTCTCGTCCAATTAGGGTTTTTTAACAATCTTGTGCATCCAATAAGTACATTTGTTTCATTGGTTGAACATTTAGGTCATTTATGTCCTCCAAAAGCTTATTCTCATCCAATTAGGGTTTTTAACCAATCTTGTGCATCCAATAAGTGATTTTGTGTCATTGGTTGAACATTTAGGTCATTTTCGTCCTCCCAAGGCTTATTCTCGTCCAATTAGGGTTTTTAACCAATCTTGTGCATCCAATAAGTGATTTTGTGTCATTGGTTGAACATTTAGGTCATTTTCGTCCTCCCAAGGCTTATTCTCGTCCAATTAGGGTTTTTAACCAATCTTGTGCATCCAATAAGTGATTTTGTGTCATTGGTTGAACATTTAGGTCATTTTCGTCCTCCCAAGGCTTATTCTCGCCCAAGTAGGGTTTTTAACCAATCTTGTGCATCCAATAAGTGATTTTGTGTCATTGGTTGAACATTTAGGTCATTTTCGTCCTCCCAAGGCTTATTCTCGTCCAATTAGGGTTTTTAACCAATCTTGTGCATCCAATAAGTGATTTTGTGTCATTGGTTGAACATTTAGGTCATTTTCGTCCTCCCAAAGCTTATTCTTGTCAAATTAGGGTTTTTAACCAATCTTGTGCATCCAATAAGTGATTTTGTGTCATTGGTTGAACATTTTGGCCATTTTCGTCCTCCCTAGGCTTATTCTCGTCCAATTAGGGTTTTTAACCAATCTTGTGCATCCAATAAGTGATTTTGTGTCATTGGTTGAACATTTAGGTCATTTTCGTCCTCCCTAGGCTTATTCTAATCCAATTAGGGTTTTTAACCAATCTTGTGCATCCAATATGTGATTTTGTGTCATTGGTTGAACATTTAGGTCATTTTCGTCCTCCCTAGGCGTATTCTAATCCAATTAGGGTTTTTAACTAATCTTGTGCATCCAATATGTGATTTTGTGTTATTGGTTGCACATTTAGGTCATTTTCGTCCTCCCTAGGCTTATTCTAATCCTATTAGGGTTTTTAACCAATCTTGTGCATCCAATAAGTGATTTTGTATCATTGGTTGAATATTTAGGTCATTTTCGTCCTTCCTAAGCTTATTCTAATCCAATTAGGGTTTTTAACCAATCTTGTGCATCCAATAAGTGATTTTGTGTCATTGGATGAAGATTTAAGTCATTTTCGTACTCCCTAAGCTTATTCTAATCCAATTAGGGTTTTTAACCAATCTTGTGCATCCAATATGTGATTTTGTGTCATTGGTTGCACATTTACGTCATTTTCGTCCTCCCTAGGCTTATTCTAATCCAATTAGGGTTTTTAACCAATCTTGTGCATCCAATAAGTGATTTTGTGTCATTGGTTGAACATTTAGGTCATTTTCGTCCTCCCTAAGCTTATTCTAATCCATTAGGGTTTTTAACCAATCTTGTGCATCCAATAAGTGATTTTGTGTCATTGGATGAACATTTAGGTCATTTTCGTCCTCCCTAAGCTTATTCTGTTGGAACCAAGTTGGTTTTACATTTAGAGTTTTGATGTTAACAAAAGTATTTTATGAGAACAATATATTTGACTTCAAAGAGTATGAAAGAAGATTAATGTTTTTGAAGAAAATCTAAAATAAGATTTGATTCAAATTTATAATTGAAGAAAAATCTTAAATAAGATTTGATTCAAAATTATAATTGATGAAAATCTAAAATAAGATTTGATTCAAATTTATGATTGAAGAAAATCTTAAATAAGATTTGATTCAAATTTATAATTGAAGAAAATCTAAAATAAGATTTGATTCAAATTTATAATGGATAAAAAATCTAAAATAAGATTTGATTCATATTTATATTTGAAGAAGATTTGAAAAATATTTGAAGAAGATTTGAAGAATATTTGAAGAAGATTTGAAGAATATTTGAAGAAGATTTGAAAAATATTTGAAGAAGATTTGAAGAATATTTGAAGAAGATTTGAAGAAGATTTGAAAAATATTTGAAGAAGATTTGATTAAGATTTGAAGAAGATTTAGTGAAGATTTGAAGAAGATTTGATTAACATTTTATGAAGATTTGAAGAATATTTGATCAACATTTAATGAAGATTTGAAGAAGATTTGAAGAATATTTGATATGAAGAATTTACAAAGTCAATCTACACAAAATTGGAACAGAATCATTCTGAAGAATTTACAAAGTCAATCTACACAAAATAGGAACAGAATCAATTTGAAGAATTTGCAAACTCAATCTAAACAAGATACAATTCAGAATTAAATAAGGACTAAGTTGAAGCCCAAATTTTCACTATAAATAGACACTAAAGGCTGAAGGAGAAAAACATCAAAAAGTAGAAGAACTCAAGCTCAAAAT
Source organism: Cicer chorassanicum (assembly GCA_037974735.1). Taxonomy (NCBI): domain Eukaryota; kingdom Viridiplantae; phylum Streptophyta; class Magnoliopsida; order Fabales; family Fabaceae; genus Cicer; species Cicer chorassanicum. The sequence continues at coordinate 28,017,003 of JBBPBP010000001.1, forward strand.
TTCTCAATTCATCTTAGAGTTCAAAGAGAGAAACACTTGTTCAAGTTAGAAATATCTTTTGAGTGTTCTTTTCTTAATGTGTGAGAGTTATTGTTATTATCAGCTTTGTTAGAAGCAACTACTCAAGTTTCAATCTCTTGTATCCAACCCGATAGTGGTTTAGTTCCTTCTTCAATCTGGGGTCGTCAGGTTGTTAGGAGAAGACTTGGCTTGTAGGGTCAAGGTGGTTAGTTCCTCAAAAGTCTGGGGTTGTCAGGCTGTTTGGGAAGACTGGCTTGGAGGGTCAGGTGCTTTGTAATTCAAGGTTTTTGAATTAGTGGATTAAAGCCTTCTGAATGAGGGGACTGGATGTAGCCAAGTTAGTGGTGAACCAGGATAATTCTACGCGTCAAATTATTTATGCTTTCATTGATTGCTGCTTCTAAATTCGATTGCTTCTACTCCAAGTAAGTAACCAAATTCAAACTAATTTTTTAATTATTTATAAATTATCAAAAAGGTATCAACTTTGTGCAAACACAATTCAACCCCCCCTTCTCGTGTTCGCACCTTCAATTGGTATCAGAGCTCGGTCTCTAGGCTGAGCACTTTACAGTGTTTGAGAAAAGATCCAAGGGTTCAATATGTCTGGATTCAGTGAAGAAGCTGCTGGAGGAAATATCAACAGATCACCTCTGTTTGATGGAGAACGTTTTGAGTATTGGAAAGACAGGCTGAGAAGTTTCTATATTTCACAAGATCCTGAACTTTGGGACTTGGTGGAAGATGGTTATATTGCTCCGAAGAATAAAGATGGTATTGAAATTCCAAGAAAGGAGATGAATGCTGATCAGAAGAAGATGTACAAGATGCATCATAAGTCCAGAACATTCATGATAAATGCAATTACCTTCAAGGAGTTTGACAAGTGCACCAACAAAGAGACAGCAAAGAGTATTTATGATAGTCTGATTCTAACCTATGAAGGAAGCAAGCAAGTTCAAGAAGCAAATGCCAACCTCTTAGTAAAAAAGTATGAGTTGTTCAAGATGGAAGAAGATGAAGACATTGAAACAATGTTTTCCAGATTCCAGATCCTGGTATCAGGATTAAAGGTACTTGAGAAGAGTTATACTACTGCTGATCATGTGAAGAAAATTCTTAGGAGTCTGACAAGTAAGTGGAGACCTAAGATCACTGCCATTCAGGAAGCAAAAGATCTGAATACTCTAAAGCTGGAAGAATTAATCAGCTCTCTCAGATCACATGAAATTGAGCTTGAAGAAGATGAGCCCAAGAAGAAGAACAAGACTCTGGCCTTGAAATCTAAGCAGAAGAAGGTTCTAACATCAGATTCAGAGGATAGTGATTCAGATAATCAGAATCTGAACTCAGAGGAAGAGGAGATTGCTTTCATAACCAGAAAAGTTCGAAAGATGTGGCACAACAGAAAGAAGAAATTTCCCCAACGATATTTCAAGCAATCCAACAAAGGAAATGATGATAAAAGCATTATCTGCTATGGATGCAATGAACCTGGACATATCAAGTCAGAATGTCCAAATATGGAGAAAGGAAAAAGGAAAGATTCCAGACCCAAGAAGAAGAGTTTGATGGCTACATGGGATGATTTTGAGGAATCCTCTGATGATGAACAAGTAGATTTGGGTATGATGGCTCATGCCAACTCTACCTCTAGATCCAACACAGATTCTGACTCTGAAGATGAATCAACAGATGAAGAAAGTGAGGTATTTTCTGAATTTACTCGATCTGATTTAATTATTGCTATAAACGATTTTTTAAATATTAATCACAAATTGTCTCTAAAACTAAAAACACTTAGGAAAGAAAATATCAATCTAATTGAAAATGTTAATGTTTTAAAGAATCAAAGTACTGAATTTAAAATAGAAAATACAAATTTAAAAATTGATATTACTGAACTTAATATAGAGAATGCAAATCTGAAAACTGATATTACTGAACTTAAGACAAATAATGCAACTTTGAAAACTGATATTATTGAACTTAAAACAGAACATTCAAATCTGAAAACTGATATTGCTGAACATAAGGCTGAAAATCTAACTCTGAAAAGTAATTATAGTTCAACATCAATTGAAAATACCACATGTAACTCTGATAAGCATGAAGAAGTATTTCAAGATTTTATTGATAATGGTATGGAAAGAAGCAAGTATGCATCTATGATTTATGGGGTTAGTAGGAATGGTAAAAGAGGAATAGGATTTCAAGAAAAAGTAATTGAATCTAAGTTTATTCCGTCTGATGATTTATGTATTATTTGCTATAAGAAAGGTCACAATAAAATATCTTGTCCTATGCTAACCACATGGAAAGACAAGAAATCTTTAAGATCTAACAAACCAGGACCCAACCAAATTTGGGTACCAAAAGATAAAATTGTTTATGTTGCAGATGTTCTAAGCAATCAAATTGAAACACCAGTCATGGTGTCTGGTCAATGGATGCTTGCAATATATGAAGGCAAAAAGGTCTATGTTCCAAGCTCTACCAAACAGAAGCCAACTGACTCTATTGGAAGAAGGAATGGTCAACACAATACTTATCAGAACCAGAACCATACGATGAATCAGAAACATCAGAAACATTTGGAGTGTCAACATACTCAAAACTGGCAGAGAAATCACACATATCAA
>JBBPBP010000001.1:28021148-28059413 GCA_037974735.1 Cicer chorassanicum
AGAGTTTCACATTCAATTCTTTTTGTCTGATGACAAAAGGGGGAGAAAGATATTTGATAAAGTGGAGAGAAAATGATACTAAGACTTAGGGGGAGCCCTAAGTTAGGGGGAGTCACAGAAATATAAAGAAAAGTTGTTATCAAAAATACAGGTTTTGTCATCATCAAAAAGGGGGAGATTGTTGGAACCAAGTTGGTTTTACATATAAAGTTTTGATGTTAACAAAAGTATTTTATGAGAACAATATATTTGATTTCAAAGAGTGTGAAAGAAGATTCATGTTTTTGAAGAAAATCTAAAATAAGATTTGATTCAAATTTATAATTGAAGAAAAATCTTAAATAAGATTTGATTCAAAATTATAATTGATGAAAATCTAAAATAAGATTTGATTCAAATTTATAATTGATAAAAATCTAAAATAAGATTTGATTCATATTTATAATTGAAGAAAATCTTTGACCAAGTTGAAAAGAAGATATGGTCAAGATTTGAAGAAGATTTGATTAAGATTTGAAAAACATTTGAAGAAGATTTAGTGAAGATTTGAAGAATATTTGAAGAAGATTTGAAGAATATTTGAAGAAGATTTGAAGAAGATTTGAAAAATATTTGAAGAAGATTTGAAGAATATTTGAAGAAGATTTGAAGAAGATTTGAAAAATATTTGAAGAAGATTTGATTAAGATTTGAAGAAGATTTAGTGAAGATTTGAAGAAGATTTGATTAACATTTTATGAAGATTTGAAGAATATTTGATCAACATTTAATGAAGATTTGAAGAAGATTTGAAGAATATTTGATATGAAGAATTTACAAAGTCAATCTACACAAAATTGGAACAGAATCATTCTGAAGAATTTACAAAGTCAATCTACACAAAATAGGAACAGAATCAATTTGAAGAATTTGCAAACTCAATCTAAACAAGATACAATTCAGAATTAAATAAGGACTAAGTTGAAGCCCAAATTTTCACTATAAATAGACACTAAAGGCTGAAGGAGAAAAACATCAAAAAGTAGAAGAACTCAAGCTCAAAATTTCTCAATTCATCTTAGAGTTCAAAGAGAGAAACACTTGTTCAAGTTAGAAATATCTTTTGAGTGTTCTTTTCTTAAAGTGTGAGAGTTATTGTTATTATCAGCTTTGTTAGAAACAACTACTCAAGTTTCAATCTCTTGTATCCAACCCGATAGTGGTTTAGTTCCTTCTTCAATCTGGGGTCGTCAGGTTGTTAGGAGAAGACTTGGCTTGTAGGGTCAAGGTGGTTAGTTCCTCAAAAGTCTGGGGTTGTCAGGCTGTTTGGGAAGACTGGCTTGGAGGGTCAGGTGCTTTGTAATTCAAGGTTTTTGAATTAGTGGATTAAAGCCTTCTGAATGAGGGGACTGGATGTAGCCAAGTTAGTGGTGAACCAGGATAATTCTACGCGTCAAATTATTTATGCTTTCATTGATTGCTGCTTCTAAATTCGATTGCTTCTACTCCAAGTAAGTAACCAAATTCAAACTAATTTTTTAATTATTTATAAATTATCAAAAAGGTATCAACTTTGTGCAAACACAATTCAACCCCCCCTTCTCGTGTTCGCACCTTCATTATGTGACCGAGAGAAAGTGACACATCAGTTGTCATGTATCCATGTCAGTAATTTAATAGACTTAACAATAAAATCAATGTCAAGAACTAAAATGATAGACATTTGGATGAGTTAATAACTAATTTAGGTTTTAAGTTGAGTTATGGATTAAAGTGACAATGCTCTACTTGATTACGGACTAAAGTGGTAACGCCTTATGATCCCCTGACCATGATTTTTCTAGCCATACCGATCTTTATAGATATTGAAATTGCTATATTTAATGAGTTGACATCTTCTAATATATAGATATTTTTTTAATACAATTCAGTTAGAGGAAGTGTTGGAAGATCAACACCTCCTAAACCAACGAAAATCCTCAATTGGAACTGTAGGGAGTTGGGGAATCCTCATGTAGTTTGAGCCATGTTAAGGATCACCCATATTAAAAATATCCATATGGTTTTTCTCATAGAAACCAAGTTAAAGAAAGGCGAAATGAAGAGGATTAAGGTTAAATGTGGCTTTAACTCCTACTTAGTGGTGGATTGTGTTGGGCAAGGCAAGGAAATATCTAAGGGCTGACCATTTTTTGTAGTGATTGGATGGATTGTTCCATAATTTCCTTTTCTTTGAATCATATTTTTGGTTCAATTGAAGATGTAGATAAAAATAATAAATTGTTTTATTTTAAAATTTACGGTCATCCCAAGGAAAACAACAAATGGAAAACTTGAAGGTATGTTAAACATTTTTTTTCTTTAGGACAAAAAAAAAAGGGAAATTCTCGTTTTAATGAACAAATATCAATGGACATGAATGTGATTAGAAAATGTGGACTTATTGAATTTGGTTTTGCTTGCTACCCTTTACATGGTTAAATGGTAGAGAAGAGGTTGAGAATATCCAATGTTGTTAAGACAAAGTTATAGGGTCAGAGAAATTTTTGAATTTCTTTTCTCCTATCCGAGTCACTCATCTCCCTATCTTTGGCAAAGATCATGTTGTGGTTATGATTCAACTTGAAGTGCCCTCAAATTCTAGAGATAGAATAAGGAGGAACTTGTTTAGATTTGAGCAATGCTGGTCTCAGGACTCTAGATGTCAAGAGTTTGTTAAGTCCCATTGGATTAATTCTCATTACTCTTGGGAAGCAAAAATTAAAGCCTTGGAATCCTTAGATAGTGGCTTCAAAGAATATAGGGTGTTTGAGATCAAGAAGGACATCAAAAATCATTGAACAACAACTTAAAAGATTAAGGATTGTGATCAGGTAGCATAATGGATTTTTGTATATTCAAAGAGCTAGAACTAATGCACAATGAACTTTTCCAATATGAAGAGATCTTTTGGCGCCAAAAGAGTAAAGTAGTGTGGCTTAAGGAGGGGGACTAGAACACAAGGTTTTTTCATGGGAAAGCTAATCAAAAAAGGAAGGTAAATGAGATTACAAAGCTTAGAGATGATCCTGAGGTGTGGTGGAAAGGAGAGGAAAATGTGAAGCATCTTCTAGTAAATAACTTTTATAATTTGTTTGCATTTTCTGACCCAGAATTGTTGGATCAAACATGTGATGTTGTCTAAGACAAACATTCCGATGAGCATAAATTGTGGTGTGGACAAGATTTCATTAAGCAAGAACTAGAGGAGACAATCCTCAAAATGCACCCCCTTAGGGTTTATGAACCGAATGGTTTACCAACACCCTTTTATAACAACGAACCTTAATTTCGTAGGTGATCAGACTTGTTACTCAAAATATGTATAAACGTTAATTTCTTATGACTTGTGTTAATATTTTATATCCCTATAACAATATTGAAACATAAACATCTTTGTTTGCTCCAGTTATTACAACCTATTTCCCAATAACGAAGTAATACATAAGGTCATTCCTATAATGATCAAGCAGAGAACAACATTACAAATCGAAATAGATGAATAATCAAACACTTTATAATTACATAAATAGTATATAAAAACAAAAATTACCTAGATTCAATGAGCTTCATTTATGCCCTTGTGAATAGGGATTTAGCTACTCATAATGCTTTACAAAAAATACAAAGAGAAATAAGTATTACACATGAAGAGTAAGCAATTTGAGCCTCCAAAATGTAGTAGCCTTGCCTCATCTGCATCCAAAAGTCAGAATCCTATTAAAATAACAATTTTTAGCTTAAATAAGGTCTGGGAATGCGTCCTAGAACACTGCCCAGCTTTAGGCGCAATGCGCTATAAAAACTCTCCATTATACTCAGAGACAAAAATATGCGCCAAGGAGTGAATTGTAGCGCAACGACTATCTCAATGCGTCGTTATCGTGTGGCACTCCAGGCTTCAATAAAGGGTACTTAGCGCTCTGAAAATGATCTTGCGTTTGTAGTAATCCCATGTAACTCCACAGATTCACATTTCCTCAAAGTAATTAACTTGTAAAGTCAAAAACAAAAACAAAATACTAAGAGAATTTGTCTGGTTAAACAGAGTTAGTAACAAAACATCCAAAATGATTTAAGCAAATAAAAAATCCTTTTCTTTATTAAATTGACTCTAAAACTTTATAAAACTAAATAAAATTTTAAATTAAATAACTATAAAGTGTTGAAAAACAAGAACTGATAAAGATTCATCAATGATGTTAAAAGAAAGGTGTTAAATATTCTCAATGAACAAAGATCACTAGTGGCTACTAATGGTAACTTTCATTTTCCTTCTATTATTGATGTGGAACAGGGCAGCTTCTCCCAAAGCAGATTGATCACTGATAATAGTTTGATTGCAATGGAGTTCTTTTTATTGTCTAAAAAAGAAAAGGAAAGGCAAGAAGAGTATGATGGCAATCAAGTTGGATATGTCAAAAGCTTATGATTGCATTGAGTGGGCTTTTGTGAAAACAGTTCTGACTAAGATAGGATTTTCGATGATATTGGTTGATGCTATCATGAAGTGCATTTCTATAGTGTCCTACCAAATCCTCATTAATGGTCAGACTGACAAGGTTTTTACTCCAGGACAAGGTCTTAGATAAGTTAACTATGTCTCCTCTTATCTTTTCATTTAATGTGCTAACATTTTATCTAGTTTAATTCAAAAAGAGGTCCAAAACAAGCATATTAATGCTATTTTAGATGAAAACATGAGAAGGTTGGACAAGAATCTGGTTGATAGGATTTTTAATCCTTTGGAGGCAAGTGTCATGGCAAGCATGCCTTTACCCTTGGGCAAGAATGAAGACAAGCTAATATGGTCAATTGAGAAAAATGGAATTTATTCTGTCAAGACTGCATATCATTTTCTTAGTCATGCAAAACTCCTCCTCCCTCGGCTCGACAACATTTGAAATCATATCCGGACAATCCTTTTACCAAATTGAATTAAAAACATCACGTGGAGGCTAGCCCACAACGTTATCCCATCCTGTGTCAATTTGAGAAGAAGAAAAGTATATTTTGATTTAGTATGTCCCTATGTTTGTGCAAAGGTATTTCTAAATACAATCCTCTAGTTAATGTTTTGATGATAACAAATACTTAAAAATAAAGAACAACTATCCTCTAACTATATATTCTAAGTGTGCATATTAAAGGAAAAAGTTATGATAATAAATATTCAAAGTAGCCTAGATTACAAGTACTTTAGAAACCTTCTATTGGAGCAAAATGTAAAAGAAATAATGTGGAAAGAAACGCAACAAAGCATGTATCGCTATATAAAGGTTTATCCTCTGATGACTAGACAAATGCAAAAGAAACCAAGACTCTACTTTAGATTGAAAACGTAAAGTCTGGTGACACGCGTCCATGTTATCGCAAGCTTCAGTTGACTATGGGATGCGAGCAACATAGTACCTCGGTTGCCTATGATAAACCCAACTAGATTATGTACCTCCAATACATAAGTGTGACCAGAATTCTTCTGCCATCTGCCCTTAACAAGTGTGACGAGCAAGTGACTCGCACTTCCTCTGATAATCTCATCAAGCGTCAGACTCTGAACTTTTATGTATCCTCTGATAAAGTCAACACTCTAACAAAGTAAATGCCTCTAGAAAAGTCAATGTTTTGTCAAAAGTTAATGATTTGATCATCTACAAGACATCCTCTGATCAATGTACCCTTTGTCTGTGCGCATTCTTTGATAATCTCCCATAATCTATCTTCTCTAATAATGTACATCCTTTGATAACATGTTGGCTTTTATGGTTAGTAAGACATTACTCTCACTGTTCTATCCTCTGATCTTGTACCCACTATTCCTTTGATTGTCATACATATTCTAAGAAGTGATTTATGGGAGTCAACTCGAGCTCAACGAATAGATTTATCTTTAATGGTTCAATTGTTGAAATCCATGAAGATACATGTTGTCTTTCTGCAAAATGAAGTACACAGGTCTGACCCTAAAGTACAAAGGTCATACCCTAAAGGTCCATAATCAAAAACATCTCAACAGACATTTCCTCCTTGTATTTAAGATGAAACGATTCAATCAAAATATATAGGTGCAACTAGAGAAAAGAACTCAACAAAAAGTGTAACTTTGGAAAAGCTAAGAACACATCAAAAGCATGAATGAATAATCCTCTCAGTAGAGAGTTACTAAAATTGATGTAAATCAATCCGATAATGGAACAACCCCTTCATCCTCAAAGAGGTACCTGAAAAGGTATAATGACCATCATGAACCTCAACGAAAAAATGCCAATATGTTGAAGAATGGTTATGAGAGCGAAAGCCTGGAGAAGCTATAAAAAAATACTCAAAGCCTGAAGAGGGAGAGTAAAGAATACTTGTACAACTATGTATTGGAAATAGTGGATTAATCCCTCGACTATACTGAGGCAAAATCTCTCTATAAGGGGAGGACTAGAGGTAGCAACATTTTGTTGTGAACTAGTATAAAAATGTCTGTGTCTCTTTAGTCTCTTTTAATTATCGCTTTTTAATTCTTTATGATTCAACCTTACTCTCGCTAAACCTCTTTCAACAATAAGTTGAATATTTTGATAAAGAACAATTTTTATAAGTAAAGCAAATAGTTTTTTTTAAACGCTAAATACAATCAAACCCCCATTACTTGTGTTTTCCAGCACTTTCAATTGGTATCAGAGCCTAGTTGCTTAAATGAGCACTTTATCGTGTAAGAGAAAAGATCCTTATAGGCTGGACTTACTAAGGAAATGGTTTGAAATTGTGTATGTTTTTTTAAAATCTTTTTTTAAATGTGTTTATCTACTTCAAATCATGAATTGACAAAATCTGGTTGAAAGACTTTTTTTTTTGCTTTTCTGAAAAATTAGATGAAGCGTTCTTGTAGAGCATCTTTTTTCTCTTATGTCAAATTCATTTTTTTTAAGTTTTTGTTTTTGTATTGGTGTTGCCATGTTTGCAAATCACTTTTCAATGAAAATGTAGACAAAATTGGCATGCCTCTATAAAGCATAGTGAGTTACTAAGTGTGAAAAGTCTATTTACTAATACTCATCCTCTAATAGGAAGAAGTATTATTGAATACACTAAAATTGTTAGTGCAAAATAATGAAAGCATTACAGTGCATTTTAACAATGAAACTAACCATTTAGGGAGAAGTTTTGGACATGAATCACAACTGTGTTTTCTTTGAGTTAGATGCTTCATTTGTGGTTCATAGTTTTAATGGCTTGACTTCTCTAGCTCGTATTGATCATTTTATTCTTGATTGTAAGGATCTATCTTTAAGGCATGTAGCTTGTTTTGTTTGTTATGTTAGTAGATTATATAACAGTGTTGGGTGGGGAATGCTTCTAACCTTGTAAAGTGGTCCATTTTTTCTTTTAGTTTGATATATTATTATATCGGTTTATGATTTAAAAAAAGGACTAAATATCTATATTGATCTTTAAAGTTTCAAGATTGTACCAATGTAGTTTTTCATATTGTTGATATTCAAAAAACTATTATTGACGTTGCAAAATTTTAATCAAATTTGTTCATTTGTTGATATTTGTAAGGAATAAAATGATATTAAGTAGGTAATTTCGAGAATAAATTTAAAACTAAGTGAATAATGTTAATAATATATTTCATTACATATATAGACAAATTGACAAGATTAACATTTTGCGATTTCAACAATCATTTTGATATATTAAAATTATGGCAATTAAGTTAATACAACTTAATTATTTCAATCCTATAATTTCAAAGATCATTTTAGTTATTTACACAACTTAATTATTTGGCAATCATGCTACATCAAGTTTGAATCCTCCCCTATGTTGTTGTTGGAATATTTTTACAACATTGAATAGATAAAAACAAAGACTAAATTTGGGACAATGAAACAATAAGACAACCTAAGAGTTCTTGTAGAGAGAAAGTTTTTCTTCTCTCTAATTTTTCCCCATCTTGTTGCGGCTAGGTTTTGTGGGGTTCCTTTCCCAAATTTTCTACTCCACTCTAAATTTTTTCTTGACCTCACACCACCAAGGCCTCTTGGATTCCTATTCGGTATAGAGTTTTTTTCTCCTTGTTGAGTTTCTTTTTCCAATTCAACTTGTTACCCATTATGCTCCATATCAGGTTTTAGTTCTCGTTTTTTTGCATCATGTTGATGATGCAACCGCTTCAAACTAGACTAGGAATCTCAAGTAGCCTATGTGATTTATTCACCCACCACCTAGGTGATACTTCATCACCACTTGGATAGATTTTGGCACCAATTCCCCACCACCGGAGCCGTCGTTGGTGAAAACTGGGGATCACCCATCTACGAGTTGTGGACAATATCATAGTCATCAAAACCACCATGAGCTATAATATGCTTGTTGATATTTTGTTTTCATGTTATGTCTTTTTGTTGGTGTTTTGGGGGTTGTCTCACATTGTGTTAAGTTTGTGGCCCATGTGTTTGATGAAAAACCAGTAACGTATTTGGCCATTTGGAATTTTATTTTGAAAAAGTTGTCAATAGTGGTTGCCACCAACCTAAACACCCTTTAATCCCTTCAAATAATTTTCGAACATGTGATTGGATTGCTCATCTCCAAGACCACCTATAGTCGAATTTAGCATACACAAAGTAAAGAAATGATCCTAAATTGGATAAGATTAAAGATTGTGGATCTATCTTTCCCTATAGCCATTACACATGTGTTAAAGACATTTATTTGGCTGTTAGAATTATGGCATTGGATTGGTATTGTCATATTGGCTCATATTCTCTTTATTTGCATTGTTTCCATGTACTTGAGCTTATTTAGTTTTGGTGTTCTTGAAATCACGAGGAATGTCCAAACACATGGTCATTATGTTTGTATTGATCATTATGATAATAGTTGAATGAGGTTTATTTTACCATAAAAAAAAGACTACATTCAAGGAATGATATCATGCATGGTTATAGTGGACCAACATAGTTTGTCGTTTGTTAGTGTCATTTTGATAAAGTTTTTTTTACCAGTCATAACTTATAGTTTTTCATTAATAATGATGTCTTCAATACAACGCCGTAATTCTACTAAAATTTTGAAACTAGCTAAAAAGACGAGAATTTCTATAAGAAGCAGAGGGAATACATCTAAAAAGACGAATAATGTCACCAAACTCAAACAATAAACCAAGTGACACTCCTAGATAAATTGCACAAACTGGTGTTGACCATTCTATTTTAGCAAGGATAAATTACACACTATTGCCAAACGTACGAGCTACTAGGATAAATTGCACACTATTCTCGTTGTATGAAAAACTATTTATGGTAGCGACATCAAATGTCTTTGTAAAACTTTTAACAACACTTATGCCAAAGACATTTTTTCGTTGAAAAAACACATTTTCAAGCAACTTTATATTTTTCTTAGACACATTTGTTGCTGCCAAAAATCAATTTTCTTATACTGTATTCCTTGTAGATAATTGTTTGATATTAATATATTTAGTCACTAAAAATCCTGTATTACAAACATTAAATTATAAGATATACATTTGTCCCTCAATTCTGATAAGATTTGTATTACAGCATACAAAATTAGTCGTAATATAAGGATAAGGGAATTGACAGTCATAAGGAAACAAAGTTCAAACAATAGAATAACAAACATTTCACTAAAGCAAAGTCCCTAGGAAATGCAAAAAACATGTTTCCTAAGAATTTTCTAGAGCAAATCATCCAAGGTAAAACATTCATCGAAAAAAGTTTATGAGGGGTTAGCTCTTGGGAAATTGTTTCCCAAGGGCAAACCACGCAAAATGTTCAATGGGCTAACCTATGTGAAACGTCTAAAGGTTAAACCCCGGGAAACGTTAAAAAACTCTCTAAAAAGATATGCACACTGCCTTGTGCTTTCGCACCTTCCCAGAAAGGAAAAATTCTTTGATTAATACTTAGCTCTTCATAAAGCACATAACATTTATCCCCCAATTTAACTTTCAATTTTTGCTTTTTTGGCCAAACGTTTTTGAGAAATGTACTCTTGGGAAAAAACTTTCTTCTTCAAAAAACAAACAATTGAGTTTTCCTTGGAGTTTGCAAGGCGCATACTCCTTATAAATGCAAATCAAACGTCAAGCCGCTAAGAAATCTTCTTGATAAAATTACTCTTTTCTAAAACTTCACTCTCCACTAACATCTAACAAACCTAAAAATTTACTTAATTAAGATTTGTCTTTAAAAATTAAAATATAGTTGTTAATATGTACTCCATTTTTGTAAGAGAGGTAGAAAACAATAGTTCTCATAATATGTAAATTATTAATTTTATTTTTTGCAAATGGAAAAAATGATTTATTAGTCACATTCAATTACAAGGTGTGCATGAATGACTTTAAAAGTTATAAAATGGAAAAAATGTTAATTGTCCAATGTATCCAACGCACAAATAATACAATTGCCAATCTATTTATCCCAAGACAAAGAACTAACATGCAAACCCCGTTACTTTAAAATGAAACACACAAGCACTAAAAAAGCATTTATTCCTTAAAACAACATGTTTGCATTCTACTTATGCATAATTACACAGTCCTATGAGCATGCCTTAAAATCCTACCAAACACATTAAAGCAATAGGTTCTCTTAGAGTGATCTTCAGTTGATGGTTCTTAAAAGGCCACTTTTCTCCCATCGTTGCTTTAGAAGCATATTATTGCACCCCAAGCTAAAAGGGTTCAAGAGGCGGTATTATTATATTGTGGCAAGGTCTGAAGATGCTCATAGAAACTTTTGTATCACCAATCTTGTTTGTGATTGGAACAAGGATATTGATATGGACAAAGTTGGCAAACCAAAGACAACTTGTCGGGGTCATTTTCCAAAGGTTTGAACCAAGGCACACTTCAATCGTAGACGGGATAAACTAACATATAAGCTTGAAGAGTTTAGTCCCTCCAACCTTTATAATGATAACTGTTTACGATCCTTTGTTAATACTTTTGAGAAGGAAATTAGGGTTGATAAGAAAGGAAATCTTATACTAGATACAGAGGGAAATTGTCAATACGCTAAGATGCACATGGTTCTTAGTCTTCATACAGATAAAGGTACAAATATGGTGGACGAGTCTCTCACATTCCTCAATACAATTTTTGCTAAGTTTTTCGAAGATTCTGCCAGACTTAGGGCTATGGTTAACAAGTCTAATGTAGCAAGTTTGGCTAATGTTAGGGCTCTTGGCCGTCAACGTATCCTTGCAAAAAGTCTTCCTCATTTTTCTAAGGTTTTTAAAGTGTGTGTCTCTGTGATGACTACTGATCAAGAGTTGTCATATGAGCTAGAAGCTCTTTGTTCCGAAATTGTTGATCTTTCTGCCAAGCATCTTGACCATGAAATTTTCGATCTTTCTACCAAGCGTTGTCGATCTAGTGATTATACATTAAGAGAAATAATATATTTCTTCTCAATCGGTTAGAGTCAAGACCAAATCTTCTGTTCTGGCTAATGCGAATAAGGCTCTAGATCCAATTTACCTGATTTATCCAAGAAAGCCAAAATTCTTGAGAGAGAAAAGAAGAACTTGGATGATGAGAAATATGTACACCGTGAGTAAGGATTCCTTTGAAAATGCTCTTGCCCAAATTTGATTGTCGAATCTCGGGTATGCCTTACTACGGATGGGATGGATTACACTAAGGTAGTCATAGGCGGAAAAATTGCCGAGATTTTTGGTGACGAGGAGAACTTGGAGGTTGGAACGACTTATTAAGCCATATAATAAGATATTGAATTTTTGTTTTAATTGCTGAATCTTGATGTTGTATTTCGACATTTGTTAGACTGAATTTATTTGGTTATGATGTTGAAATACTATGTTGGTGACAAATTTGTCTTTATTTTAAATATTTTTGTGACTTTGTCTTTATCTCGTTGTATACTTTGTTGTAGTGCAAAATTATTATTTTTATTTATTTATCTGTACAGTCGCTCGTGTTCAATAGTTCTTTTTGATTTTCTTTTATGCTTATTTGTATGAGACGTTAATTTCAGTTCGCTCGAGGAAAACTTCACCGCCCAAGGGGTATTCCCAATCGTTCCTCTAGTTAACAATTTGATAGTCAAATGAAGGTGTACCTTTATTCATCGGATCCCTTTCTCATTTTGGTGGCTACCCGAAAAAAGAGGGTCTACAGAGTACTAAGTCTCCAACTTCAAGCATGCAAGGCTTCACTTTCCTGTTGTATTTGACGATTATCCTTTATTTGATGATAATTCATTGAGTGCCATTGTGTTCTTGTCTTCGTCTAGCATGTCAACGTCTTCTATTGGTGCTTCTTCGTTTTCAACCTTGTTTGAGATATAAGAGGTCCCCCAACTAAGTTCTCCAATTTCAACAGGAATCACAGCTTCAGACCCATAAGTAAGTCATAGGGGTTTCGCTTGTAGTGGAATGGGGCATGGTTCGTTGGGCCCAAAGGACATGTGTATCTCTTCGGCCCAGATTACTTTGGCATCATCTAATCTTCTTCTCAATCCTCATATTATCACTTTGTTAGCTGCTTAGACTTGTCCGTTAGTTTGTGGGTGATCCACGAAAGTGAAATGTTGAGTAGTCTTAAGGTCGATGATTAGAGTTTGAAAGAATTTATCTATGAATTGTGTTCCTTTGTCTGTGACAACTACTTCGAGTATGATGAACCTTGTCAAAAGATTTTCCTAAAGAAACATAATATATTACCAACAGTGTTCCTATCCAATTGTTTGTCTTTTATCCATTTCGTAAAGTAGTCGACTGCTACTACTAGATATTTTAATTGTCCAGGTTCTAGTAGGAATGGTTCAAGGATGTCGATTCCCCACCAGGAAAATGACCAAGGTGCGCTCAATGTGTGGAGCTCTATTGGATGGGCTAATTGGATGTCAACATGCTTATGAGATTTTCACATTTTGGCACGAATTCTTGTGTGTCTTTCTTCATCGTCGGTCAAAAGTATCCAACTCTCATAAATTTCCTTGCCAATGTCTATCCTCCCAAGTGTTGGCCAAAGATTCCTTCATGGACCTCTCCTAGCACATAAGTTGTTTACTCCTTGTCTAGGAATTTCAGAAGTGGTGCATATAATCCACATTTATATAGTTGCCCTTAAATTGTTGTGAACATACATGCTTTTCTTTGAATTTGAGAACTTATTTTTGTTCACTTGGGAGGATCCCACTTAGGATATACTCTATTATCAGGGTCATCCAACTGGTGTAGGTGTTTGAATTGCAAGTATGGTGGTGATGGCTTCAACACTTGGAGAGTTTGAAGTTCCTTGAATTAGCATTTTTTTTCCTCCAATGACCCGTGTACTTGGAAACTTAGACAGGATGTCGGCCCTAGTATTTTCTTCCCTTGGAATGTGCTCTATCTTTATTGTGTCAAATACGTCTATTTTAACTTTGACTAAAGCCAAGTATTTATGTAGTTTTGGGTCTTTAGCTTGGTAGTCCCCTTTTGTTTGGGACGCTACCAATTAAAAATTTGTTTTTACTTTGACGTTTCAAGCACCCATCTCTTCGGTTAGGCTTAGTCTTGCTCGGCAGACCTCATACTCCATTTTTTTATTACACGTGGGAAATAAGAATTTTAGAGATATTTCTACTACGGTTCCAGTATTATTTTCTAGTAATATTCTTGCTCCACTTCCATTCGAGTTTGAAGATCCATCGACGAACACCATCTAATCTTTAGTTTTCTCCTTGTCTGGTACTGTCATTTCTATTATGAAGTTAGCATACATTTGGGCCTTGAGTGTCTTTCTTGCTTCGAAGGTGATATCAAATTCGGAAAACTCTATTGACCATTTGGTAATTCTTTCGCCTAGATCGGATCAGAACAAGATTTGTTTAATGGGTAAATCTGTCTGTATCATAATCGAATGAAGCAAGAAATAATGCCTTAATCTTTGTGCTGCTACCATTAATGTTAAGGCTACCTTCTAGATTTTATGATAACGGATCTCTAGTCCTTGTAACGCTTTATTGACAAAGTACACTAGTTAGTGCTCTTTCTCAATTTCTTTGATTAAAACGGCACCAACAACATCATAATGACAACTAGATAGACAAATAGAGTTTCTCCAAATTCTTGACGAACTAGTACGGGTGTTCGTGAGAGTGGAGTTTGTAACTTCTCTAGGGTGGTCTCAAATTACATTGGAAGTAGAACAACGCTATCAACATTCCGTTAAGTTTTTGTATGTCTTTCTTTGACGTCAGACTGGTGATTTAGACTATTGCTCGACACTTGTTAGGGTTGGCTTCAATTCCTCTTTTAGTGAGGTAGAAACCTAAGAACTTCCCTGCTTTAACTCTGAACGTACATTTTTCCGGGTTTAGTCTTAACTTATACTTCTTGACTTTGGTAAAGACTTCTGTTACATAGGTTACGTGGTTGGACTCTTCTTTTGATTTAACTATCATGTCGTCCATATACACTTCAATGATTTTTTCAATTTGATTCTCAAATATTTTTTTCATCATCTTTCATAGGTTGCTCCGACATTTTTAAGCCCGAAAGACATAACATTGTAGCATAGGGATTTGATTGTATTCTGAATATGTATCCATGAACCTTCGAAGTTTGAAACCGAAAGAATTATCTACTAACTTGTCTATATTTTAGAGAGGGTAAGAATCCTTAGGCAATGCTTTGTTGATATCAGTATAGTCAATGCACAAACATCCCTTATTATTGCTCTTTTTGACAAGTAAAGAATAGGAAACCCAAGTTGTATACTTGTCCTCAGTTGCAAAATTAGCCTTTACTAGATCATCAACTGC
This sequence comes from Cicer chorassanicum, assembly GCA_037974735.1. Lineage (NCBI taxonomy): Eukaryota > Viridiplantae > Streptophyta > Magnoliopsida > Fabales > Fabaceae > Cicer > Cicer chorassanicum. The sequence goes on from JBBPBP010000001.1 coordinate 28,035,968, forward strand.
TTTCTTGGTGGCTTCGAACTTCTCTAGTGATCGTTTGAAGCGGCGTTGTGCGATCAATTGGTACTTCAGATCAATGGACAATTTATGACAAGTGACATTAAGGTCTATTCCCAACATCTAATCAGCGGTCCATACGAATAAATATGCGTTGTCTTTCAAGTAAGTGATGAGGTCTTTTTTTACTTGTGGTGCGAGATCGACCCATATTTTCACAACCTTTACTAACTCATTTCTTATTTCTACTTCTTCAAAGGATCCATCTAGCTTTGGTCGCATTTGCCCCTTATTACGGAGTCATTTTCCTCAAATATCGTCTCGTCGTCCATCATAACATCAATATATGTCATTAGTATGTCGATGAATGAAATACTTCTTTCTGGTATCACAATCTTGGATTTCAACTTTGAGTCGATCTTGGCGTTCTCCAATGAAGCCAACAAACACTATTTATATGCTTCAAGGTCAGCTTCCATAGTTCATATCTCTTCATCTGAAACATGATATCTTAGTTTCAGGTGGACGGTAGATGAGACTGCCTCTAGTGTGGCTAGAGTTGGCCTCGCCATAATGCAATTGTAGACAAATTTGCAATCTATGACTAAAAATTGGGTCCTTATGGTTTTTGTAGCTTTGTTGTTCCCAAATGTGACCATTAGGTCCACATATCCTCATAAACGGGTAGTGGATCTATTGACTCCTTGCAAATTATCTCTATAATAGGAAAACAAGTTCCTTTCAATTAATTCGAGTATCGTGAACATGCTTGAGTACATTATATCGCATGAGCTTCCCTATTACACAAGAACCCTGTGAACACCATGATTCTCCATCACAACCCGGAAGAAGAGAGGAATTTGATAACTCGTGACCTCATTGAGAAGGTCTCCTTCATAGAACGTTATCAGTAGACGTCTCTTTTTCCTCAATTTGGCAGGTATTTCCATATTAGAAAATGAAATCATTTCATTCAACTTTCTTTTGAAGGAGTTGCAACTACCATGTTCAACACTGGGGTATCCCCTAGATATGACGTTTACTCTAGCAAAAAACAACCACTACTTGTGCAATTGTTTTCTCATTTTGGCTATAACTAGAATTTCTTCCCAACTGGGATATATCTTGCCATTAATGGCCATGACTTCGGGGATGTTTTCCCATTAGCTATAAGCATACCAATGACAACCATTGTTATGGGTGCCCCTTTGTCTTCGTCGTCTTCTACGACAACTTTACCTTTCCCTTTATCTTTTAGAGTCACATCAAGCTTGGTGGACGACCTGGGCAACCTTGTCCTTGTTGCCTATCCCCAACCGTACCCATTGTTTTCGTTGGTGTATTTTGTTAACTTCCCTTTTTATATCAAGCTTTCAATGGCATCTTTGAGTTGGACGCATTATTCGATAGTATGTATGTGTCCTTTGTGAAATATACAATATTTTTTCTTATCTGCCCAAGGTCTTTTCTTGATTGGCAACGGGAATTCAATGTTTTCGTCTTTGAACTCGGCATTGAAACACTTTTTCAAGAAGCACTCCCTTGTGACGGTAAGTAGGGTATAATTCTTGTATCGGGGAATGGAACCCTATTTTGCTTCTTTCAACCTTTCTTTTTTCTGGTTACCCTTCCTTTTTCTTTCTAGCTTGTTCTCGTTTTCACCATAATCAAATATGGCTTCGTTGGCTTTCAAATGTTCTTCATACTATATGTAATCCTTTGCTTTTTTGAGTAGGTTATTGAAACTTCGGGGTACCTTAAGTGTGATGCTTTTTGCAAAGTCACTTCATCGGCTCACTTCATTGGCTCACTTCATCGACTCAGTCTCTAACATGTACGGATTCCTTTGTGAACCTTTCGATGTAGGCTTGTAAAGGTTCCTATTTCTTTTGTAGGATAGCTCCCAAAGTTTCAACTGGTTTTGGTTGTTTTTGAGATGTGACAAAGTGAGTCGTACACTTCATGCATAATTCTGCCAATGAGTGTATAGATCTCGATTTCAGGCCCTTAAACCAATCCATTGCTGATTTTTTTAAAGTGAGAACGAACAACTTGCATTTTGCTAGACCTCTGGCATTACAAAATTCTAGAAGGGTGTATATCCCTTGGGCGTGGTTTTTCTAACAACTTAAGGATTGGATGTCGTTGATCTTGTTGGAGAAAATGTTCTGGTTACATACTTCATCGTTGAAGTTGGATATGTTTACGGAACTTTCATGATAACTATGTCAGCGGTAGCATGAGGAGTGACTTCAGTATGGTGAATGACTCATTGTCCTTCCTCGGGGACGTTTGCCCTTCCAGCTGTTGTTGTGGCGTTGAGCCGGAGATCCTTCTTTTGTGGTCTTTTGTCATAAATTATTACGAACAAGGAATGTCAAGGCAGTGTCGTGTAAGACCCTTAGTTTTAAATTCTAATTTATGCAATTTTAGTATATTTTTTTGTGTTGAATTATGAGGCTTTTTAGCCAATTTTAATGGCATGTTGTGAGTTAATTGCCAATGATATTTTTATGAGACTTGTTTAAAATTATTTGGCGAGAAATAATTTAATTACGTCACGGAGAATTTATTACTAGACTGTTTTGTTAAAAATATCTCTAATTGCAAAAAAAAATTTACTTGTCAATTGAGTTGCAATGAGAATAAATATTTTTATCAAAATAGTTGAAGTGTGTGTAAGAATATTTAAATATTTATTGATTTGGTTTAATTATATTATATATATATATATATATATATATATGTTAATATAAGTTATATATATATATATATTATTAAATTAATAGTATATGTATACATATATGTATAGTAAGTAGTAGTATTAGTATAGATATATATATATATAACGTGAGGAAGCAAAAAAGGGGAAACAGAGAGAGAAACATTGCCTTCGTTCTTCATTTCTTTTTCTTCTTCCAGAAACCAAAACAAAAAAAAATTCAAAACCCACCAATTCAAAACCTCCATTTTCACCTAGATCTAAGCTTCATCTCGCGAAGTGACAGAAGGGAAAGTTGCTCACCTCCACGCTGCGGTGCTAGTGAGCTAACTTTGGAAGCGGCGTGCGAACAAAATATTTTACCGGAATTTATTGCGGTACCGTAATCGGTTGTTTAAGCTATCGTTAAGGTAAGGGCTCCTTCGAAACTTTTAGTTTGCATTTAGGACATTATATGTGATTTTATGGAAAAGAAATTTGGTGTATTTGATGTGTAAAATGGTGAAAATGAATTTAATTCGTTTATTCGGGAATTAGCGGAATTTAAAATTGACGCGATTGAGACGTAGTTTGATATGAATTGTGTGCGATTTGCTGAGATTGAATTAATGTGATTAATGTGGTCGATTTTGTTAGTAATGGTTGACAAAAAAAAAAGAAAATTGATTTTGACGTGTTTGAGTTACGAAATGAGTTATTTTCAAATAAATGAGTTTGAACTTTAGTTGTGAACAAATTGTTATAAATATTCATGTTTATGTAGTTAGCTCCTTGAGTCTCGAAAAGGAATCGAGACTGTTGGCACCGAGTTAGCGGTGGGGAGAACTCTGAGATATTAATGTTGTTTTGGAAATTAAATTTGGTGTGGTTTATGTGTTCATAATTAATATTATGAATTTGTGAGATGTGATTTATGTGTGGATTATGGTTGAAAATTTTGGAGATTAAATTTGGTGTGAAATTTTAGAATTCGAATTGATTGAATTTGTCGTGTTTGATGTGTGGATTTGCAGAAAATGAATTTAAGGTGTTTTATGTGAAATTGTTTTGATGTGTTTGAGGAGTGATTTGAGGAAATAAATTTGATGTAAATGCATGTTTGCAATTATGGAAATTAATGGGTGTATTGTGATTGAAATATGACGAGTTTTGAAAATGAGTAGTTTGTGGTGATTTGGTGTGGATTTGTGGAATTTGGATTGTTGTATTTAATGTGGTTTGTAGATTGAATTTGATGTGGAATTGTTGGATTATGAATTAATATGTCTGAGTATGCTCTGTGAAAAGTTTTGAAAAATCATTAGTGTTAAATGAGTATTAAAAAGGGGGAATCTTTTAATAGCTGCATTTACTTAATGGTTGTGGTGAAAAGAGTTAGAGTATGCTCATGCATTTCATAGTACATGGTGACCGCGATGAGCCATAGTGATAGTGGTAACCGCGATGGGCCACGAGATGATGCCATGTGAATAGTTGGTTCATCTTATCTTTGCGGGAATTTTCGCGTCGTGCTGATCTGTGAGAGATTGCACTCTTGTAAGTCGTGCTGATCTGTGAGCGATTGCACGCATAGAAAATTAGTACTGGTCTGTGAGAGGCTGTACGATAGTAAATTGTGCTGATCCGTGAGAGATTGCACCTTGATAATTAGTACTGGTCTGTGAGTGACTGTACAATTGTGATTTACGCCCTTTCGAGGAGGGTGTTGGTTTGGAATTCTGGAATCATGTGCATTGGCATATACGCATTTCATTAGGGTGCTTGGCACGTGAGTCATGTTTGATATACTGTGATGGTTGTATATACATACTCAGTTGTGGTTTGTAATTGTGCCGTATTTGATGTGTTATTGATTGACTTTATGTGGTAAGCGTTGAATGATATCGAAACATTTTCAAAACTAGAAATTATGCCATTTTCACAATTGTATTCGGATACAAGGATGTGGTATTCGAATACGACAGTGCAGTTTGTTAAAAATTCCATTTTTCAACTTTGATTATGCATGTTTGGCATATGAAAATCCTTTCTAGATGTATGTTAAGTTGAAAGGTTATTTTGTGCATTTAAAATTTAAATGTTATGTGATATTTGTTAATTTCGGTTGGTGACCTTTACAATTATTGTGGAAATCTGGGCTTTGCCCTCAGATGAGAATCAGGATCGTCCTACCAATTAGTACTCTGGAGATGGGTACGGAGTTAGACTTACCTGACCACTGCTGTGTCAGAAGGATTTCTGCGGGGCGCGTGGAGATCACTTGGGTTATAGTAGTTTTTTTGTAGCATGATCAGATTAGATGGCTGTATAGGGGCTAGATGTCTATCTGTTGTGGTTGTATTTATTTCATTCTGGAAGACTGTACCTATACCATATATTGTCAGCCTAACTTTGATTTTGATGGGTCCTTGTACCACTTTTTGACGTGACGTGGGGAAGTTAAAATTCTTGGGGCAGTGCTTTTGTACAGGTGTCTGCCGAGAATACCCCAGGGGTATGAGCTACGTTGGATAGGTCTCATAGTCCCGGTGTATTTTTCTGTTTTAAATATTTTGGATTTTCATTTCAAAACCGTTTCCGCTGTTTGTAATTATTGTTGACTTTTGTCGTTGTGATACGACTTAAATATTTTATCCAAAGGTATTTATCTCTTTATTATGAATTTGAATTTGTTTTAAAAAAAAAAATCGGGTTGTTACAATTGTGGTATCAGAGCATTGGTTATAGATTGTAGGTTAACCTGTAGGTTGGGGGTTGTCATCTGATCATGCGTCGGGGTGATTTGTCCGAGTGTCGGGTTCGGTGTAGTGTTGAGTTGTTGAGGTCGAATGTTGTCTTTTGGAATTCTTCTAAAAGGTGTTAAAATTTCTTATTGATGTTGGTTTTATAGGAAACAATGCCTCCAAGAAGGAACGACGCTGCAAGGGTCAACGTCAATAGGGATGATCAAATGGCTGAAGCAATGAATAACATGGCAGCTTCTGTTGCTGCACAGACAGCTGCAAAGACTCTGCGGGATCTAGAGAAGAGGGAAAGAGAGATCCGTGCTGCTGAGTCGAGGGGATTAGAGGACTTTCGTCGTTACAATCCTCCCAAGTTTAGGGGTGATGAGAATTCAGAGAAAGCGGATCAGTGGATCCAAGAAGTGGAAAAGATCTTTGAGATGATTAACTGTCAAGCGGGAGTGAAGGTCAACTATGCCACTTATCTGCTGCTAGGGGATGCTGAGTATTGGTGGAGGAGTACGAGGTTGTTGATGGGATCAACTTATGAGGAGGTGAACTGGGAGTCATTCAAAAGGAAGTTTTTAGACAAATACTTCCCGATGAGTACCAGGACTAAGCTGGGTGATGATTTTCTTAAACTTCATCAAGGTAATATGACTGTGGGCGAATATGCCGCTAAGTTTGAATCGTTGTCGAGGCATTTCAGGTTTTTCCGTGAAGAGGTTGATGAACCATTCATGTGTCATCGTTTCCAAGCCGGATTGAAGTATGAGATTCAGGATTCTGTCTTACCCTTGGGAATTCAACGTTTCCAAGTTCTTGTGGAAAAATGTAGAGAAGTGGAAGATATGAAGAATAAGAGAGCTAACCGAGGAGGGAACTTTAGTTCAGGGGGGCCTAGTCGGGTGAGTTATCAGGGCAACAAAGGGAAACAAGTTGCTAAGCCTTATAACCGACTGCAGAACAACAACAGGGGTCAGAATCACCCGGGGAACCAAAACCTTGGAAGACAAGTGGGGCAAGTGATTCGATGTTTCCGATGTGGGGAAGAGGGGCATTATGCTAATGCTTGTACTTCTAAGACTCTTACTTGCTACAATTGCCAGAAACCAGGACACATTGCAAGGGATTGCAGAGCTCCGAAGGTGGAACCAGTTGTGAATGCAACTAGGGCTACTCGTCCTACTGCTAGAGGACGCGTTTATTGCGTGAGTGCTGAAGCTGGAAATCCATCTAGCAATCTGATTCAACGTGACTGTGAGATTGCAGGTAACACTCTAAATGCACTTTTTGATTCAGGGGCAACCCATTCCTTCATTGCTATGGATTGTGTGAATCGTTTGAAGTTATCTGTGTCGCCTCTACCTTTTGATTTGGTTGTATCCACACCTGCTAAGACGTTGACAGTAAATACTGCATGTTTACAGTGTCAAGTGACTATTCAAAATAGGGATTTCTTGATTAATTTGATTTGTTTGCCTCTACAATCACTCGAGGTCATTCTCGGTATGGATTGGATGTCGTATCATTATGTGATCTTGGATTGTGCTCGCAAACTGGTTCTTTTTCCAGAACCAGAAGTTGTTAAGTATCTTGCTGCTAACAAACTCGGAGTGTCACTAAGAGAAGGAACTCATGAATTTTTGTCTTTGGCTAATGTGGAGGCAAAGATAAATGTGAAGATAGAAGACGTGGTGCTTGTTCAGGAGTACCCGGACGTATTTCCAACAGAAATTCCAGGATTACCACCGGTAAGAGAAGTGGAGTTTTTCATTGATTTGCATCCAGGAACCGAACCAATTTCGATTGCACCGTATCGAATGTCGCCATTGGAATTAAATGAGCTCAAAAGCCAAATTGAAGATTTGTTGGAGAAGAAATTTATTAGACCAAGTGTATCACCATGGGGAGCTCCGGTATTGCTAGTCAAGAAGAAGGATGGAAGCTCACGCTTATGTGTGGATTATCGGCAACTTAATAAGGCGACTATTAAGAATCGTTATCCTTTGCCGCGTATTGATGATTTGATGGATTAGTTGAGAGGAGCCGCAGTGTTTTCAAAGATTGACTTGAAGTCGGGTTACCATCAGATCCGAGTAAGAGAAGGAGATATTCAGAAAACTGCTTTCAGAACTCGTTATGGGCATTATGAATATCTGGTTATGCCATTTGGAGTTACCAATGCACCAGCGATTTTTATGGAGAAATGAACAGAATCTTTAGTCCATTTCTGGATAAATTTGTTGTGGTGTTCATTGATGATATTTTGATTTATTCAAGGACTGAGGAAGAACATGAAGAGCATTTGCGCCAAGTTCTTGAGATCTTGCGCGAGAAGCAATTGTATGCCAATTTGTCGAAGTGTGAGTTTTGGCTGGAGGAAGTGAATTTCTTAGGTCATGTGATAACTAAGGAAGGAATCGCTGTGGATCCGGCAAAGATTGAGTCAGTTCTTGCTTGGAAACAGCCTCAGACCGTCACTGACATACGAAGTTTTGTAGGGCTGGCAGGTTACTACAGGAGGTTTATTGAAGGTTTTGCGAAGATTGTAGCTCCATTGACACAACTTACTAGAAAAGATCAACCGTTTGCATGGACGGAGAAGTGTGAGGAGAACTTTCAGTTACTAAAGAAGAAGTTGACAACCTCACCAGTTTTGATCTTACCGCAACCAGAAGAACCGTATGAAGTTTATTGTGATGCGTCTCACCAAGGCTTGGGATGTGTTCTGATGCAACACAAGAAAGTTGTAGCTTACGCCTCAAGGCAATTGAAGATTCATGAAATGAACTATCCTACTCATGATTTAGAGCTTGTTGCGGTAGTTTTTGCATTGAAGATCTGGAGGCATTATTTATATGGATGCGCGTTCACAGTGTTCAGTGACCATAAAAGTTTGAAATATCTGTTTGATCAGAAAGAATTAAACATGCGTCAGAGAAGATGGATGGAGACTCTCAAGGATTTTGATTTCACATTACAATACCACCCTGGGAAGGCTAATGTAGTGGCTGATGCGTTGAGTAGAAGAAGTGTATCAGTGTCTTCAATAGTGATGGCTAGACAGCATGAGTTATGGGAAGCATTCAGAGACTTACACTTGAACGTAGAGTTTGCACCGGGAATTTTGAAATTCGGAATGATTAAGATTTCGAGTGGACTACTTGAAGACATTGCGAATTTTCAAAATGACACTTTAATTCAAGAGAAGAGGAACCTAATAGTGCAAGCGAAAACGACTGAGTTCAAGATTGGGCCAGATAATATTTTGAGATGTAATGGGAGAATTTGTGTACCAGAAGTTGCAAATCTGAGGAAAACAATTTTAGATGAGGCTCATAAGAGTAAATTGAGTATTCATCCTGGAGCGACAAAGATGTATCAGGATTTGAGGCAAAATTATTGGTGGCCAGGAATGAAGAGGCATGTCGCGGAGTATGTATCAACTTGTCTAACTTGCCAAAAAGCGAAGGTGGAACATCAGCGGCCTGCTGGAATGTTGCAACCTTTAGATATACCTGAGTGGAAGTGGGACAGCATTTCCATGGATTTTATAACTGGATTGCCGAAAACAAGGAGGAAGAATGATTCTATATGGGTGATAGTGGATCGATTGACTAAATCGGCACACTTTTTACCAGTGAAGACCACATATAAGGTAGATAAGCTAACTGAGATCTACATTGCTGAGATTGTGAGATTACATGGAGTACCGTCGAGTATTGTATCAGATCGTGATCCGAAATTCACGTCACACTTTTGGGGAGCATTGCATGATGCGTTGGGAACGAAGCTAAGGTTGAGTTCAGCTTACCATCCGCAAACTGACGGACAGACTGAGAGAACAAATCAGTCCTTGGAAGATCTTTTGAGAGCTTGTGTACTAGATGATAGAGGGAGTTGGGATGATGTACTACCGTTGGTTGAATTTACCTACAACAATAGTTTCCACGCAAGTATTGGAATGGCACCATATGAGGCTTTATATGGGCGCAAGTGTCAAACGCCTTTGTGTTGGTATAAGGACGGTGAAAGTATGATTGTAGGACCTGAGATGGTGCAACAGACCACAAACAAGGTAAAGAAGATAAAGGAGAAAATGAAGATCTCACAGGATCGTCAGAAGAGTTATGCGGACAAACGTCGCAAACTTCTAGAATTCGAGCAGGGTGACCATGTGTTTTTGAGAGTCACGCCTACGACTGGAGTTGGTAGAGCCTTGAAATCGAAGAAATTGTCTCCTAAATTTATTGGACCATATCAGATCTCTGCACGAATTGGACTTGTAGCTTACCGGATTGCTTTACCTCCGATATTGTCCAATATTCACGACGTGATTCATGTGTCGCAATTAAGGAAATACCTTACAGATCCGTCGCATGTGATTGAACCGGACACAATACAACTAAAGGAGAATTTGTCATTCGAAGTACTACCTGTGAGAATTGATGACAGGAAGATTAAGCGACTAAGGAACAAGGATGTTTCGTTGGTCAAAGTGATTTGGAACCCAACTACCGGAGATGCGACTTGGGAATTGGAGAGCAAGATGAGGGAACAACACCCGAAGTTGTTTATCGACGCGTAGTTTCGAGGACGGAACTAATTTTAGAGGGGTAGAATGTAAGACCCTTAGTTTTAAATTCTAATTTATGCAATTTTAGTATATTTTTTTGTGTTGAATTATGAGGCTTTTTAGCCAATTTTAATGGCATGTTGTGAGTTAATTGCCAATGATATTTTTATGAGACTTGTTTAAAATTATTTGGCGAGAAATAATTTAATTACGTCACGGAGAATTTATTACTAGACTGTTTTGTTAAAAATATCTCTAATTGCAAAAAAAAAATTACTTGTCAATTGAGTTGCAATGAGAATAAATATTTTTATCAAAATAGTTGAAGTGTGTGTAAGAATATTTAAATATTTATTGATTTGGTTTAATTATATTATATATATATATATATATATATATATGTTAATATAAGTTATATATATATATATATATTATTAAATTAATAGTATATGTATACATATATGTATAGTAAGTAGTAGTATTAGTATAGATATATATATATATAACGTGAGGAAGCAAAAAAGGGGAAACAGAGAGAGAAACATTGCCTTCGTTCTTCATTTCCTTTTCTTCTTCCAGAAACCAAAACAAAAAAAAATTCAAAACCCACCAATTCAAAACCTCCATTTTCACCTAGATCTAAGCTTCATCTCGCGAAGTGACAGAAGGGAAAGTTGCTCACCTCCACGCTGCGGTGCTAGTGAGCTAACTTTGGAAGCGGCGTGCGAACAAAATATTTTACCGGAATTTATCGCGGTACCGTAATCGGTTGTTTAAGCTATCGTTAAGGTAAGGGCTCCTTCGAAACTTTTAGTTTGCATTTAGGACATTATATGTGATTTTATGGAAAAGAAATTTGGTGTATTTGATGTGTAAAATGGTGAAAATGAATTTAATTCGTTTATTCGGGAATTAGCAGAATTTAAAATTGACGCGATTGAGACGTAGTTTGATATGAATTGTGTGCGATTTGCTGAGATTGAATTAATGTGATTAATGTGGTCGATTTTGTTAGTAATGGTTGACAAAAAAAAAAAGAAATTTGATTTTGACGTGTTTGAGTTACGAAATGAGTTATTTTCAAATAAATGAGTTTGAACTTTAGTTGTGAACAAATTGTTATAAATATTCATGTTTATGTAGTTAGCTCCTTGAGTCTCGAAAAGGAATCGAGACTGTTGGCACCGAGTTAGCGGTGGGGAGAACTCTGAGATATTAATGTTGTTTTGGAAATTAAATTTGGTGTGGTTTATGTGTTCATAATTAATATTATGAATTTGTGAGATGTGATTTATGTGTGGATTATGGTTGAAAATTTTGGAGATTAAATTTGGTGTGAAATTTTAGAATTCGAATTGATTGAATTTGTCGTGTTTGATGTGTGGATTTGCAGAAAATGAATTTAAGGTGTTTTATGTGAAATTGTTTTGATGTGTTTGAGGAGTGATTTGAGGAAATAAATTTGATGTAAATGCATGTTTGCAATTATGGAAATTAATGGGTGTATTGTGATTGAAATATGACGAGTTTTGAAAATGAGTAGTTTGTGATGATTTGGTGTGGATTTGTGGAATTTGGATTGTTGTATTTAATGTGGTTTGTAGATTGAATTTGATGTGGAATTGTTGGATTATGAATTAATATGTCTGAGTATGCTCTGTGAAAAGTTTTGAAAAATCATTAGTGTTAAATGAGTATTAAAAAGGGGGAATCTTTTAATAGCTGCATTTACTTAATGGTTGTGGTGAAAAGAGTTAGAGTATGCTCATGCATTTCATAGTACATGGTGACCGCGATGAGCCATAGTGATAGTGGTAACCGCGATGGGCCACAAGATGATGCCATGTGAATAGTTGGTTCATCTTATCTTTGCGGGAATTTTTGCATCGTGCTGATCTGTGAGAGATTGCACTCTTGTAAGTCGTGCTGATCTGTGAGCGATTGCACGCATAGAAAATTAGTATTGGTCTGTGAGAGGCTGTACGATAGTAAATTGTGTTGATCCGTGAGAGATTGCACCTTGATAATTAGTACTGGTCTGTGAGTGACTGTACAATTGTGATTTACGCCCTTTCGAGGAGGGTGTTGGTTTGGAATTCTGGAATCATGTGCATTGGCATATACGCATTTCATTAGGGTGTTTGGCACGCGAGTCATGTTTGATATACTGTGATGGTTGTATATACATACTCAGTTGTGGTTTGTAATTGTGCCGTATTTGATGAGTGTTATTGATTGACTTTATGTGGTAAGCGTTGAATGATATCGAAACATTTTCAAAACTAGAAATTATGCCATTTTCACAATTGTATTCGGATACAAGGATGTGGTATTCGAATACGACAGTGCAGTTTGTTAAAAATTCCATTTTTCAACTTTGATTATGCATGTTTGGCATATGAAAATCCTTTCTAGATGTATGTTAAGTTGAAAGGTTATTTTGTGCATTTAAAATTTAAATGTTATGTGATATTTGTTAATTTCGGTTGGTGACCTTTACAATTATTGTGGAAATCTGGGCTTTGCCCTCAGATGAGAATCAGGATCGTCCTACCAGTTAGTACTCTGGAGATGGGTACGGAGTTAGACTTACCTGACCACTGCTGTGTCAGAAGGATTTCTGCGGGGCGCGTGGAGATCACTTGGGTTATAGTAGTTTTTTTGTAGCATGATCAGATTAGATGGCTGTATAGGGGCTAGATGTCTATCTGTTGTGGTTGTATTTATTTCATTCTGGAAGACTGTACCTATACCATATATTGTCAGCCTAACTTTGATTTTGATGGGTCCTTGTACCACTTTTTGACGTGACGTGGGGAAGTTAAAATTCTTGTACAGGTGTCTGCCGAGAATACCCCAGGGGTATGAGCTACGTTGGATAGGTCTCATAGCCCCGGTGTATTTTTCTGTTTTAAATATTTTGGATTTTCATTTCAAAACCGTTTCCGCTGTTTGTAATTATTGTTGACTTTTGTCGTTGTGATACGACTTAAATATTTTATCCAAAGGTATTTATCTCTTTATTATGAATTTGAATTTGTTTAAAAAAAAAAAATCGGGCTGTTACATGTCGCGCGCTTGACGCTGCATTTTTGTGGGGAGTTTTACCTCTAGATGCCTTAGGGATGAAGATCAAAGTTTGTTGCACCACCAAACCTTTGCCTGGAACTAGATTCTAGTTGTGTTCCACCCTTGCTAGTCGTTCATTCTTCTCATCGATAAGGTGGGATTGTCTGTGAACGACAACGACAAAGGTATGAAGGAGTTATGTGACGTCACCCTCTACATCAAGTTGTGGTTGATCGGGAACTTTGAGCATTGCCTTCCGATTGATGAAGGGAGTGGTCGTTCTTCCATCTAGTTGGGTGGTCTGAGATTGAGGTTCAATCGTCACGTTCGCCATTCTTGTGACGGTCTTTTTGGGAGCCACGGGTCAAACTCAAGAGTTCTAAGGGGTAATGGTAGGATGTGGATAAAAGGTCCCCTCAAACGGTCCCACTATTTAATACCAAAGCTACTGAATAGAGGAGTTTGGCCTTTGTAGCTTGTATCCTTGGAGAGATGAAAAGTTAGGTCTCCTCCGTAAGCTTTTCGTAGAGGAGGCGTACCTGCATACAATCTGACGATCAAGTAAAAATTTGCTAGAGTATGAGCATAATTTAGGTTAGAATTTGTGCGTACATTTATGACTTAGGGAGGTGATTTATATAGGCATTCCTCCTAGGATTTTTGGAACCTTCTTGTGATAGTCATCAGGAATCAATAAATAGTCGTTGGGTATTATCTGATGCTAGACAGGTGTCCATTTGCTTTGTGATAGGTGGTCGTTATTTAGTGGCTATGATTATGATAGGATTGCCTTCGAGCGGTTGTGATTGGATGTCTAGGTGATCTAAAATAGACCATCACTTTTGATTTCATTTGGGTGAGTGACTTGCCCTAGATTTGAGAAATTCCTGCATCGTCAGATATTGAATCGAATTGATTGGTATTTAGTCTATCCTAAATGGATGTGAGTCCAGCCCATAACATATATCATAATGGAATATTTATTATTTTTTAAAATATCTAATTTTTCTTAATGACATTTATATTATTTTATAAATATACATACTTTTTTCTATAATAATTGCTTTCCATTTACTCTTATACAAAATTACTATTTAAATGACTTATTATCTATTGTTTTTCTCTTCTTTTACTTTCTTTTCTTTTTATCATCTTTCTTTTATCAATCAAATAAAGTGTAAAAAAAATAAAAATTAAATTGTCTTAATTTAATTTTTTTTATGACTAAAAATTATCTTTAATTTTCTTAGTAACTAAATTTAATCTCACGATTTTTCTTGGAGACTAAAATGAATATCTATATTTTTTTTTTCTTTTTGGGCAGATAAAAAGATTCTTCAGCAATTCAGATTGTGCGCATGAATGTATAAGCTAAAAGGATTTTAAGCATAAGACAAAGTTTGTGCACTTTTTTGACTAATATTAGTGTCCTAATTCCACGTAAGTTATTCCTTTGTGAGATTGAAGAGGCTGAACATTACTCAGGAATCTTGTTTTCCACCCTATAATTACAATGCTAAACCAATTAATTTGATTCCCCACTTATGATAATGACTTAGACTGTTGCGAGCAAAAAATTTACGTCTTTGTGACAGTTAATGAATTCTTTTTTGTTTTTAATGATATTCATCCTCCTCATCCACTATGGTGGTTAATCCATCCGGATTTTTCCAAGCACAACAAGGGATTTTTAATGTTTTTTTGCGTATATTGTATTGAAATTGACTCCAAACTAAATGCCTCATAATTTTATCCAACTTGCTTTGTTTTTATTAATTTGTGTTTAACGATTAATTTTGTTCCCCCTAATGCAATCACGATTAGGGATTAAGGATGGCAAAAAAACTAATGAAATTTGCAACGCATACGAGACGGGTAACTTAATGGATATTTGCAAATGAAATAAACGGATATTTTGACTACTCGTTTGGTAATCGATAGAAATGAAGATGTAATGATATCAGTACATGCGAATATCCGTACTTGATAGTAAATTCAAAAAATTGATTTGTTGTAATAATATTTTATTTATGTGTTAATATATTAATATTTTTATGTACCACTATTTTTTTTTTTGACAAAATAAAGGGAAAATTCTACATAATATAACAAAAAAATAATTTTGTATATAAATAATTTTTTTATTTAAAAGATGATATCTATGAGTATCTCTTCATACCCTCAAATACTTGAAAACCCGTGAAATATTTTTTACACAGATACCCAAACGAATATAGATAGAGTACATATATTATTTTTATTTAACGGATAGAATATACTATTGCATTCGTAGATATTCATTGTCATCCTTAATCACGATTTTTGATGGGTATATATTAAAATATGACTTGTATGATTAATTAATAAATTAGTTCTAACAATTAATTGGTTGGGCGGTTTTTCATTCCTTTCTAAACATCACTTTTATTTTTAAAATAAAATTGTGTAATTTTTGATTTTCAAAGTTTTAAAATAGCATTAAATACTGATTTGTCAAAATTATCTCAGCTTATTTATTGTAGAGAGATAAATAAGTGAGTTGAGATAATAAACAATTAAAGATAATAAACAATTAAAGATAATATAAGAAAAATATGAAATTATTTATAAATGATAGTAAGATTTAATAGTTTCATTTGTTTGTGTAAACAACTTTAAACCCACTATTAAAAAAAGAAAGAACACAAGCTGTAATTCCCAACAACCATAGTTTGAAGTACACATTACAATGGAACAAAAATGATATTCAGATTCCAGCCGATATTCCACTAAACTGAATTTTTAAATATATGTGAGTATTATTTGATATATGTACTATCTTTTAAATAAAAAATAATCTATGCACTCTTTTATTGCAATTATGTAAAAAAACTCCTCTTTTGTCAACATAAAAAAGAATAAACGCATGATTTTTTTAATGCATCAACATATAAATAAAATATATCACAAATTTTATCATAAAAAATTAATATATAAATAAAATGCATTACAACATTGTAATTTTATGAGCAGCCATTCTTCTTTATAAAAAATAAAAAAATTTCTCTTCCTCTTCTTTCACTAGAGGGATGGTTTTAAAGCCATTTTTTTATTTGAAATTGTTGTTCTAAATTATTTTATTATCTCTTTTTATTTAAATAAATAGTTTTTCACACATATTTGATTTTTTTTCTCTGTTGTATTTATGATTTCGTTATCTAAGGGTGACGTTGGTTTGTTCGCTATTATGGTGTGACGTTGGCTCGTTTTATCAGATCCATATTTTGAGTAAGAGACTTGTGGAAGCTACCATCAAATTTAGCATAATCTCAATTTTATAAACTTGTCAACACATGGTTGGATTGGTAAGTAAAGACCGTTGATCTCGCATTATTCTCAACTATTGGCTAAAGGAAGACATTAGTTTGGTTGTTAAGATTAAAGTTTTGATTTAGTTATTTTTCATTAGCTTATGCAATTTTTATGTGTAACCTTAACATATTTTTTATTTTCTTAATCTTTAAATCTTATTGTGCTATTTTTATTTAGTATTAATTAATGAATCTTATTTTTCTGTCGAGAAAAAATAACTTTAAAAATATCTATTAAACTACTTGCTCTGTGACCAGCGCAGTTTTATCCGCGGATGCATACAAGTTAATAATTTTCAGATTGAAGCCGCATAATTTTTTATATATTTATTATTTAAATAATTTAAATTTTACATTTATTTTACCTTTAGGATACTGCTACTCACCTTTTTCTTATGGATACCAAAGAATTTATCTTAAAAACAAGGACAAACACTATATACATTAGGTAATCCAATTAGTTTATGCCAATATACGTTGTATGATAATTAAGGATGTAGAGTAGGCTTATTAAAAAAAAAAAAGAAGAAAAAAAAAAACGAGGATGTCGAGTAGGAAACTTAAAGGGCAGTTCCTAAGGTATATTTATAAATTGAAAGGGTTTCACTGTAATTACTTCCTTACTAAAAAATTTAATGATTATTTTTGTGAATCAAAAAATTATTTATAAATTTTATTGTATTTTCAGGACAAAATATTTCATCGAAAAAAACATCATTTTATTCTTAAAAAATATTCTCCATTCACTATTATTAACAATAATAAATTTAGAAAATTTAATATGTTCACTACATCAAAAATAGACTTTAATAGCGTTTTTTTATGCATTTAACAGCGCTTTTAATCGCTATGGTATGTAGTGTTATTATAACATACGACAACACTTTTAAAGTGTAAAAAGCGATGTCAATGGTGATATTTAATAGCGCCTTTAATAGTGTTTTTTTTCAAAAATAGTTATAATTTTTATTCAATGGCTAAAAAAGCGCTGTTATAGGTAATATTTAATAACTTTTTTTTTCTTCTGAAAAACGCTGTCGTAAATATGATTTAATAGCGCATTTATAGCTTTTTTTTTCCAAAAATTGATATATTATAGATATCAATTTAATTGCGCTTGTTTTATAAAAGCGCTATCGTAGGTAATATTTTCAAGAAAAAAGTGTTGTCATATGTTAGCTACGCGATAACAAATATTCAATTAAAAAAGCGCGTTATATATTCATTTTATTTTTCCATATATCAATTTTGTATAAACACTATCATATATTGATGTAATGAGCATAAATATGAAATGCAAATTCTACTGTACATTTATGATGAAACTCCATCATTCTCTAACTATAAACCAAAAATATAGGTCATCAACATCAATGTTTTTTTTTTATTTCCAGTAGCATAAAATTTTCAGCATCATCAACGACAATAGCAACTTCCAACTTAACCTTATTGTGACGATAAATAAAACAAATTAGATTAATTCTCATTGAACAAGGCACCTATGCCCAGGTTAACTAGAGGTAAAAACAACAAAAAATCACAATCAATAATCAAATAAATCTCAAGATAGGAAAGAAAGAAAAAGAAAACAAAGACTAGAAAACCAGAGCATTAAAATTTGCATATATCATGGTTCTTTAACTTAAATTAAAATAGTTTAATACTAAGACCTTAATTTCATTTCACATATACCAACTGCAACATGACCATGTGGATTCCATATAGATATAGGATTTCAAGTTAATGAGTAAGAAAGACTAACATAAATAACGACACAAATCAAGGTCTTTTGAATAAAAATAAAACAATATACAATATTTTTAATAGAACAAAAATAAACAATTAAATGTTAATCGCATGTATCTATATTTTTGTTTCAAATAACAAATATACGATATTTTTAAATAACTTAAAGAACTATAAAAATGATGGTAGAGACCTAAAACCAAAGGTATTTAGACTAGATAAGGTGTGACTTCAAAGGCATAGTATGGTTCAAATGACTATAATTTTAGCCCTCACACAGTCACAATCACATAGAACAAACCCAAAAGCATGACAAAGAACTGGTTTTCCAATACAATCAATATTTTCTCAAACTATGGAGGCATAAAATATGCGATAAAAAGGGACTCAATTGCTCAATGTCTATACCATACTTAAGTTAATTAATTAATTAATTAATTGAATGGATGCAAGAATTGAAGGGAAACAAATACCTTAAGGATGACTTGAGAGTTGAATCAGACCATGTCAATGTAAGGAATGATGGAAAGAAGGTCGACGGTGACTGTTGTTTTCTACGACGAAGTTAATTGTTCACGATATTTGGGTTTGTGAGGGTTCAGGGTTATGGGTCGGCGATTTCTGGCTGTGCACGATTTCCAGGGAAAGCGTGATTTCTTGGTGTGCGCGATTTCAAGAGTTCTGGGTTTGCGATTTCTAGGTTCACGATTTGCAGATGGAATGGGTGACGAAACGAGTTCATAGAGAGGGTTCACAAGCTAGGGTTCCGTTTCGAAGATGAAGAAACGAGTTTGTAAGGGTTTCATGCAGCAAGGAAGAGGATTTGTTCAATGAAAAAAAGAAGAATTTCATATTTTTGTTATAACAAAGTATAACTCAAGGGTTTAAAGTTTTATGTGTACTATCCCTATGACAACACTTGTGTAATACCTATGACATCGTCTTTTTCAAAAACGGATCCATGTTGACATACATTATACGACAATGCTTTTTCAAAAAATACTTTAAAAGACATTGTTACTAATAAGCGATCATACCTATGACAACGCTTTCATAAAAAACGTTGTCAAATGCGTTGTTATTATATAAGTGTTTGTACCTATGACAGTGCTTTTAGAAAAAACGCTTTTAAAGACGCTCACATAAGACAACACTTTTTTAAAAAGTGTTGTCTAAAGCTCCGTGTATTTTTAAAATAAAATAAAATAACGTTTTTCTAACAACACTTTTTACTTAACAAGCGCAGTTAAAGGTGTACTATAAAATTCATATTTTGATGTAGTGGTTATTTGGGTGACACTTTTGGTGAATGTTATTTAGTTATGAATTAAATAGTTTTTATTAAATAATAACTCATTTAACTATTGATTTAAAGATCACTTATACGTGTTGAATTGACATATTTACCCTAGATATCCTCTACTTTTGGTGAATGTTATTTAGTTATGAATTAAATAGTTTTTATTAAATAATAACTCATTTAACTATTGATTTAAAGATCATTGATACGCGTTGAATTGACATATTTCAAATGATATTTCCACCAATTAATGAGTGTTTTTGTATATAATATTATTTCTTCTATGAAAATAAATAAAACTGAGGTTAACCCGCACGTTGTGCGGTAGAATTTAATATATTAGAGTATAAAATAATAATATGTAATTTAAAAGTAATATAATTTTTATTTTAGAGTATAATATACTAAAATATTTATACGTTAAGAGGTAAATATATTTTTGAATAATTATATATAGGCTAATTTTGGTTTATTACAAAGGAAAAGGTATATAAAACCTTGTTGACTAATACAATCCATGCAACATATATTAAAATATGATATATTATCGATAAAAAAAATTAACTTTAGAGATGGAGTCTTTATCTTTAACATTTTTTCTACTTAGAATTGATTTATTCAAGTTTTTTGTTTTCTTTGAAGTGTTCCTTCCAATGATATATTTGTTAAATAATTCAACATTTCTTTATTGTAAAAGTTGTATATTAACTATAGTATGTTTCATTTTATATGATTTATATTAATTTTGAAACATTATTTTTTTAAACTTATGTACTTTTTTACATTTTCAATTTTACAAATAAATCTTGGAAATTATTTTATGTAAAAATTGGTTAACATCAAACTAATCAAATGCATAGTTAAAGAGGATAGTCCATTTCAATGAAAATGTGAATATAGATTCATACAAATTCACAAAGAGGTGTATAGCCTTGACTAGTAGTTGAATCTGAGTGTATACCAAAAACTTCTTAGGATAAAGATTACACTCCTTTTCTAAGTTTTAGTCGAACAATAGTTAATGTCGTCTTACTCAAAGTAATTGACATTACAGTATCACTATGTATACACCAACCCGAAAGTGAATTGTTCACTTTGTTAATTGTTAGTAAAAAGTGAACAACTTCACATATCCCTCAAGATTTTCTTTATATACTCTAAGAGTTCATATATAACTTAATAGAGAATAATTTTTGTGTGGACATAAGAATTTAGACACACACATAAAAGAAAAAAGTAGAAAAATAATAATTAAATAATGTATAGTTTTAAAATAATTAAAAGAAATATAATTTTTTTTTGTGTTTCGCCAAATAGTGTGTCCAAATTCTTGTGTCTACACAAGAATTGCTTCTTAGTAGAACAGTTTGTCATCATGACTCAAAAACTTAATAAATTTAAGTATGTAAAGATGGCGAAATTTTAGTAAAGAAAACTTTGCCGATAAACTCTAAGTTGTAAAAATGAAATGTAAACTTTTGAAGAATTGGTATTGCGTATAAGTGTATGTTTGGACTAGTGGTGAATTTGGAAAATTCACTCTAACTTTGCTCAACCTTTAAAGGGTAGCTTTTGCTAAATTGATGCAGCCATGTAATTTTATCAATCCAAATATGTATTAAATGATAATGTGTGTTTTGCTGTGTACTATACCATTCGATCATGGGTAGTACTTCATGTATTCAAAACATTTCAACAATTCTTCATGTATGCAAATATAGCTGACATATATATATATATATGAAAGAAACACTACAAAGTAAAATAGATATTTCTTGAGGTTCAAAAGTCTTAAATAATAATACTATAACTCTCAAGTCAATTGAAAATTTGATACAAAACAATAGTTGGTGTGAATTTTGTATTTAAACTTCAAGTAAATACTATAACTACAAATAAATTCTATATCTAGTTTTTTGGATATGGAGCAGTTTCAATTACTTTAACTATTATCTCATCTAAATAATTAAAATGTGAAATGAAATTTCCAAATAATTAATTGCCATGATCAAGAAATATCAAGAGTAGGTTACCAAAAATTATAGGCGAGAAGAGTTTGTTGATGTCCAAGACATAGGAAATTTCAAGTAGTGAAATGGTTAGAAGTTATTCATTTCCAAACAAATATCTTTAGTATTCTTCATCTTTATTTTGTTTTTATTATGATATGTGTTCTTTTAATTATAAAAAGAAAAAAATGCTACGAAAGACGCATCCAATAGCTTAGGAAAAATACTCACTTCCTATATAGTCTTCAACATTAATGACAATAGAGGAACAATCTTATTGAAGCATTTGTGGACTAAGAATGTGCCACACATTGAAATGAGTGTGGCTTTGTTGCATTTCATAATGTCTTTATCAATTGGTAAGTGATCGACTTGAATCAAATACAAGAGGGTGGTTGAAAATCAACAAATGGATCTTTATGTGAGATTAACAATGCATTGAAGATAGTGAGTAAATTGTTCTTTTTTGTATGAGTTATTGAAATGAAATGTTTGATAAATGATCAGAACCTTTAAATGTATTGATTAGAGTTGAAGTTGCTAAACGTATGAAATAATTGTACTTGAATGGTCAAATGAAAAGATTTGTTTTACATTATATATTGGTGAAACAAAATAGAATGGAAGCAAAACATTAAAGAAATAGTGTGCTTTGGAAGGTGGCACATCAAAAAATTTGTGAGTTGACAAATTTTAAATTATGTGACGTATAATAGATGAATTGTCGCTAATAAAATTCGAAGCTCCATTTTAATATATTATAATATATTCAAGTCATTTAGTTGTACGATACTCATAAGTAAGATTGTATACTTTAAGACTCAACACCCTCACAAAAATATTTAGAGTATCCATAGTGCAAACAAGTCGATGAAAGGGGATGAGATGCAGAGATTTAATAAAATATATCCTTGAATTAATTTTATTTTAGTTTAAATATATAGTTTTTTATTTTTTATTTAATACTCGTTTTGATTTTTTATTTTTTTCTATTTATTTTGGTATTTTATTTTTTATAAGTAGTGTATTTTAGTCATTTTTATTATAACTCTTTCAAACAATTTATAATTATTGTCATGAACTATTGAAATCAAATTTTAGATAAGTTGTAAAGTTAAGCATGCAATCTTAATAAAAGCGAGGTGAAAATACAGTAAAATCTAATAAATGTCATTTGTTTCAAAGAATTTATATATGTTGTAAAGCATGTAAGAAGATTAGTTTTTTGAATTTGCAAATATAATTTGATTTATTAAAAAATATAAATGATCATTTTAGATGAAAATTAAAATAACCTAAATAATAAACTCGGCTTATGTATAATTAATTCTACAGTAGATTCCAAGATCAGATTTACTGGAAAATTCTGGAAGTTAAAGTTCCACATTGCTTTTAAGAAAGAAAAATATAAAATTAGTTACACTTTATGGTAATATTAATTTGATACCTGACTTTGTAAGATGCAGTGTCAGGCAATGGGACATGACTTACAAGTCCATAATATGTTTTCTACTTTTCTTTTTTGGGAAAGGTAGATTTGGCTATCTCCATTTCTATTAATCTTCTGTATGGATGAATAATTTATATCTTCCGAATCACTTTTAAGAATAGTTTCAGATCTATTGTTTTCTGAATTTGTGCCAGTATCTTTATCTAACATTTTATTATTACCCAATAGATGCCACTAAATATTCTACAATTTAATTTAACATAAACAATTATTATTTTTAGTAATATTTTGGGGTAATATCATTCTAACTTAAAATAAGATTAACTTTTAAGATTTGCTCGTCTCTTCATTTACGTTTTGTTAGAAAACATAAATATTTTTCTCTTATAATATCAATAATTGCAAAAATAATTATAAAAAAAGCAATAAAAAAAACCAGGATCATGACCTCAGGAAAATAATAAAAGTAAATACAAAATATATATAACTAGTTACTAGAAGTAT
>JBBPBP010000001.1:28059461-28087943 GCA_037974735.1 Cicer chorassanicum
AGCTTTCAAGTTTCTAAGCTTAGTTACTTGGGAGGTTTTGAGTATCGAAATATCATATATTAATTGATTTAGATACAAACTCTTTTAAAAAAATAGAGGAAAAAATAATGCACACGTTATTTTATGTTCACATTTTTTTCATACATGTAATGAAAATTTGAAAGCTAAAATACTATACAAACATTTTGTTTTTAATTAATGATTTTTTTATAATATGTAATTTTTATTCTTTAGTTAAATAAAAAAAAATCATCACTAATAAAATAAAAAAACATTAGTAATATATTAATTAATATATTAACTATATAATTCTTACAAACTCAAATATACAGATTGTGTATACTCTCCACGTATTTAATTCTTCTTAAGTAACGAACCATATTTCCAAACTCTACCACGTATCAAATCGAATTACAAACCTTGTCACTATGGTACTTATGCCTCATTCTGCTTTATTATTATTTTTTTCTTTCCTCTGATTCTTTTGCAATTGGTTTAAAATCATATGAAGACAACATTAGACAAAAAAATAATTTTTGTTTGTTTGTAATGATGTGTTGTTTTCAATGTACTTTGATTATATCAATTTGATTACTATTCATTCTTATCTCTTTACAAGAATAATATGAGCTTGCATGCTACGTCCTGTATTTACACTTATTAAAAAATAAAATTTATATTAATCAAGAGTATTTTAAAATATACATATAAAATAATGTGAAAGTTAGTTATACGTGTTTATATTTGAGAGAAAAAATATGAATTTTTAGACAAATTAGATTCAAATCTTATTCTTGAAGCCTTAAGGAATATAAGAAGAGAATTTTATACCAATAGGCTAGAATAATAATTTAGCATTAGTATTCTTACCTTTCCAATCTTCATGCTGATTTTTCTCTAATTCTTTTTTTCTTCATTCGTTCCTTCCACCATTCCATTTTTCGCTCCTTCATAAAGATGAACCTTTCATAGAATTTTTTTAGTCACCACAAAAAAAATTGAAGGGACAATTTTTTAGTGTCTTTAAATGAATGACAACAAGATTGATTGTTTAGGAAGGATTCAACAAAACCATGGATTAAATGGTGATTTTAATTCTGAGCTAGGAAATTGTTCTAGTTCTAGTCAGTATTTTGATATGAGACATGTTTCCTCAAATATTGGAAATTTTAGTCAACCATTTTCTATGTCATGTGTTGGAGAAATGGAAGATCCATCATGTATAATCCAAAGTCAAAACCAAGGACAAGGAAAATCATCTAGCACTATTATAAGCCGTTTTGAGTCACCAAATTCAGCTTTTTATGCAACTGAAATTTGCATGAATTTTCCACAATATGATTCCCAAGTTGGTAATGATAGTAACCCTTTTTTAATATCTCAATTTTCTAAGGTTAATGATTTGGAATTTCCTTTGTATCAATGTCCAAGGGAAAATATTTTCTTTGATTCAACAAATCAAGCTAACATCAACTTTGAGTTTTCAAATTCAAACCCTTTGCAACCAATGATGAGATCTCAATTAAATAGTGATCAATGTATTAGATCTCCTGAAAATTCCAATAAAATCCTAAGTGGAAATTTTCATTCAGTTGAACAACATAAATTCTTCGTTGATGATGCTGCATCAATTAGTATGAGTCCATTAATTCCTTCTAAAGGAAATCAAGATCATAAAGTAAGTATTTTTTTCACACCCCATAATTTTTTTTTGCCACTTTACAGTTTTTTTTTTGGTTTATTCTAAAAAAAATGGCTTAAAATTGTTTTTTGTTTATTCAAAAATTAAAAAAATTGGTTTTGAATTTTATGCATCTTTCATGTGCTGTAGGTTTCTTGTGGTTCATATGATATGCCTGTTTCACAGCTGAATTTCTCTTATCAACAAGAGAAACTTTCTCCAACAATTTCAACAGGAAATTTGTCAACTATTTGTGGAAATTACCCTGCTTCTAATGGATCATCAGTGTGTAGTAAAACAAGAATAAGATGGACTCAAGATCTTCATGAGAAGTTTGTTGAGTGTGTGAATCGTCTCGGAGGCGCCGAGAGTAAGTAATAGTTAATTGATATGCACCGATACTTACCCTGTCAATCAATCATAACAATTGAACTATTAGAAAAATTTGATTTTAATTAAATCTCACTTAAAAGTGATATATGTGATTGATTGGCAATGTAAAAAGTTTTATACCGACAGTACATCAAAATTAATCTCGATTTATAGATTGTAAAAAATGTAAATATCTAATATCTAATTGTGTTTTTGGTTGCTTGATTGTAGAGGCAACACCAAAAGCTATATTAAGGTTGATGGAATCAGATGGATTGACTATTTTTCATGTTAAAAGTCATTTGCAGAAATATAGAATTGCAAAATACATGCCAGAATCAACTCAGGGTAATTTTGTTTGCTTAGTTATAGTGCTGATTCCTATAATGTAAAGTACATTACTTTGTGTTTGAATATGTTATAAATTGTGGAACAAATGTTTATGACTTAGACTTTAGAAGACAGAGGATGTGCTTATAAAATCAACCAAAGTAGTTTTATTTTTGGTCTACTTGGTGTATGTTTGGATTCACAGCGAGAGCGTAATTTTATTGAATTTTTAAATGTAGTTTTAGGAAAAAGTGTCCTTATAATTCGGAATTCGACGAAAGATAAATAAAGTCTGTTTAACAATTATTGTATCTAAATTCTAAATAAAGTGTTATATATATGTTTCAGGCAAATCTGAGAAAAGAACCAATGTAGAGAATGTGCATCTTGATGTCAAATCGTAATGCTACTTCTTTTTCCTAATCAATTTTTATGTTCTATAATTCCAATTCTTCCAGTTTGTGTTTACTATACAAAATAAACTATATTTTTTGTTCTTAATTTGCAGTGGCTTGCAAATTAGAGAGGCACTTCAACTGCAACTAGATGTTCAGAGGCGTCTTCATGAACAACTAGAGGTATATTTTTCAATTTCTGATATTCATGACTTTGTGTCTCTGACTTCAAATTTTCTTTCCAGATTCAGAGAAAATTACAATTGCGAATTGAGGAACAAGGAAAGCAGTTAAAGATGATGTTTGACCAACAGCAGAAGACAAACACTCAGAATTTGGACAATACAGAAAATAATAATAAACCAATTAGTCCTAAAGATATTGAGGTTTCAATTTTGGAAGGGTCTGAAAATTCCTTATTCCCTTCAAAGATAAGTTAGGTTTCATTCTCAAGCCTCATAACTTTATAATTTGATATCTCTATGCATGTGACAGAAAACCACACCATACAATTTTGTAATGGGAAGTAAATTAGTCTTGTTATCCTACAAGAACAAATTCAGTAAATAAGTACATATGATATGAATGTGCTAATTTTGCATTCCTTGAAAAACAACAATATGATTGGTTGTTTGTAATTTTTGTAACGTTCACACAGAGAGATTTTGTATCAGTTTAGTGCAGGGTTGTTTTTTGTCTTGCTCCCTCCGATTTTGGGGAGACGAATGGAAATGGAGAGCATAGAGATTCTATTGGATATGAAAATTTTAATTTCAAAATAATTGAAATGTATTGGTCTACATAAGTTATCATTGCAGGCAGAAAAAGAGTCAAAATCTTGATGGTTAAGTTTAGTTCAAAGCAAGTCTGCTTTTAAAATCTCTTTACTAACTTTAAATTTTCATGACTATGGTCTTGTCTTTTGAGCTTTCTACCTCGTTAAGTCTTTTGTTATTATATTTTTCTTTTGTGAACTCATTGTATACTAGTGAATAATCCATTCACTACTATCTATGTATAATATACCATTTTTGAATGAAATATAAGCAAAAAAAAATTAACTGAAAAGTTAATTTTTAATCACATGTCAACTTTTCAATTATTTTTTTTTTGTTTATATTGCATTTTAGATAAAGTACTTATTATCTACCAATTGTGCTAAGGGATGTTGATGCTTTTGTTATTTTAATGGTTTAATTATAATTTTGATCCATTTATTTTCACCTATTCACAAAATTAGACTCTTTATTTTGAAAGTAACAGTTTTGGTGTCTCCCTCATATTTTTGAGCTAAAAAATAGAGATTTTTCATATTTTAAATGATGTGGCATACGATTTCATGATATAAAACTATCTAGATGAATTAATTTTTCATATAATTAATTAAATTAAAAAAATAAAAAAAAATTGAAGTTGAAACTTAAATTTTTAGAGGGTTTTATTGTGAGTTCATGGATGTTAATTATGTTATATGTTACGTTATTTAAAACTTGTCATATCGACGTTTTTTAGCTAAACAATCAGAATGGAGGACCAAAACTGTAAGATTTTAAAATAAGGGACCAATTTCGTGAATTGGTAAAAATAGAGAGATTAAAACTGAAATTAAGCTTATTTTATTTTAATAAATCTTGATTCAAACAGGATCTAAATCTATTTTTAAAGATGTATAAAAACTATTTCTTGAATAAATTAAAATTGCTTCTTTCATTGAGAAACAGAAAGCATATACTTATGGTGGGGAATCTAAACTTAGCCTTTAGTTAATGGAGATTTTATTAGGTTATTTAAGTGATGAATAAAAACCTTAGACGTAATTCATTTAATTATTCAGTTGGTGAAGTGTGGAAATTAGGTAGTTTATGTGAGACTACTTTAAATCTTTTGTTGGGGGTATGCTGCAAATCTTGAATAAGAAGAGGATGAAATTGACGACCATGAAAGTTGCACATATAAATTCCAAAGCGTATATATCACACTAAGCTTTAGGTTCGATTCGCCCTCACCAATCTATGTCTATTAGATGCAAACGGATTAACCGGCGAATTTCCTTCATGATACTTTGGAATCCTTGAATTGAATTGTACATTCACATCAAGTCTATCGATCAATGATAGTTTACAAAATAAAGTTCCTTCATTTACTCTCGTGCACTAGAGAAAAGAAGAAATGACTCAGAAATATTTTTGACCTAAATTTGACTCTGGTAAATGAATTTTGTCTTATACTTTCTGCCTCTAAAGTGTCTCTATTTATAGAGAAACTCATACCAATTGGTGAAAGAAAACAACTCTTGAAAAAGATTGTAACCTTTGGTAACTTAATAGATGCATTGGTTCGATGGCTAATAAATGCATTAAACACAAACATTGCAACCACTTGACCCAATTGATACATTAAGTTATTTAATTTTGCTACATCAATATAGCTATTAGAAAATTCCAAATATATTTTGGAAATTGCCCTCACAATCCCCCACCATTTTCAAAATATATCTAAATCTGTTATTTCGAAAATCTCATAGTTTTAGATAAAGGTATCTTACGATTTGAACCATTATTTAGTAAATTATGTTTTCACTCGTCCCCGAATAGATTGGTAGACAAGCTTTGAACCAATCATTCATTAGAACAAGTGTGCATATCTCACACATTAAATCTCGGTACTATTGATTGAATTATCAAGATGACACATTTGATAAGGCCCTATGTCTCATATCCTTTTCATAAAAATTGAAGAGTCAAGTCATTGAACTCTATGAAGGGGTCCACTTCATTCTCATATAGGTGGACTATATTAGAAATGCACCCCATAATTATAAATTCCAGCAAATTTATGTTATATGTCTATTAAGAGGAGACATCATCCTACCACTTTTATTTTATGGTTCAAGTACTTTTATCCTTTGGGTTGTATCTATTATCAAGTACTTTTATCCTTTGGGTTGTATCTATTGTCAAATAATTCAATCACTCTAATAGTGTACTTTCATCATTGAACTCAAGACTTGATGTTACTCAAGTGTTTTTACTCTATTTTACTTGATGCTAAGTTTTTACTGTGTTTTATTCCAATTTCATGGGTGTTAATCATTTTACATTATCGTATCATATGTCACGTTATTTAAAACATCTCACTCGTCATTTTTTAGTTAAAAAATCAGGAGGACCAAAATTGTCGATTTTTAAAATAGAGGGACCAATTTCGTGAATCAGTAAAAATAGAGGGACTAAAATTGCAACTAAGCCTTATTACTAATACATGCATCATAAATTATATTTGTTAATTCAAGTTTCATATTTAAATATGTTCTATAGTAAATCCAAATAAGTATTACAATAGAAAATAAACAATGAATAAAATCATTAAGATTTTCTATTACTTTCTTCCATCAACATGTGTCAACTTACAATAATTTAAAAAATATATAAAGATAAACAAGAAACAATTACTTTCATGCACATATAATATGAAATTATCAATTATACATATAACAATTTCTTGCATGAAGCAACAATTTTTATTTAAAACATGCATGTGTTGATGTAATACCACATATTAAATCTAACATAAACATATATATATTTGGTATGAAAAAGGATAAACATTCTACCCAAATAAAGAAAACAAGACATTCATTGACAATGATACAATCATAACTCATCGTGAAACAACAAAACTCTTCACCAAATTTTTCAATTGTATACCTTTCAAATGTATACTTTCAAACACGTTTGATTCCAAAAGAAAAAAGTTTGTATCTTCAAAAATAACTATCTACCATTTTTCAAATCATTCTGATAGTGGAAAACTATAGTATTAAATTTATCCATG
The DNA here is from genome assembly GCA_037974735.1 of Cicer chorassanicum. NCBI lineage: Eukaryota > Viridiplantae > Streptophyta > Magnoliopsida > Fabales > Fabaceae > Cicer > Cicer chorassanicum. The sequence goes on from JBBPBP010000001.1 coordinate 28,066,074, forward strand.
TTATAGGAAAACTTAAAACTAACAAATATTTCGTAAACTAACAAAAATAACTATGCAAATTTCGTAAACTATCATAATCACATATAATGAACATTCAAACTTATATCATGTTTGCATATATTTGAAAAACATGTATATAATTGTGTACCTTTCCCCATGGTTATGAATAAATAATTATGCGAGTGTTCATCTCTTTTAAAATGGCAGTTATTAATTAATAACAAATAAATCGAAAATCGAACCTAAAAATTGTTAGATCTTTTGTTGGAGGTATACTACAAATCTTGAACAAGAAGATGATGAAATTGACGATAATGAAAGTTGCACACATAAATTCCAAAGCGTGTATATCAATCACACTAAGTTTTAAGTTCGATTTGCCCCTACCAATCTATGTCTATTGGATGTAAACGGGTTAACCGGTGAATCTCCTTCAGGATATTTTGGAATCCTTGAAGTGAATTGCACATTATCATCAAGCGTATCGATCAATGATAGTTTACATAATAAAGTTTCTTCATTTACTCTCGTGCACTAGAGAAAAGAAGAAATGACTCAGAAATATTTTTTACCGAAATTTGACTCATGTAACATGAATTTTGTCTTATACTTTATGTCTCTAAAGTGTCTCTGTATATAGAGAAACTCATACCAATTGGTGAAAGAAAACAACTCTTGAAAAATATTGTAACGTTTGGTAACTTAACAGATGCATTTGTTCGATGGCTAATAGATGCATTAAACACAAGCATTGCCACCACTTGACTAAGTGATACATTAAATTATTTAATTTTGCTACATTAATATAGCTATTAGAGAATGCCAAATATATTTTGAAAATTTCTCTCACAACTATCATGTATTATCAACCATCACGATTCTAATTTGACGCAATTGCAATTAGTGCCACAACATAATGGTTTTAGAATTCTTCGCAACGATATTACAACTACAATTACGATAATATTTGTTGCATTTAAGCATAATATAAAGGGCTGCAACCTCAAGTTAACACAATGAGCATGATTATATAAGTATTCTTGTTATAATTTGAACCACAAAGTTGCTCATTTCTATGAAAAAGGATTTGTGTCATTCTTTTTGTCCTATTATCCTGTGTCTGCACTCATAGATATCTACAAAGTCAAAATGAAACAAACAATGTGTTAGTTCTTTCAAATGTCGACATTTTATTGTCATTGTCACGTTCCTTCTATACATTCATGTCGTCATTATTTAGCTACTACTTTTTCCATTGGATTTATACACCTGTCCAAGTGGAAAGAAAGTGCGTTTGAAAAGCTAAAATCCTTCAATTACCTTTTTTTATTTTATGTGACTATATGTTTCATTGGTCAGAAACTATTTACATAGTGATTTTTCTCCACAAATATGGAGTATACTTCGTACAACACAAAACTGGTCCCATGACATGACTAATCTGAAGTACAAAATATAAAGTTCACTCTTCATGACACACCAAAAAATGAGATAGCAAAGAAATAAAATACTAATTAAAGATATATATAACGGTGGAACTTGGTTTTTAATTTTATTCTATTTGTAAGAGAGGACTTTTTCTTCAATAAAATTGGTTTTTCCCGGATAAAAAATGCAAACAATACACTTTTTATTATACTTCTTTTGGCTAAATGCATCATTTGTTCATTTAAATTAGAATAATGTTTGCAGTGAATTTTTTAATATATTTTTTCAAGACATTTTTTTATCGGTTATAACTCACGTGGATCCTATTTAATTCATAGTGTATTTTATGTTAATTTTAACCAATAGAATGTAATGTGTTTGAAATTTATGAATATGAATGAGTCTGAAGAACACTAGTAGAGTTTGATGAAAAATTTAAATAAAAAATTGATAACGGTGCAAACGTTTAAGATTAAAAAGACTAATTTTTTAATAAAAGAAAACTTAAATGATCAATTTGTTATAATTAAATAATTTGAAAGTCTTTAGGATGCATTTAGCTTACTTTTTTCAATACGCTTTTTTTATTAGTCGAAATACATTTACATCTTTCACTAAATTCATCTAATTGCGACTCACACAATTAAGTGGATTTGATTTAAATTTTAACCGATAAAAAAAAATGTACTAAAAAATATGAGACACAAGGTGTGTTGCTAATTTTTTATTTTCGAATTTTGATTATTTTATTTTATGGCAAGGTATATATCCTCTGTGCTTTTATTCTCTTTTGTTGATTTAGTTGAGGTGCCAACATTATGTAAATAACTTGTATTAGGGTGTTGTTTTTGCATGCCATTTTAAAAAAAAAAAAAAAGTGGAATTAAAGAGTTGGATATTGTATTTGTATAAAAGCTAAACTAAAGAACACTTTTTTCATGTTGATAAATGTTTTTTTTTTCTTCTTCTATATTAGGCTTGGCTTGTAAAGTAACACAACAAGTGAAGTAAAGTAACTCACTTCCTTCACACAAGACAGTGATACATCAAATATTGTTCCATCAACATGTACATAAATGAATTGGAATCTCACCATCAAATTTTTGAGCCCTACAACATAGTCACTCCTCTAGAGGACATAACAACAATCAGTCATGAATCAATTGCAAATGAAGCCTATATGAGTTTTCAATCTCAACAACACCATCAACATCAAAGTGATATTCCTCTTTGGACCAATGAATTTTCCATGACAACAACAAGAGACTCACCTTTTCAATTTTGTCATGACTCTAAATTGGTTTTTGAATCTTTAATGTCTAATAGTGAAGGTGAAGATAGTATTTCTTCTTCTGAAAAGTGTAGTGAACTTCACTATTGTTCTCATAACAAGCCAATTTGTGAGCACTTTTCACAACAACATAAGGTATTGGAGGGTGATGATGCAACAAATCAAAAGTCCCTTGAAATTCCCTTTCAGAAAACTCAGGTGCTTACTTATTATTAACAATATTATTACATTTTTAAGCCCATTTGTGCTTACAATTCTATGTCTACTTCCAAAGACATATGCACAATTTGTCCAACCTCCTTACTCAATCTTTGTCTCATTATTTATTTTTAGTCTTTGCATTGTTTAGATTCCAGTTTTTGAGTTACAACATGTTCTCACACTTAACGAACTACCACTCATCGCTCTCTAAACACTTGTCTTTCTCTACAATCCTTTTGAGAAAATCAAATCTTAGTTCAATATTTTCGTCAAAGTCACGATGTGAATCACTTGATTTCTATAGTATGGTTTGGTGGAGAGTTTGGAGACGCGAAAACAAGTTAAATGATCTATGATCACAAGAGACTTTGACACCACTGCTCTATCTAAAACTTTAAGACATTAGGTATATGAGTCACCACTCTTTTATATCCTACATTTAACTTATTGATAGTCGATTTGAGACTTAACCATTCACAATTGAACTCAAAATTTTCTATAGGGTTTCAACTGAAATTTTTTATTCCAATGAATTTGGGTCCATTTGCGCCTTGCCAAAGCAACAAGTCTGCATAATTGACATAATATATTTTTCTTTAGTTTTCTTTTCAAATAATTTCAATGAATCATTTACCAACTTATTTCTAACATACTTCCATTTTTTTTTTATATATTCTCTAAAATGTGCCATAATTTCTTATCAGAAGGAATCATGTACAGAGCAGTCTTCACCTTGTGACTTTGCTTTTGCAACATCTAGCAACTATGATTCTAAGATAACAGAAAGGGGTAAAAGAAGATTAAGATGGACAAAAGAATTGCATGAGACATTTATTATGATTGTCAACCGCCTTGGTGGTCCAGAAAGTAAGTTTATATAGTTTATTATATAAGTAACAAATAGTTTTTGCATTTTATTTTTAAATTAATTACATGTTACCTAGTGCTTATAACTTAATCATTGATTAATCACAGATGCAAAGCCTAAGGCTATATTAGAGATGATGGGTTTGGATGTGCTAACCATATCTCATGTTAAAAGTCATTTACAGGTATGTTTATTAACATAATATATTGCTATATATATACGATTTAACTTCTTCAGTGCTAATTACTAAATAGCTCTTTAATATTTTCTTTTATAATTTTTTTTTTTTGCAGAAATATCGTTCTACCTTCCACACGCACAAATCCTTGAATGGTAATTTACTTCTATATGTGGTTTTACTATTATTTTTTAGAGGAAAAGACTTGCAGCATTTTATTGATATTAATGTGTTCAATATAATGTGGTATTTCCATCAACACAAACACCAGTTAACTAGAGTTTATGTTAGAACACCCACACGAACTTAATTAAATAATTAAAAGAGAAATTGCAAATAAAAAATGTTAAGACTTCTGATAATAATGTTCATTCAATAATTTCTATGTCTCTAACTACAGAACACTTGTAGTTCCTTCTTATTAGATGAATGAGTTAGGATTTACATAATACAAGTTGTGCTTAAATGACAATAATAAGGTTCAATATCTGAACCATACTGCGGAGAGCTATAGCCCCCCGCACTCCCCATTTACCCCCACAATAAACAGTTGAGTCAAACCGACTACTTGATACTACATATAAGATATACTCAAATTTAAAAGTTGGATGTGTCCATACACTCTTTCAAATTTATTTATGCAATTAGAATGGTTTTCATCTTCATCTTGTTTTTGTTCAAGTTATTGCTATATTTCCCGACACAACTTCTGTTATTATGATTCACCATTTTTACCTTCTTAATTTTTGTTTACTTGTACTAATTACACATTTCTCCTATAATATTTTTTGGTATAGGCTCCTATATTATTCTATTGATATATTAATATAGACTTAGACCAAAATCACAATCATCATTGTTATTGTTTTTATAGTGATCATGGTTATCAATACTAAATTAATTGAGTTGTACTTGTTATCCAAATCTTCAATATTTGTTTTGATGTGTATGCTCAATGGTAAAAACTTGACTTTATAAACTTATGGACGAATTTCAAGTTTCTCTTTAGATAATGGTATAATAATTAGTGTCCAATTTTTTATTCCCCAATTTTTTTTTTAAATCTGCAATATAAATTTATCTGTGTTTCAGGAATAATTGAGGAAGGACAAAGAACAAATGGGATTAATGAGCTTCAAATCAAAATGTAACATCGATTGAACTACCGACATAACCTAGAATTTATGTTGTTAAGATCTTTCTTTTCTTGTGCATATTCCCTCTGATGTTTTATTGACATTAAAATGTCTAGATCCAAAATACATATAAGTATTTTTCGAAGTTAAATTTACCAAATTTCCTACTTTGTTGCAGTCAAATGCAAATAGAGGAATCGCGACAACTCCAACTTGAGGTTGAGAAGAGCAACCAACGACAATTGGAGGTACTACACAATACACAATCTACTTTTGATGTAAATCAATATCTATATTTTACATAAATAGATTCTCTCAGGTGTAATTTGCAAATGAGAAAGTAATGTGTGATCTTTCACCATTCAAAATCATTCTATCAAAATTTCTTATGTGTTTATCTCTCTTGTTGAACGGTGAGAACATATTATTCTCTCATGTGTAAATTAGGATTAGGAGAATCAATTCTCATATTTTATATTAACTTAAAAAGTTTAGAGAATCTATATATATGTTTTTATTTATTTATATTCCCTTGGGGTTCAGATGCAGCAAAATTTACAACTGGTTATTGAACATCAGAAGAAGCAACTCAAATTAATGTTAGATCAAAAAATGCAAAAAATCAAACTGAAGAAAATTCCTAATTCAGAATAGAGTTGACGTGTCAGTACTAGAATTTCCTTTCATTTGTTATCTTTCTTTGTCCTTTTAAAGAAAAAGACACTACTAGCAATTTGTTTTCTTTTCATGCTCTATTGCAAATGCAATTTGGAAATCAATTTTTAATTGGTTTGATTGCCTTTTGGTGGATTGAGGTAGTAAAGTGGTGGATAATTTTTGACTTTCACCTCTTTGGTGAAACGAAAAAAAAACTGATTGGATTACTATACTAGGATTACTATAATGGTTCCTCAATGCTGATCATCAAAACTACCACTTAAATTTGATTTGTTTTTAAAACTAGGTTGTTGAGTGTACGATAATCGATTTGTTAGTGTAAACTCTAGCGCTAATCTATTTTATATAGATTAGTATTTGTATTATATATTTAAATCATATATTTAATGTTGATTATATGTACAAAGTATAATTTATTATGTTATTAACAACATAATATAATAAAGTTCTTATAATAGATACTTCGTTTAATAGAACATCAAGTGTGACTTGATCGTGACACTCTATCGAATATTAAAACATTATTCTTAAAATATCCATAGTTAAAGTATTATTATTAATTAAGACGAAAATAATACATTGAGACTATTATGTGAGTAGATTGATGACTATATCTCATGAGTCATGAATATGAGATATCAAGTCGTCATATAAGTATAAATATTAAGTGTAATACTTCTACTGGATTGACTTGCTATGAGAATGTTACATAATTGTTGTGTAAGTGTCATTAGCGATTATCATGCAACCATAGTGAGTAGTTATTCGACATGAAGTCACTACGATCCCTGCATGGGGAGTTGTAGGCTTTAAGACCATCAAACGTTGTATGTAATAGAACAATCATAAATGTGATTATTGATCCTACATTAAACCATGTGGATGAGTGTTAGTAATGTAGATAGGATTCATCCCTTCGATATAACAAAAGTTATGTCTTGGGTCATTCTATAGAGTGAGACCGTGGAAATGCATGGCCATGCTAGAAGGATCAATATGTGATATTTGGTCAATTAGTTTTACACATCTATTTTGGGATTGAGAAATAAAGAATTGAGCATTGCAAGGATGACATATATTGTGACTTGCGTTCAATTAGTCATTTGAACGAATTGACAATCACTGCACAATAAATAGTAGTCGCGGTAAAGTTTAAATCGCATCACCGGTTTTCTCATTATTTGGGTAGTAATGATGCATTGCTAGATGTCAGTCATTGTTTATAATATTTAATATTATAATATATATATATATATATATATATAATATTTAATATTATTACAATATCAGTGAGAACCTATAAGGGTCACATACATAAAGTACTGATAGCAGAGCGAATGATTAAATTAAATAAAATTTGATTTAATTAGATGTTAATCGTATTAAACTGATTTAATACATTAACATATTTATAGTTTATTTAATTGAATATAATTTGATTAAATAAACGAGAATTGACAATTAATTTAATTAAAGATGATTTAATTTAATTAATAATTTGTATTTAATTGAAAGAGTTTAATTAAATGTAATTTTTTAGGGCTTATTTTGTCTTGGGCCCAAAATAGGAGTATTAGGGTTTTAGTGACTCATTCTCTATAAATAGAAGAAAAGCGCACTCTCCAAGTAATTTTGATTGCCACAACCCTCATAGAATAGCTAGCACCACATTTCACTTTGTGTTTGTGCGGACTATGTAAAGAAGACAGTAATTTATGTGTTGGTGATCAAAGTTAAAGAACGCTTCAAGAGAGATGCTCCATGTGGGTGATATGTCTCCTCGACGCTTCAAGAGGTAAACACATGAATCCTTCTAGTAAAATTTTGTGCTTACGTGATCCATGACTAAAAGATTTTTCGTTCTTGGGATTAATTTTGAAAAAGGTTTTTAAAGTTTATCTCATGATCACAATTAACATAAGATTTTAATTGAGTACATCACTATCTAATCGATTAATTTGACAGTTATGAACCTAATCAATTAATGTATACTACCTAATTGATTAACATATAAGAAACTAAAGCTCCGTTCGGGGTGGTTTTTGGTTTTCTATTTTGAAATTTTTTAAAACAAAACTAGCTTCAGTTTTGAGTGTTCAATTTTAGTTTTGAGTTTTCAATTTCAATTTTCAATCGTTAGTTATTACTTTAAACTCTTAGTTGAGTTTCAATTTTATTTTATTTGAATAGAATCACTCTTTTTATCCTATCTCATTATGAATTCACCAAATATAAAAAATATTGACATGTAAAAATAATTAAAAATGAAAATAAAAAATATTAAAGTGGTAGTTGTAGAAGACGACTATCGCAGTAGTGATCGATTGTTGTAGCGGTCAAAAGAGATAATTGATAGTTAGAGGTGGTGATCGAAGTGTGGTAGCGTTTCAGCAAGTGTACTAAATTGTTGCAAGTAATAATTAAAATGGTAGTACCGAGTGTCGAACTCAAGGATTGCATTATACTATTGAATTACGTTTAGTTACTAAAATTGAAAAAAAAATTCCAAATTGATTGAAATTATATTTGAAACTAACAAGAATAGCATTGAACTTTATAATAAGAAAAATGTCACGGATGAGTTTCACTTTAAATGCAACCTTGGCTTCTAATTTGATCCTAGTTACTAAATTCCTTTATTGGATTATTATCAAATTATCTTTATTATTCTTGTCCTAATGTCTTAGTGACAGAACCTTTAATTCCAAAGTAACACCTAATTCCTTAGTGAATTTAAGATTATAATTAAGTCTTATAGTACAAAAAATTCTCTTATCAAACTACTGCATTTGCAAATAATTTAATTGGTTTCATATATTGCATCTATCCCTATACTACAATATCACGAATTTATCACCTCAAGCATTCGTAAAGTCCATTTCCGTTTCAAAATACGAATCGTAAAATATTTTAAAGTTGATCGAGCAATAAAAAACATTAAGCACAGAGATGAGAAAAATAATTTAATAAACTTATTCATATAACTAGAAATCAAATCAAACAAATAAGAGTTTCATCTTGTTTCACTCATCCCTAACAAATAGGGTTTAGTTACTCATGACAGAGATACAAAAGATAGCGATTAAAAAAGAATTACAAGAAAGATTCATGAATGATTCTTGATAAAACTCCTTCGATGGTGTTAGAAACAACTGTCTCGGAGTTTCTTTGTTAGAGCACAAGTCTCCAAACTTCCCAATAGTCAAAAACTACCAAGAAAGTGAGAAAAACGTGTTATTATACATTATGTAGCGTGACACGCGCCCCAGACGCGGGATTTGCGCTTCAGGAGCATTTGGACAGATTCAGGAAGGTAGAAATGCGCCTCAGGTGCAGGTTTTGCGCTTAAGACGCACAACATTTATTGTTTGACATTTACTGCATTTTTCTCCTCTTTTGAGTCCGAATTTGGTTCCAGTGTCTTCATGAAAGTTGTAGATATTGATCTTAGCATTCATTTTCACTTGGTTTGACTCCAATTGGACATCTACAACTCCAGATATGGCTGAAATACTCCACATATGTCATGTTGATTTCTCACCAAAATTCAGCACTGTATTAAAACAAAGAAACAACGCAAAATTGCGAAAAATCTCTACTTAATCAAGGAAATAAGAACGTAAGCATTTTTTTAAATCCAATAACTATAATCAACAAAAAATAACAAATAACTCATTAAATTAACTAATGATTAAAGATAAATAAGACTAAAAACAATGAAAAATATGCATATGATGAAGAGTCATCAAAGCGCGACCAACGATGGTTGTAGTAGTTGATGGTAGTCGGAGATGGTGGTTGGAGGTGAATGGTTTTTGGTGGTGGTGGGTGTTAGAGATGGTGGTGATGGTTGGAGAAGGTTGTGATGGTTGTGGTCGGAGAAGGTTGTGGTGGTTGTGGTCGGAGAAGGTTGTGGTGGTTGTCAGAGGTGGGTGCTCGATTATGTTGTTAGAGGTGGCAAAGGTGATTGAAGATGGTGGTCGGTGGTGATGGTTCTCAGAGGTGGGTGGTCAATTGTGCTACCAGATGTGGTGGAGGGGATTAGAGATAGTGGTGGTGGTTGGAGGTGGCTGGTCGGTGTCGGGAGATGGTGGTTGGAGGTCAGTGGTCGGTGATGGTGGGTGGTTAGCGGTGGCAGTGGTTATAGATGGTGGTCGGTGGTGGTGGCGGCGGTAGGAGGTAGGTGGTCAATAATGATTGAGGTGGTTAGAGGTGAATGGTCGATAATGATGGAGGTGGCAACGGTGGTCGGAAGTGAGTTATTTGTGATTGTGGTAGTGGTCGGAGGTAGTGGTTGATGGTTGTTGGAGTGATTTTTATGTCTAATGATGATGACATATTAATTTGAAAATAAAAATAAGAATTATAAAATCTATTTTTATGGTTTTGAGATTTTAGGAAAAAGTGTTATGAAATTAAGTAATAAACCAACTCAACTCCATTTTACCCAAACATGTTTTGGTTTTAAAATTGACTTTCAAAATCAAAAACTCACAACCACCCCGAACTCGCCCTAAGACATAACATTGCTAAAATGAGAAATTTGGAGAGTTTGAGTTGAGTTATCAAATTTACTTAGAGCTATGAATTTTTTAGAGCTGTGATTTTTTTGCACAAAATGATGTGTTACAAAATAAACATCTACAGAGACTACAACAAGCATAATAAACCCACATTTTTCTCAAATTATCATTAATGAGGATGACATTGTGCATAATTTTCCAAAGAACTAAGAACTCAACCTTTCTACCCAACCAAATAGAGTATGGAAAATAAAAAGCTTTAGATTGATTACCTTTGAAAAGAAAAGTTTTGAGGGACATTCATTAGTTGGGAGCTAGAGGAAAGAACCTCCCAACATAACTTCAAACCATCCACAATGAGGAAAATTGATTTGTACATATCAGGAACGAGGTTGAATGACTCAATAGTAAAGAGACTAAAAATCTAGAGGGTCAGTTTTGTGATAGCTTGAGACCGAATTTTTAAATTAGTAAAACACATTGTAAAATTCTCAAATTTGGTAGACATAATTCTAACATTCAAGGGAACAACCCTATACCTTTTAACTGATGGTAGCCAACTTTCCATAAAAACAACATTTAATCGAACCATCTCACAATTTGAAATAAACAAATTTTAAGAATTTATGCATTGAAGCATTATTATATACATGCTATTTAAACATAATCTAAATAGCTCAATGATCGAAGTTTATTTCGAGTATGGTTTTGGAACTTTTACATGATTCATATTTTTTGGGTAAAATCTAACATAATCATGGTCAATTTAAAAGTAGCTTCGCTCAGAAATTAAAAACCAATAATTTGAAAGTTTGGAACAAGCATAAGTTTGAAAATATTTTTAAGAGAAAGGAGTGTATTATTAGAAGGTTGGAAGGTATTAACTAGGTTCTTCATGAAGGCCCTAATGATCGACTTCTCCATCTTAAATTTGAGCTTTCAAAGGAATATCGCTAAATTATTCAACTAGAGAAAAATTATCAGTTTCAACATGCTAGGAGCAAATGGATCACTTTGGGAGACAACAATCCTCGTTACTTTCACCAATCTATTCTTGTGAGAAAAAGGTGTCATGGTTTAAAAATTTTGAGTGTTTCTCGAATTCAATGGAGTCGCCACCAAAATTTATTTTAAAATAGAGAAAATATTGAGAAATCCTTAAATATAGAAGAAAAAAATGGTATTTGAACCAGATTTTGAGTTCGGGAGTCGATTATGCCTAGAGAATGTATTAGCACCCTACGACATCCGTTAAAATAGGATTACCTATAATTAATTGTGCAAAATGAATATTAACTTAAATATATTTATTTCTCCTTATTGTTAAATATGAATATCAATCGTTTGTTTTTTGAATGTGATTTTGAAATAAAAGTATGCTTAAGAAAGAAAAGTAAAAAAAAAAAAAAGAAATTTTTATTAGTGTGCTTAACAAGAGGGTGATATTGCTCCAACGTATCTCCCGATGCGATGGAGAAATCAAAGTTACTTAGTTTTTTGATAGAAAATGTGGATAAGTTAATGAGTTTTAAAGAAAACTTAATTTTGTTGTTGATAAAAAAAAAGTTGTTTTGACAGAAAAAAAAAATGAATTTATTTGATTTGAATAATTATTTTCGGTTTAGATGAGTTTAAAACCACTAAGCGGTACAACTTGTGTCTTAAAAACTCAAAAATTAAAAAGATGTCACATCTAATTAACATTTAAAAAGAATTTTATTGATTAATTTGTTTACCAAAATGAGTTTTAGGACTATCAAGCTGTCACAACTTGTGTCCTAACGACTCAAAAAAATTAAAACAAAATCACATTCTTTTAATATTTAATTATATTTTATTTTATTTTTCTTTTTAAGAATTAAAATTTGATGTTGAATAATAAATAAATTTAAATAATTCTATGAAATAAAATCAATAATAAACACACACACAAAAAAAACAAACAAACAAACAAAATAGCAGCGAAAGAAATATATGAACTTGTAGCTTGATCTATTAAATAAACAAAACATATTTTAATCAAATAATAGAACCAAAAATATTATATACAAGTGAGAGTTTATTTTAATACACCTTTTAGTTAAACAAGTGATAGAAACAAAACTCATTTTAACACTAAAGAAACACAGTGCCACCAATTTTAATTAAATAATGGAAGCAAAACTCATTTTAATATTAAATAACACAAACCAAAAATAAAAGAAAATTTATTAAAATTACTTACCGATGAGATAAAGAAGGCTAATTAATAGTTAGCTATATCCATTAAACAAAATTATTTATGTTTGTTAAAATATTATATTAGAATGTAAATAATTAGATTAGATGGGCTGTAAGTATTCTGGCCCGTCAGTATTACTATCTATTTGTATTTCTATTATTATGTTTGTCTATATAAAGAACTTCCGCTGTGTAGTTGAAACACACGGGTTATTCAATATGTCTCTCAATACTCTTCGTATTTAACATGGTATCTAGAGCATATTGAGAGACAACCCTAATTGTCAACTACCCGGTGGACCCACTGTCTCCGGTGAATATTATTTTTCGGCAAACCGTGTTCTCAACTCCGGTTTCCTCTTCCCTACTTTTGATACACTGATTTCTAAATCTGTTATCCATCCGTCCACGCTCCGCCGCCACTGTTGCTGTTGTCTCCGACGATTTTTTCGACGAACGACCACACCAGCAGTGTCGCACACCCCAGATCGGCCTACCCCTTCAGACGCGCCACCAGACAAGCTTCCACGCGCCCCCACGCGCCACCAGCTTCCACGCGCGTGAGATCCACGCGCCGCCAGCAGCCGCCGCGCATGACAGCGCGTCCGGGCACCGTTCACGGCGCCGCTTCTTCCGTGGCACTCGCCTTGGCCTCCGGCTTCCATATCTGCCCTCAGTTCTGAGTTTCGAGTTACGGATATACGAGTTCCAGTTCAAACAGCCCCTGTATTCCCTGTTTCGACGCGTTTTCTGGCACTCTTTGCTGACCATGACGTCACAGTCTGAAACAAAGAGCATCTTCACCAGCTACATCACTTCTCCTCTCTCTGTGGAAAAATTGATTAGATCAAATTATGATAGTTGGGATGCCGACATGAAACTATGGATGCTTGGTCAAGGTTACGAGAACCATCTCACTCAAAATCCTGAAAAGGTGGTTGTGACTGAAACATCCAAATGGAAACAGATAGATGCTCAGTTGTGTAGTGTAATTAAGTCTACACTTCATCCAGATGTTAAACCGATTTTCCGTCCACATCTCACGTGTGAATCAGTTTGGAGTCAAGCAAAGGCTCTTTATACTAACGACACTCAACGTCTCTATGGATTTTGTCACCGCTTGCTGAATATCATTACTCCGAAGACAATATATGGCTCTATTTCTTCATATCTTGGCACCGCTCATAGTGCACTACATGATTTTAATGAGCTTCTCCCTTCTGCTGCAGGTAATCCAGTTGAACACAAGAAAGAGCTGGAACAACGCAACACCTTCTTCATGCTCCTTGCTCTCTATGGCCTACCCCAGGAGTACTTTGCAACTCGTGATCAAATTCTGGGGTCTGTTACTGTTCCGAATATGTCTACTACCTCAGCGATCCTTCTTCGAGTACCAGCAAAGCATCCAGTTGAGCATTCTGTTACTTCAGCTCCGGGTGACACTGCTGCCCTTGCATCTCACGGACATAATCAGAATCGCTCTCGTGGAGGACCATCCAACTCTAAGTCTCGTCCCAAATGTGAGCATTGTCATCGGCTTGGACACACTATTGATCGCTGTTGGAAGTTGCATGGTAAGCCTCCGCCTTCGATAAATGCAACTCAGCTTGATCCTTCTGCCACTGTTCAGACTACACCATCTCCACAAGGCTCCTCGACAAATTATGAAGATTTCCTTCGATGGGTTCAGAGTCATCCGAACTCTAGTTCTCCTACTTCGGTTGCACATACTGGTAACTCATTTGTTTACCTCTCTCACTCATCTTCTCTTGCCCCTTGGGTTCTTGATTCTGGTGCGCCTGATCATGTCACTGGTAATAAAGGTCTTTTTTCTTCACTCTCTACATCTGGTTTTTTTACCTACTATAACTTCTGCCAATGGCACTCAAACCCGCTCTCAAAGAGTTGGCACTGTCCAAATTCTTCCTTCCATCTCAGTTGCATCTGTTCTCCATGTACCTGGATGCCCTTTTAATTTACTTTCATTTAGTTGATTGACTCGGTCCCATGACTGTATTATTACTTTTACTAATGATAATGTTACCTTGCAGGACCAGAGTTCAGGACGGATGATTTGCGTCAGATGTGAGTCTCAAGGCCTCTATTACCTTTCTATATCTTCCAAGACGTGCTCTGCAACAGAGTCCCCTCATACTATCCATGCTCAGCTAGGACACCCAAGTCTTACCAAACTGCAAAAACTAGTGCATAGTTTGTCTAAGTTGTCTACTTTACATTGTGAGTTGTGTCAGTTAGGGAAACATACCCGTAGTAATTTTCCTGATCGAGTCAATAAAAGAGTATCATTTCCCTTTGCTTTAGTTCACTCTGACGTTTGGGGTCCTTCTCGTACTGTGTCTACTTTAGAGTCTAGGTATTTTGTTACTTTTATTGATGATTACTCTCGTGGTACGTGGTTATTTTTAATGAAAAATAGAGCTGAATTGTTTTCCATTTTTGAGCAATTTTATCAAGAAATTAAAACTCAATTTGGGGTGTCTATTCGTACCTTAAGAAGTGATAATGCTCGGGAATATTTGTCTCATCAATTTCAAAATATTATGACTTCCAATGGTATTCTACACCAAACATCATGTCCTCATACACCCCAGCAAAATGGGGTAGCGGAACGCAAAAATCGGCATCTCATTGAAACCACACAAACCTTACTTATCCATGGCAATGTACCATTCCGTTTTTGGGGGGATGTTGTCATAACAGCATGCTACCTTATCAATCGTATGTCGTCTTCTGTCCTTGATGGCAATATCCCTTATTCGGTCCTATTTCCCCATTCCCCTCTTCACCCACTACCACCTCGTGTCTTTGGGTCCATGTGTTTTGTCCACAATTTATCTCCTAGTTTGGACAAATTGTCAGCTCGATCACTCTAGTGTGTCTTTCTCGGTTATCATCGATTCCAAAAGGGCTATCGTTGTTATTCTCCTACACTACAACGATACGTTACATCAGTCGATGTTACCTTTTTCGATTTTGTGCCTTATTTTAAATCTACCCATATAGCTACTGAGCCCCATCAGGACTTTAATCCCGAACCTCCTTAGGTAATTATCGCTATACCACCCACTCTTGCTCCTACCGAACCTGTCGAGTCTGCCCCCCAACCTCCACAACCACTACAAACATATCAACGTCGTCGCCTATCCTCCGTTGTGCCTCTTCCTGTTCCCATTCCAGACTCTCATTCGACGCCACCTCTAGATCCGGCCCTGCCACCTGAGCCTGACCTTCCCATTGCTCTTTGTAAGGATATTCGCACAACCCGTAATCCATCTCCTCATTATATTGATTTGTGTTATCATCGTCTTTCTCCTTTGCATTACACTTGCTTGTCATCTTTGTCTTCTGTTTCTATTCCTAAAACTATAGGTGAAGCATTATCCCACCCTGAGTGGAGGCAAGCAATGTTTGATGTGATGTGTGCTTTACAAAGCAGTGGTACATGGGAATTGGTTCCTTTAACTCATGGGAAGTCTTTAGTCGGGTGTCGTTGGATCTATGCAGTGAAGGTTGGCCCTGATGGTAAGATTGATCGATTTAAGGCTCGGTTGGTAGCCAAGGGGTATACTCAGATTTATGGGTTGGATTACAGCGATACATTCTCACCTGTTGCCAAAATGGCATCTGTCAGACTGTTTTTCTCCATTGCAGCAATTCGACATTGGCCTCTCCATCAACTTGACATTAAAAATGCTTTTTTTCACGGTGATCTTGAAGAGGAAGTTTATATGGAGCAACCACCAGGGTTTGTTGCTCAGGGGGAGTTTTCCACCATGGTTTGTCGGCTGCACAGGTCTCTTTATGGTCTTAAACAGTCTCCTAGAGCTTGGTTTGGCAGATTCAGCTCGGTAGTACAAGAGTTTGGTATGATTCGTAGTGAAGTCGATCACTCTATATTTTATCGTCACTCATCCCAAGGGTGCATCTATCTTATTGTTTATGTGGATGACATTGTTATAACTGGTAGTGATCAACAAGGAATACTCCAGCTGAAACAACATCTTTCAAATCAATTTCATACTAAAGACCTTGGTAAACTCCATTATTTTTTGGGTATTGAGGTAGCCCAATCCAAGGATCGCCTTGTAATTTCACAAAGAAAATATGCTATGGATATTCTTGAAGAAACAGGTCTGTTAAATGCCAAGCCAGTTGATACTCCTATGGATCCAAATTTCAAACTCCTACCTAATCAGGGGGAGCCTCTATCAGATTCAGGAAGATATAGAAGATTGGTTGGAAAATTAAACTATCTCACAGTTACTCGTCCTGACATTTCCTTCGCTGTCAGTGTTAAGAAAGTTCTTAAATTCTCCTTGCCAAGGACATATGGATGTTGTAATTCGAATTCTTAAATACGTCAAAAGTACACCTGGAAAAGGTCTCATCTATGAAGATAGAGGACATACTCAGATAGTTGGCTACTCAGATGCCGATTGGGCAGGCTCACCCACAGATAGACGATCCACTTCCAGGTATTGTGTACTTGTCGGAGGAAATTTAATATCTTGGAAGAGTAAGAAACAAAATGTTGTTGCCAGATCCAGCGCTGAGGCAGAATACAGGGCCATGGCACTAGTAACATGTGAACTCATCTGGTTGAAACAGTTACTGAAAGAACTTCAATTTGAAGAGGCCAACACAATGACACTAATATGTGATAATCAAGTTGCATTGCACATTGCCTCAAATCCTGTTTTTCATGAGAGGACCAAGCATATTGAGATAGACTGTCATTTTATTAGAGAAAAGATCGAATCGGGTGACATCATCACTAGCTTTGTTAATTCCAATGATCAGTTGGCAGATGTTTTTACAAAGTCATTGCGAGGGAGGTCCTAGAATTAGTTATATATGTAACAAGTTGGGTGCATTTGATTTATATGCTCCAGCTTGAGGGGGAGTGTTAAAATATTATATTAGAATGTAAATAATTAGATTAGATGGGTTGTAAGTATTCTGGCCCGTTAGTATTACTATTTATTTGTATTTTTGTTATTATGTTTGTCTATATAAAGAACTTCCGCTGTGTAGTTGAAACACACGGGTTATTCAATATGTCTCTCAATACTCTTCGTATTTAACAATGTTAAATGGCATGAAATATTTTACATAACAGCCGTATGAAAATATGTGCTAATCACTAGTAAACGTATCAAGAAGGAATAGCAGCACCGGTCACATCTATATGAAAATCACTAGATAAAAAGTAGGAATAACAACTTGTATACTATTCAGTCATATCTTTACAAAAAAAAAAAAGCCAAAGAAAAAGGATATTAAGCAAAACACGTGTATACAACACTTTAGAGAAAAAAAGATCTTAAGCAAGAAACACCAATAACAGGAAAAGCAAAAGCTTTCATTTTTCAAACAATCAAACTCTAGTTTCAAATTTTAGTTTCCAATAGAATGAAGTTCACATCTTTCAGTAACATAAAGTTTGAAAAGAAAAGCAAACATGAAGAGGGGAGAGAAAGTACATGATTTTCTGGATACCAAAGGTCACGATGAGGATAGAGGCGGCGGTTCACGGTGGTGTGCAGTTGGATAGGAACGTAAAAACGGTTTTCTTCTCTATTTTATTTCTTCCTTGGGTTTTTTTAGTATCAAATCTCCCCCCAATGTCTCCCTTTTGAAAACAAATGAAGATGCATTTATAGAGTTTTTCACTTGTTTAGTTGTTTTTCTGTTTTGCCTTTGTGCTTCCCCATTAATTTCCTTCTTTATGTTTTATTTTCTTTGTTCATAATCTGAGTTCTTCTGCATGTTTGATGTATTCATGTTTTTAAAAAAATTTGTTTTATCTGAGTGTGTTAAATCTCTGTTTATGTTTGAGAAATAAAGCAGGTTTTGGATGAGCTAAAGTTTCTCTCTATATAAATATCTGATTCTGCAGAATATTGTCTTCATGCTTCTGCTTCAAACTCAAAGTTTTGTCTTTTTCTTTCTGCATCATAGCAACCAGAGAGGACAATAGGATTTTTTTTAAAATTAATTAAATATATATATCATTGTATATTATTTACTCTAATGTTATTATAATTGTGGTTTTATGAAAAAATGAGCATCTTTTATTATCTTTAGTTATATCATTTTTATTTCCATTATATATATTTTTCTTTTTTGTATTAATGATTATGACGCCAGAAATATATACATCTTTATATATTTATTTTTTAAGTTTTCATAAAGAGAAGTAAAATAATGACAAACATAAAATTTGATATATCATAATAAAATGAATATTATTACTTTTTGAATTGTTTTTAATTAGTTAGGCAAAATTAAGGTACCACAAAAGACATAACAAAATTATGGCTCTACAACACTTGAATGATCAATGGATTTATTACGAAGATATGTTGAAGCAAATGTGATTGATTTCTATCATCAACTCCACTCCAAGTATAGTAATATCTTTCCAAACTTTTAGTACTACTACTACTCTCCTAAATATTAGAGGAGGAAACATGGAATTTATAGGTTCCGATATCACCCTCAAGAAGTTCGCAAAGCTTTATTTAGTATGAAAAACTATAAGTCCCCAAGCCCTAACGGCTTTCACTCCCTATTTTTAAAAAATCATTGGGATACAGTGGGGACTTCTATTGTTGATTTTGTCTCTAGTAGCTTTTATAACCCCGGTAATAGTAAGTGTGTGTGAATCAAACTCTTACCACATTAATTCACAAATACAATGAGTAGGGATGACAATTAGATTCAGACTCAGTGAGTACCCGCAAAAAAAATCCACAATGGGTAGGTAAAAACCCGCATAATGGGTATGG
Organism: Cicer chorassanicum; assembly: GCA_037974735.1. Lineage (NCBI taxonomy): Eukaryota > Viridiplantae > Streptophyta > Magnoliopsida > Fabales > Fabaceae > Cicer > Cicer chorassanicum. The sequence goes on from JBBPBP010000001.1 coordinate 28,085,409, forward strand.
GCACGGGGACAGGTAATTACCCATAAAATTAAATGGGTATGAGTATGGGTACCCACCCCGCCCCGCACCCGCACTAATATAAATATATTATTTATTTATTATATTATTATATTATATTATATTATATTATATTATATTATATTATATTATATTATATTATATTATATTATATTATATTATATTATATTATATTATATTATATTATATTATATTATATTATATTATATTATATTATATTATATTATATTATATTATATTATATTATATTATATTATATTATATTATATTATATTATATTATATTATATTATATTAGTATTTAGTTTAATTAATTGTTTTCTTTTATTTTTAGCATCTATTGATATAATTGGACCTTTCAAAAATTTATAATCGAAAGATAAACGTTTGTAAACTTTTTAAGAATTTGATTTTTATGAATAGGCAAAGTTATGTCTTATTAATCGTGACTTTATAACTATACTTGCAACTTCTTATCAATTTTTTTACAGATCTCGAATAATACCGTTGTAGGACTTGCAACTTCATAAAATATTATTATGGATATTTGAATGTGTATTGTAATGTGTGTTCATTTGAAATGTTTTGAGTTAGAAAATATTTTACTTTATAATACTTTATGATTGGATTTTAAGATATTTGGATAACTTTTAAATTTAATCACAACAATATCATTTATTTATCGATTTATTTTAGTTAAAGTGTGGGTAATAGGTATGAGTACGAGCACTTAGGTACCCAAAGGGTAATGGTACATGTATTAAAGTTAATACCCAAAAAAGTACGAGCACATGTATGAGGATTTTTTTAAACTGCGAGTATGGGGACGGGTACTATAATACCCTACCCAAACCTACCCATTGTCATCCCTAGCCATGAGCCAGGTAAAATAACTCAACTTCGGATGATTGCTTTTTGTATTGTGATTTATATATTTTTCACTAAAGTGATAGCTCAACATATTAGAAATACCATGTCATACATTATTTCTAACACTGAGATTAGTTTTATTCTGAACAAGTGTACTACCGATAATATTCTTGTTTTGCAGGGAACTACTCATAGCCTTAATAACATGTATGACAAAAAGGGTTTCATGGTTATAAAAATTGATCTAGAAAAGGCTTATGACTGCATTAAATGGGAGTTCATCATGAAGTCACTATTGCTTTTCAAATTACCTACCCGTATCCAAGAACTGATCCAACATTGCATCTCTACAGTAGCAACGAGTATTAATTGGAATAGGGAGCCCACAACCCAGTTCAATTCATCGCGGGGCTTGACACAGAGAGATCCTATTCCACATTACCTATTTGTTTTTGCTTTGGAAAGAGTGAGTCACGTAATCCAAGATAAAATGAACTACGACAGTTGGAAGCCCTTACCTTTTTGTAGAGTAGAGCCTAAACTTTTCCATATTTGTTTTGTAGAAACTTAATCTTAGTTGTTGAGGCGAATATGGAGCAAGTGAACCTTATCAGAGAAGTCTTATACAATTTTTGCTTAAATTCGAGCCAAAAGAGAAATCGGGGACATCACAAGTTTTATTCTCCAAGAATGTCGCTGAACATATTGCGAATACACTTAGTCATGGTTTAAGCATTAAGACTACTCTAAACATTGACATCTATGTGGGAACTCCTATGTCTTGTATCTCGGGTTATATGTTAGGCAAATTGCAAACATCCTTGCTTCAGTTTGTGATGAAACAAATAAAATTTGTAGAGACTTCATATAGGTCTCAACTTCCCAACATTGCAAATGTCATTTGGTGTCGTGGGAGAAATGTTATCACCCTAAAAAATCAATCATTTTCAAAAAATCATGGACTCAATTGTTGTCTTAATACTTTTTGTTAGAAATAAGTTTGTAGTTCCATAATTTTTAAAGCAAGAAAATGAAATATGAAAATTATGTCAATTTTTATGATTTTGTTGACACGTGTTTGGGTAATTTAGAAGAAACAAAACAATTGTGTTTTCAATACATTAAGGTTAATTTTAATCATCTGATTGAATATATCAAAATGTATACTAGGTGGTGGTTGAAATCAAAGGCCTAAGAGGTTTTTAATACGACTTAATCAACATGATTTGGGGCTTTGTATGATTCATCATTAAGTCGTTATTGTCACAAATGAAATTTTTCTGTTAGAGTGATTTCAAAGATAATCATTTCTTACATTTTCGTTATGTAACTTTATTCAATAGGTTTTTCTGGCAAACCTTGTACTTAGATAAACCAATTTATATGAGAAATGTTAATAATTGTCATTTTATCTTATAATAAATATATAATTTTTTATTAAAAATGTATTGGAAATTGTGTATTTAAAGTTTTAAAGATTTAAATTTTTATTTTCAAGATAAAATTACTACTTTTGATTTCTTAATAAAGGTACTTGTTAGCAATAGCATAACTCTATTTATATATATGAATATTGGCTTTTTTTTAAAGAAAATAAATTTTATACTCATTCAAATCCATAATCAATAACTTTTAGGGTTAAATATGT
>JBBPBP010000001.1:28089574-28118761 GCA_037974735.1 Cicer chorassanicum
TTATCCTATTAGTTTTTAATTTAATTTCAATTTTAAATAAAATTTTTAACTAAAAAGATAAAATATAATAAATTTTAAAATTTATTTATCATATTTTTTCTACTTAAAAAAATTTATCATATTTATCTTATTATTTCGTAAATTATTAACACATAATATAATAAAGTTATCTTACTTTTTTATTATTCTTATCATCAAACAAATATGAAATTGAGATATGATATGATGAAGTATTTTATCACTTTGGTCATATTTTGATCATAAAAATTAATCCAAATTGTTCAAAGAGACCACAATAGGGTGCATAACCCAAAATACACACTTAACAAAATTGCTTCCCAAATCTCTCTCTCATTACGAAATTGTAAAAAGCACCAAAAAAGTACAAACTCAATTATCTCTCACTTGTCTACCTTTTTCCCACCATCAACTTAGTTTTAGACAGACAACCGTACCCACTTCTCACTCTTTCTACCATACCGATATGACCCATTGTCACTTCCTTCCTTTTCACTATCCTTTTATGTAAAAAATAAATACCCATTTTTCAATTCATCTCATTATACTCAAATATTAAAATAAACTACTCTACTTTAATTAGCTCCTAGTAAACGTAAACATAGTTGTAATAATTAACTTAGTGTCACCAATGAGTTCCCCTTCTTCACCACCTAGCTCCTCCAATGAGTTTCTTGATGGCTTGAAATTTGGTCAAAAAATATACTTTGAAGCAAAACCAAATAGTGGGTCATCTTCATCTTCATCTTCAGGGATAACAACAAAGAAGGGAAATCAACAACCACCTAGGTGTCAAGTCGAAGGTTGTAAAGTAGATCTGAGTGGTGCTAAGGCTTATTATTCTAGACACAAAGTTTGTTGCATGCATTCAAAATCTCCTATTGTTGTTGTCTCTGGTTTGGAACAGAGGTTTTGCCAACAGTGTAGCAGGTCACATGTTCTTTCTTTGACCGTTCTACTTTTGTTCATTATTTGATATTTTAAGTACTTCAAAAAATTCTTCTTTTGTTTTTTATTATTTTGTTTTTTTTTAGTGTATTTTTTTTCTATAATGGGTATGTTTTGGTTTACTTTCTTTTGCCTCATATTGCCTTACTCATTTTGTCTTTTTTATTTATGTTTTATTGCTGTGTTGGTTTTATTTTATTTTTCTAATTTAAATTTCTTTTATAAATTTCTTAGATGGTTTTTTGGTTGTTACCCTTTTACATTTGAAAATGGCAGTTGTTGCTTGTACTCATAATGTGAAAATTTTGTTTTCCTTTGGTTTTGTGATAGTAATGTTTTATTTTTCAACTCCCAAGTTAATTAGTAATTACTATTTTTCAATTTTGTTAATATTTTATTGAAGAAAAAAAAAATCTCCCACATTTTAGCTACTCCACATGTCAACCTTATGTTCTTATCATTGTATGCTTCTAGTTGCTATTATATTTCTTGATTTGATGCATATGTTTGTTACATGGTTTTATACGATTTGTTTTGTTTATCTTGTAATTATGCGAATAGTGGTTGCCTTCATGCAAAACTGAAATTTCAAATTGTGATACACCTTTCTATAAGAATGCCAAATTTTAAAACAAAAAATTGGTCCCCATAACGTCTTGCGAAATTGATGTCAATGTCATATGTACTGCTCTCGTGTAATGATGGCAAATAATTTTTTTTAGAGATAATTTTTGCCAAATACTAAAACTATTATTTACTCTCTTCGGCTTAGGGAAGCCCACTAATTCGAGCGCTGCCTCTCTAAAAAATAAATTTTTTTACTTGATAAATGGACTCAAATCTTTATTTATTTAATAAAAAGTCTAGCATTCTAATTTTCTCTTTCTGTAATGAATAGTTAACAATATTTTTGACAAAATAATAATTATAATTAATATTTTCTCTGTCTAATAATAATTTAATTATTTGATTATTTTACAGATATTAAAAAATATATATTATTGATAGATTGTTAGGTATTGGTGAACTATCAATGTCATAAATGTATAGTTAAATATTTTACATTGAAAATAATGCAAATAATATTAATTAAATTATACAATTGAAGAAGAAAAATGTATTGAAAATCAAAAAGACAATTTATTTTGGGATAATTTTTTTCTTTTCAGATAGGTAACTACAAAATAAAAATAGAGACCCCGTTTTGATATTCAATTCACCATTATATTTTGAATATCTTTTGACCTTTAGCCATGTGACATGTCCTGTAAGGAGAGAGTGACTGGTGAGAGGGTTAGTCATATTGAAGGATAACCATAGGGTGATAATAATTACTTAAATTATATGAATTTATATTTTGTGTAGCAACCAACAAATTGAGCCTAACAACACAGTATAATTATTTTAGCTGATCCAATTTAGTTGGAGAAAGGCTTTGTTTTGTTTGTTGTTCTTACCATTCTGCTTTATGATATGGTTGTAAATATATGGTACTAATTGTTTGGTCCGTGTGACTTATTGGTAACTATTTGAAATTTCAGTTGAGCTTTACTTCACTAGGTGTGAAGGTATTGTTTATTGGATACTTTGTTATAGCTATTTATAATTAGGAAAGGCTAATCAGTGTTTTCAGACCTAATTAAGGAATCAATATTAGAAAGTTTACATTAGGAAGTGTAGTTTTTTAAATTAGTGTTAGTATTTGAGATAGTATAGTTAGTTTAGAATGTAGTTGGATAGTGTAGAAGGTTTTAGTTGATAATTGGATAGTAATAATAGTAAATAGTGTGAAGTTTAGAGCAAGGAATACTTTGTATTGTTCTCAAATGACTTGCTTACAAATGATCCTTGGTGGCCTATTTATACTTGTGAAAGCTATATTCTAGATGCTTCCTTCTAGATTCTTCATGATATTTCAAATACAAATGTAGTAACTATTTATTCTCTGAACTACTTAAGTATTCTAGAAAAGTCTTGGCATGTACATCGTGAATTAATAATTAATTTTTATTCTATATGTTACTAATGTATTCTAGTAAGATCTAGAAATGTGTATTACCTCTCAACACTCCTCCTTGGTGCATATTTCGGTAACCCCAAGCATACTTCGTAGTTGCTCAAATCTTGCTCTTGGCAATGCTTTTGTAAATACTTCGTAGTTGTTTGTGGTTTTATACCATATGCCAAACTCCTTTGTGCTTTGCAAGTATCTCAAAATTCTTTTACCAGCTCCAAAGTGAATTTGATTTGGTTTTTGCATGAACTTTGATAGTAGACTTGTAGCATACATGATGCCTGGTCGCGTAGCGGTACGATATAACAAACTCCCTATCAAACTTCTATAGCGCGATGGATCAGGTTCTGGTGCTATATCATCCTTTTGCAATTTCTAATTTGTCACAAGTGGATTAGTAATTGGCTTGCAATCATTCATCTTGAATTTCTTGAATAGTGCTTCAGTGTATTTCTTATGACATATAAATAAGCCTTCGTGTTGCTTTACCTCTATGTTGAGGAAGTAATTCATCAAGCCAAGGTCGGTCATCTCGATAGTCTTCATCATCTCTTTTTTGAATTCCATTATCATCTTTTTGTTATTCGTAGTGTAGATAAGATCATCTACAAATAAGGAGACCATGAGAGAATCATGCTGACCTTGGGTCTTGATATATAGTGTTGGCTCACTCTTGCTCCTCCTAAATCCCTTATCGATGAAGTAGCGATCAATTCTATTGTACCATGCTCGAGGTGCTTGCTTCAAGCTATACAAAGCTTTTCTTAGTCTTAGAACTTTTCCTTCGTTGCTCTACATAAATCTCTTCCTCAAGCACACCATTAAGAAAAGCAAATTTCACATCTAGTTGATAAAGGCTCCATCGATTTTGTGTTGCGAAAGCTATAAAGACTCTTATAGTATCTAGGCGAGCAACTGGAGAAAATGTCTCATTATATTCAACTCTAGGTTGTTGCGAGTAGCCCTTTGTGACTAATCTAGCCTTGTATTTTTGTATGGTCTCATCAGTATTAAGTTTTGTTTTGTATACCCATTTAACTCCAATGATGTCTTTTCCATGTGGACAATCTACAAGATCCTAAGTATTATGCTTCTCAATCATTTTTATCTCTTCTTGCATTGCCTCGACCCATACTTCTTGTGACGCCACTGTGTAGTTTTCAAGCTCGAGTAAGGCCAAAGTTGCAAGTTTCATATGTCCTCCAATGATTTTACTCGTCTTGGAGTTGATTGTGGTGATGAAGTTTCTTGTTGAGGAGGCAAAGGTAGCATACCTTGGTCTTTTGCAACTTCTTCTATATCTTCTCTTTTAGATTGTGGTATTATTATGAAAATACTTCCCTTCTCAACTTTTTCCTCATCTTAATTCCAAGCAGCATTTTTATCAACCTCGACGTCACGACATATTGTGAGCTTATGTGTTTGCAAGTGATAGACTCTATAACCTTTTGGTTGTGTGCTATACCCCAAGAAGATACCTGTTACGGTCTTGTCTTCTAGCTTGTGTCTTTTTTTGCTACGAACATGTATGTAGCAAATAGATCCAAAAACTTTTAGATGTTTAGTTGATGGCTTTTTTCCAATCCAATCTTCAATAGGAGTCTTGTCTTGAAGCCCAAAAAGTATTAGGCAATCCTTTATCCTTCAACATTGATTTGGCCATCTCCATGATTGTTCAATTCTTCCTCTCAAAGACACCAATTTGTCGGGAAGAATATGGAATTCTTAGTTGCCACTCAATGCCTTCATCCTTGCATAATTTATCTAACTTGTGGTAGTTGTACTCTTTACCGCAATCACTTATGAGAACTTTAATATATTTTCCACTTTGCTTTTTTAACAAGATCTTAGGCTTTTTAAATATTCCAAAAACTTCTAATTTTTCTTTGATAAAGTAGACCCATGTGATTCTAGAAAAGTTATCAATGAAGAGGATGAAATACCTGTTGTTATGGAGTGAGGGTGTCCTCATCGGTCCAGAAACATCTCTGTCTATCAACTCTAGAAAATCCTCAGCTCTCCATGTTTCTCCTGTTGAAAATGGGAATCGGTGTTGCTTCCCAAGAAGACATCCTTCACAAGCTTCATTATTTTCTTTCAAGTAGGGGAGATCTCTCATCATATTCTTCTGATATAACGTCTTCAAGCTTGAGTGCAATAGTGGCCAAACCTTCGATGCCATAACCATGAATCATCGACTTGTACTCATCATAGATGATGGTTGAATGGTATTAGCCATGTTTTATGGAAATTTAGAAATGATGTAGGATATAAGAAAGGTTTGGATGAAAATATTTGAATGAAATTTCTACGCCCAAGGTATGGTCAAACGTAGCTCTTATACCATTGTTAGTATGTGAGATAGTATAGTTAGTTTAGAATGCAGTTGGATAATATAGAAGGTTTTAGTTGATAATTGGAAGGTAGTAGTAGCAAATAGTGTGAAGTTTAAAGCAAATAATATTTTGTATTGCTTTTAAATGACTTGCTTGCAAATGAGCCTTGATGGCCTATTTATAGTTGTGGAAGCTATATTCTAGATGCTTCCTTCAAGATTCTTCATGATATTTCTGATACAAATGTAGTAATTATTTATTCTATGAACTACTCAAGTATTCTAGAATAGTCTAGACAGCATGTACATCATAAATCAATAATTAATACTTATTCTATATGTTACTAATGCATTCTAGAAAAATATAGAAATGTGCATCACCTCTCAACAATCAACAATCAGTAATGTGTTGGATATTGTAATTTCCATTAAAAAAATTTATTTGTTTATTTGACCATATCTTGAGGTACCCTGCTAATTAAGCTTTGTCTAGGCTTGTAATCTGATAAGATAGTATTCAATAGTTCTTATGTTGTGAATGTGAATATTAACTGGATTATCATGGTATTAGAAAATCTTAAATCCCATTCTCTTTCCTTCAAATTCCTCATCCAATGCATGAACATCACTAAAAAATGTGTGAATTACATCTTTTTGAAAATATACCAATGTACTTGTCTTTATATTTGTTCATATTAAATTATAGTAAAAGAAAAATTGAAATAATCTTGCATTGATTATGAGTCATTTTCATAATAGCATTCCACACAAATAGAAATTATCATCTGCATCTCAATTGCATCATATTTGCCGGTAACAAAGCAATTTTGTAATGTAACAATTTTAATATTATTTCAGAAAAACTAACATCCTTTTTGGTAGCACAAGTGCAGGTTTCATCAGCTTCCTGAATTTGATCAAGGAAAAAGAAGCTGCCGCAGGCGACTGGCTGACCATAATGAAAGGCGAAGAAAGCCACAGCCGACTTCCTTGTTAACCTCGCATTTCACCAAACTCTCTCCACCTACTTTTGGTTAGAAATTTTCACCGAAATATCGATTCCAAATATCTCTATTTTTTCACCTTGTGATATATTCCTTATAGACTTATATGTCTAATAATAAAATGGTTTTGCTATTATGTCAACAGATAACAATAACAAAGGCAATGATTTTATGATGGAATGTGCTTCATATCCGAAGTTTTCTTCGAGTAATGCATTGGCAACTCAGACATCATATGAGCCAGTTTGTCGTCATCGAACAGCACAGTTTACCTGGCAGAATAACACAGAGCCACCATCTGATTTTTTCCAGCAAGGTTCGGTTGGTGGAACAAATTTCCTTGGTCCTAGACATCCTCCGATGGAAAGCTACAACGAAGTTGCCGACTCAAGCTGTGCTCTCTCTCTTCTGTCAAACCACACATGGGGTTCTCGAAACACAACGCCGAGTGTTGAGATGAACAACTTGTTGAATTTCAATGAGACGCTCATGTCACAATCTTCTCAAGGTGCAGCCAATTATCAACTTCCAAATTCTTCTTGGTTTTTGAAGGGAATTGATTCGGGTAACTGTTCGGCCGAGGATGTACCTGATCTTGGGCTTGGTCAAAATTCACATACTCTTCATAGTAATCTTCCTGGTGAGCTTGATGTGTCACAAGACAAGAGGCATTACTGGTCACTTTAAAAATTTGATCAATTACTTTGGTGCTTATTTTAAGAAATTTAGGTGGCATTGAATAATTAATATCCTAATTCTTTTGGATGTGGAACTTGAATTTCTTGTTTTTGTTTGTTTGAACTTTTGAGCAAGGAGGTTTTGGGAGGAAGACTTGTTAATTTTGTGGAACTTTGAGGGATTATTGTTTTGGTCTATTGAACATGTAAACAATGTGGGTTGCTTGCTTTTAATTTGTGAAACTTTTAGGCATGGATTATTTATTTTGAGATGGGTATGAATATTATTTTCTGGGAGGGTTGGGTTTAGCACCCGAAACCTTCGTATTTTTTTACAACCATTTGGAAACACTATTACATGGACACACTTAAAAAAGTATATAAAGAAAAAATTTTAGTTTAATTTTTTTAAAATTAAATGATTATATATTTTTGTGTGCGCGTTTAAATCACGTGCCCAAATAATTGTGACTAACCAAGTACTTTTTCAATTGAGGAAGACCACTATTTATAGTTGGGTTGGGGTGTTCACGGGTCGGTTTTAATTGATTTTGTTTGAATTTGATGTCCAAATCAATCAAAAGTAGGTGGTTTAGTTTGGTTCGGATTTTCTCTTTTTTTTGGATAAAATATTGATTGATAGAAATATTAAGATTGTGTTTCAATATTATTTAATTTCATTGAATTATATATTCCAAGTGCAATAGTGTTTATATAGTGCTGAAAGTATATTGATAAGAGAAACAATTATAATTATTTTGTAACAGAAAACATAACGAGTAACAAACTTGCAAGTGTTCAATTAACACAACAAGAAGGAATAGTTTTATCACACTTCAATACCCCCTCAAGATCAAGGTGGTGAAATCATTTTGAGCCTGCTTCGTATCTCATGCAACCGTGAAGATGAGATTGGTTTGGTGAAATTGTCAATTAATTGAAGAAGGATCAGGAAGTCTGTCATCCCAAAACTTATTGACCTGTGTCTGTTGAAGGGTCTTAAATGAGGAAAACAGGCTGACCCAAAGGTTTTATAAGTGTTATAGTCAGGGGATTACAAAACAAAATAATTATGTTTCAAATGTTAGATTAAAATTTCAAAACCTAGAGAATTGAGAACTGAGAATAAAATGTGATTTTTATAATTCTAATTTCTAACTTTGTCTTTAATTTTATATACTAGTATACTGTACTAATTTCTATATTTATTCAAATTCAAAAAATTATATAGATAAAACTTACACAATAATTACATGATATTATATTTTATTAAAAAATATATAATAAAGAGATGATCGGTTCAAGTAAACGAACACGTGGATCTAATATTCAATATCATTTATCTGAACCATACTTGTTCGGATTTAGCTGGGTTGGTTCGGACTTGGACCCATTCAAAAAATTGTCCAACTCAAAGAACAGTATTTGGTTTGATTTTGTCCAAAACATTGCACAAGGGTCATCAACTCCACATGGATTTGACCTTGCACCTCCACAGCTGTACCTGCCATCCCCAAGACACTTGAAAAAACAATTTTATAATTTTAACAATTTATAATAAGTTTTAAAAATGATAGTTTCGGAAGTTTCAAATTTTTGAAACTTTCGGAAGTTTCAAATTTTCGAAATAAGGATTATATTTAAAAAAATTGGAAAGTTCCGAAAGTTTCCAAATCTGGAAAGTTTCGAAAGTTTCTAAATATGGAAAGTTTTGAAATTTTTCTATTTCGAAAGTTTCGAAAATTCTGGAAATTGTCATTTCCAAACTTTTGAAACTTTCGAATATTCTGGAAATTTTATGTTTCGGAACTTTGAAATTTTCGAGTACCACTTACTTTTGATTTTGAAAGTTTCGAAGGTTAAGGTTTTCTAAAGTTTCAAAAGAGAGGTGAAAAAATGAGAAGTTAAAAAAGTTGAAAGATTTTATAGATGGTTAAAATGGCAAAATTGTATTTTCACGTTGGTTGGAGGTGGCAGATTTATAAGCTAGAATCCTCCAACTCTACATTGTTTCCTAATATAGTTCATCATGGGGTTTGACCCATTAATAATGGTCATCAATTCCATTGTTTCTCAATATAGTTCATCATGGACTTTGGCCCATTATATAGGTTAAACTCCTTTATAATATTTTTTTTCACATATTAGTCTATGTAAATTGGCATTTATTACGAAATTAAATCAAATGAAGATTAAAATTAAAGGGCTTTTTTTAACCCTTGTGTTTCGAAGAAAGGAAACGAATTATGTTTTTATTCGGACGTATACTTCTATAGTAATATGGGGTGGAAAAGCATCTCCTTTAAAATAAAGCCTTAAGTCTGAAAAAAACTAAATATAAAACATTTAATACCTCAGAACAACTTGGAGAATTTGAACCAATTTAGAGTTTGAGTCTTCTTCTTCTTCTTTTTTTTTTTTGCTGACAAGAGTTTGAGTCTTCTTGGTTTGACTTGAGTGCAAGGAAATAAACTATTTCTTTGCTCAATTTATTTTTGTCATATTTGACTTAGACCTTACCATTAGACCCCTAGACCATGTAGACATAATTCGATCCAACACCCATTAATTCTCCATCAGTATTGTTCCTTCTTTTTTGTTAATTACATTAAAAATAATATTAATTAAAAAATATAATTAAAAAGTTAATTAATATTGCATTAAAAATTAAAATAGTTCTTTATTAAGATAATTTTTGTATAAATAGATCACTGTATTAGTGAATAGATAAAAACATACAAATGATCGTATGTTTAACAATACTCACATGAAAAACATGTAAAAAAACTTGTTTTGAAATTGGGTATAGGTTAAGGAATACATTGTTGATTGAGTTTTGTTTTTTTAGTTTTTAAAACTATTTCGTAAATCAATTTTAAGAAAATGTTTTTAAGGAATATATAAATCTTAAAAATTTGTGTTTGGCAATTCTATTTTAGAGATGACAAAATGAAAAAAATTGTTTGGTAAATTTATTTTTAAAATCTAATAAATAAAAATTTTGTTTGATACAATATTTAAAATTGAATGTAGATATTTTATGACGAATCCAAAATGAAGGAAATTAATTGCATAAAATATATAATAGATTTGGTCAAATTTAACGCAACCTAACATGTGAATTAGTGGTATTTATATTTAAAGTGTGGTTTAGATTAATTATAAAGCAAAGTCCATATGATTCAAAAATTAAATATTTGTAGTTCGATTTGATTTAAATGATATTTTTGAAAATCTGATATGATCTAAATTAACGTAGTTTAAATTATATCAGTTTTTGTTGATTCAAATTATAATTATAAAATATTAATTTAATATTATTACTATAAAGTTACATTTAAGTAATAAAATTGAAGCACAATATAACGAATAATATACTAAAAATTAACAATACAAAACAATATTAATAGATTACGTTTGAAATATATGAAATAGTAAAAACAAATATTAAATTAAACAAATAAGTATTATGAAAAATATTAAACAAACAAATAGATTGAAATAATATTATATAATAAACGTAGATTGAAGTAATACCATTTGATGGGAAGAAAGACTTCAAGACTCATTCGAAGGGAAGAAAGACTTCAAGGCTCATTAAACACTTACAAATAGATTTACATTTGTTTCTCTTCAATAATATTAGCAGGAATCGAACTCATAATCTGTCGGATCCAATAGTTATTTTTTCATCATTAGACCAAACCACTAAAGTTAGATTGAAGTAATATCTCAAACTAAGAAAAAAAATAAATAAGTATTAAAACTTATATGTATACAATTTTGTTTGATTTTGAAAAATAAATCTAAAATTCGACCTGGTTTAAGCGAATTTCACAAAAGAATATCCAAACACGTCTCATAATATTTGGTTTTATACGATTTTTTATTTTTTGATCAATTTATGATTTTATTTAGATTAATTTGAATGTGAACATTCATCCCGTGAACACTTCTTCTTTATTTATATATATATATATATATATATATTTAGAAATCTAAAGTTGGTCGAATATGAATGCATATGCGTTTTACTTTTAGTTCTAATTACTAGTATACTTTTTTTGGTAAACTACTATAAACAGCAAGGATAACATCACAATAAGAGCTAAAAGAAGTGCAAACAAGAGGATTTGTTCATGCCCCGTTCAAATTTGCGGCTCTTTTAGATTCATATTTTTTTTATAAGTAAATTGTAAAATATTACCATTATATCATTAATGAAAAACAACCTATTTTTCGTGTATTTTCAATTTAAAATAAAAATAGAAAACTAAAAACGAAAACTTGTTAAGACTTTTTTCTATTTTTTAGTTTTTAAAACAGAAAGTTAGAAATAGTTTCCAAAACTGTTATTTAAAAATTGACATTTGAAACAAGTTTTTTAATTTTTAATTTTTTGAAAACTAAAATACAATTTTTGAAAAGCAAATCAAACAAGTCCTAAGAAGAAAGATGAAGGTGAAGAATGCAGAGAGCGTCAACGAGGAAGCAGATATATGCATAAGAAGAAAGATGAAGCAAGAGCAATGATGAGGGAGGAACAAACTTGAGTGAAATAGAGAAATAGAAGTTTTTAGGGTTCTTGATCCATCGCAACCAGAACACGCTGTGATATATTTTCTTTATTATCAATCTTAAGTCGGTTATGGTAATAATTGCGTTAATCAACTTTCACATATTTACAAAATTGACACCACCTCATTTTTTTAACGTATATTTATTTAAAAAACCAACTTAAACATGTACTATACAACTTTCACATATTTACACAATTGACATTGCCTCATCTTTTTAACTCAGTTTATTTAAAAAACCGACTTAAACATGCCTCCACCTCATTTGTTAATTCATGTGGTAGATAACCGACTTAACACTCTCGTATTAAAAACTCTATTTTGTACTAGTCCCTTAGAGATCCTGGACATTTAGTCCCTTGTTGCTTCTGGCGCTCCCTTAGACTCCCTAACAAGTAGTATCAGAGGCATGGTCTCTTAGGGATCCTGGACGTTTACACATTGTTGTTGTCGCGCTCCCTCGGATTCCCCAACTTTTTTCCTTCTTCCATATCTACGAGTCTTCCTTTACCGATGCAAACAAAGGTGTTTTGAGAACTTTAACAGATGGAAGTAGAATATGGGACACTAGCAAATTGCCTAAATTAAAATTAGTATAATTTGGCATTGAGATACTTGATAAATAAGATATGTTCTCCGGTACCAATACTCCACTTACTACCTTCATGGACAAGGAATTTTGAACATGAGATACTCCTCCACGCGTAACTTGAGTTGTGGCCAACATGAGACTCCAAGAAATCACACTGAGGGACATCGTGTTTTAAATAAGCAAGTTATAAGGCTATTTGAGCTATTCATAAGCCTCCAAACTTGTTTGCTAAGTAGAGAAAGATTAAAAGCAGTAAGACTTTTAAATCCTATACCACCATCCAATTTATTCATATAGTTTATCCCAAGAGAGCCAATGAATGCCTTTAGAATGCCTCCCATTGTGTCCCCACCAAAAAGAGTTCATCATCTTTTCAATTTCATCGCCCAACGAAGACAACAACATAAAAATACTCATTAATAGGACATAATGACTTGCAATACAACTTTAATGAGCACGTCTTTACCAGCTTTATAGAGACACTTACTACTCCAGGTATTTATCTTTTTCCACACGGGAATAGATTTGAATGTTGATTTCTTGCTTCGACAAATCATTGAAGGAATTCCTAGATACATTTTTTTTTATACCTAAAGCAGGTTGCACAACAAGAATAGTAGTGATATAACTTTTGTGTCTTGGTCCACATAATGACTTCAAAAATATCTGATTTAAGCATAATGATGGATTGACCAGAAGCAGGCTCATAGGTTGTTCAAGGTATTCATAACCAACACTTCATTCTCCTTTGCTCTGAAAAAAGAAAGAAAGCAATCATCTGCAAAAAATAAGTTAGAAATAATTGGTGCATTCCTACATATTTTGGTTCCATGGATATATCCTTTACTTTGAGCTTGTTTGGTCAATGCTAAAAGTTCCTCTACATAAATAATAAACATATGGGGCAAGAGTAGATGACCTAGATGAAGTATCGGACCAAGAATAATGGTACGAATTACATCACCATTAAAAATGACAGAGTAGTCAACTATTTCTATGCATAACATTACCCATCTCACCCATTTGTTATGGAAACCCATCTTCAACATAACTTCACATAGATAATCTCAATCAATCGTATCATAGGTCTTGCTAATAGCTAGCTTAAGCGCTACATCTCCAACCTTATCTTGAGTTTTTGATTTTATGTACCACTTCTATAGCCACCATAGCGTTATCCAAAATAGATCGTCATGGAATAAAGGGGGATTGATTATCCGAGATACATTTCTAAAGGACACCTTTCAACCTGTTGGCGAGAACCTTAGCTACCACTTTGTAAATAATATTACACAAGACAATAGGCCTCCAATCCTTCATGGGAAAATGCCAACATCAAGCCAAATACAACAATTATGAAAGTTTTTCTCTCCATATAGGGACCAAAAATGTTGAAAGAGGCTTAGATTAAAGCCATATAGACCAAAGCACTTATCTACCTTCATTAGAACAAAGCATCCTGATATTCCTCACGTAAAAAGGTGCTAATAATGTGTCATTGTCCACAAAGTTAATAGAAGGAGTAATGGTAGACAGAACATGACCACATACACTATTCTGCTTTTGATTCAAGTCATAAAAATATTCACAACTCACATTACAAAGATCCATGGATTTTGTAACCTCTTATCCCCGATCAAGCTTTTCTTCAAGAGCTTTGTCTCTACCTAGACCTTTGAACAAGGTAAAAGGATACCTTTCCATATGAATGTCAATGAGCCCAACATCCTCCATTACCTATATGAAACCAATAATCAACCTATTCGGCTTATCTACTATACCCTTATTCTCATCAGATGATAAAATATCATTAAAATCCCCAATAATATACCAATGCCTCAATAAATTCCATGATTATGTTCTTCGTCCTCCCTCTAGAAAGCCATAAAACCCAGTCAATCTCCAAGGACCTTTACTATCATCCTTAATTTCAACATTTACATGATTTAGTGAATAATTAGTAATTGTGCTCTGCAAAGAGGACTTCCAAACACAAGTTCTTAGGCATCAATGGCCTCACATTATTATTGTTTTCTGTAACTGAAACTCCATGATCTTCGCCTAATGCATTAATTATTGTCCACTCATTCACTCTGCTAGCTGCTCCGCCATCCCTCAACCATTGATTGGTGGCACCAACCCTTGGCCTACCCAGATCTTCCTTGATGAAATTTCCACATCCACGGTCACTACTATCAATTTCAATATTAAACATTTGTTTGCAGGTGTACTTTGGGTAGCCAATAATGTCGCACATGAAACATAATACACCTAGTATCTCGTACTTGAATTGGATAGTTATCCAATCACCATATGTTTTGCTAACCTTCCACTCTTTTGGTTTTCTTCAATTTCATTAGCAATTTTTTGTCATACTCTCTAAATTCACAAATGAAATTGTCAATGCTCTTTCCAACTTTTTCAGAAAAATCCTAGAGGCAAGTTAAAGACTTGCACCCAAATTTCCCGTTTATGCAGCGGAATATCCATTGGCGAATCTATCAAAGAAACTCTCTTCAACACCAACACGTAATTATCAAAAGATCAAGGACTACCTTTCAAAACTCTTTACACATCCAATCTATGGTAAAACTGAAACAAATATCTCCCTTTCTTAAGTGGTGTGATGGTCACCCCTTTTCCTGGCCTCCAAATAGAAAACATTTTATCCTTCATGATATGTGCTCGAATTACTTTATCAGACAAAAAGAACCAATCAAGCAATGCTCTAATATATTTTTTGTTGAACTATCAAACTCCACGTTTTGGGTCATCCCTCATTCTTCGTCTACTAACGATAACCCTTCCATATTGTAAAACAATTTTTTTTGCACCAAAAACTAATAAAGTATAAATAGAGTTAGATCACTCATGTAAGAAAAACCCACTGAGGAGTCATACATTCTCACAAAGGCAGGAAACCCAAGGAGAGATCATAGTGGGTAAGAAAACCGTTGAAAATTTGACATGGACAACTTTGACGCATTCACAAAACCCTTTAAAACATAGTTGTATGCAAGTGATCTTGAAAATGCAAATGATTTATTCAACTTAAGTTATTTTTTAAATTTAAATTCCGAGTTTAAAATATAGACCATCTGATCTTGATTAAACGGTCTAGATGTGTTCCACTGCACTATAGTTAGAGGGGGTCGACTGTTGTGAGTCCATATTGTGATTGTAGAACTCAGAAATTTGTAGTGTAAAAATAAGTGAAGAAAACCAAAAGGGTTTGTTCATATTCTTTGGAATCGAGTACTTTATTCTTTGTTGAGGAGACATGGAAAATGAAATTCCTTATGGGAAACCTTTGATTGAACTATGTGCTTGGTTCTTTCCTAGCATTAATTATTGGTTTGAATTGAGGTATATTGGATTGAGATTTAAAAAAAAATTATTTTGGCATAAAAAGTCTCGTGAATTTTAAAGAATAATATTAGAGTTTTATGATATATAAATTTTTTTAAAAGACTTTTGTAATCAGGAATTTACATATTGAATTTTAATTAATTAATTTATATGATAAGAATTTATAGGATTTTAAAAGACTTTTTAGATTTATAAAATTTCAAAGATCTTTTTAGATTTTATTTTTCAAACATTCAAAATTATAAGAGTGTCAATGAAAATAAAGAGTAAAGCAATATCCACTTCGTCCAACAATAATTGTTGTAGTTGACAATTTCATACAAATTAAGAATAAATGAAAGAAATATAATAATAATAATAATTTTATTAAATTAGCCTTATTATTCATTCATGTATTCTCTTTATTATAAATGCAAAATGGATAATAAAACTTAGTACTACCCATAATATTAACTAAAGGGTACACTTGAAATAAAAGTACTCCCTTCGTCCCAAATTATGTCACTTTGACAATTTCACATAAATTAAGAAATGCAATTAATATAGTATGGAAAAAGAAAATTATAGGTTACTTTTTGAAGCACCCTCCATTATATGTATGGAAAACATAAATTAAAAGTATTGAAAAAAGATTGAGTAATAAGTAGTAAAAGGCATAACAGGAGAAAATGTATTAATGGTTCATTGATATTGTAAAATGACATATAATTTGGGGCAAACATATTTTTCTAGAATGACATATCGTATGGGATGAATGAAATAATTTCAATTGCATTGGAAATAGTGACAATTTGGTTTTTGCAAATTTAACAATTATTATGGGACAAATAGAATACTGAATAAGTAGAATTTTTCTCAAATATTTAAAGTTATATTGGTTCTCGTAATCAACTCAATTACATTTCTCAAGGATTCCTTGACAATATTAATAATTTATTTTTATTTCAAGGGTCATTACTATCGTATGCGTTATCATTGTTAAAAACTAGATTTACATAATAATTATTGAGTAAAGAGTCAGAGTATGTTCATACATTCATAGTTGTGTGTGATTTTCCATAGAGTTGGAACCCACCAATAGTTTTTATGGGGGTGTTGCCATATTTTTGTGGGGATTATTGAGTTGTGACAGTGCGGAGGGACTTCACATGGATCATGAAGATCAGTGGACAAAAGATCCACAACTATTTGTGGATGGTGAGTTATTTTGGAATCATGTACATTGGCACATAAGCATTGCATTAGGGTACTTTGATGCATGTGTCATGTTTTTTTTATAAGTAATTTTATTAAAGGGAGTACAAGGGGTACTCCGACCCGTACATCTACTAACAAAATCTAGATTTAGTATCATAGTAGAATAAACACTACCTACCTTCTATGAAGGGTTGTAGTGCTCCTGAAAAAATCATGTGATCGAAAGTCTGAAAAGTATAAAGTTCTTCATTAAAACAAATACACCGATACAGACGCACGAGTCGTGTTTGATATCATGAGAAATATGCATCCTTTCTTAATTGTTGCTTATGTGTTAATTTTAGTTGATGACCATTTACTCTGTTGTTGTCGGGATGAATGTTCCATATTACTTGTAACTATTTAAGCAGGATGTGAGAAGTCGGTGAAGGAGAAACAAAGTCATGACTTTGATTGTCAGTCCAATGCAGACAACCTGATGTAGCTAGTGGGTCAGCAGTATCCAGTAGTCTTTGTTTAAGTGTGCTATAATCAACTTAGGGATAGAAGAATTATCAAGGCCGGCCGATAATCCATGTTGTTATGAGTTTTAACTTTGTGTAATTTACACTTATATTAAAAAGGTTTTATTTTTGAAGTTCTCTTATTACCTTGTAAAATGTGTTATTAGATTTATTTTAAGGATATTTTTAGAAATGTTAATTTAAAAAGAAAAAAATTATTGTGAAAATTAGGGTGTTACTAGGTTTAGTTTATACTTTCTTGAATTTCTTTACAAAAATTGTAAACTCGACTATATTCCTTGTCAGGATAGAGTTTTGTGGCAAAAATTGGTTTGTTACAAAAGTGGGTCACTTTGCGTCTTTGAGGTGGCAAAACAACTATTGAAACTATTTTATATTTATGGCAACTAGGCCATATCTTTGAGAAAGAATATGGTTCAACTTGGATTTTTGATGCAACATATTCTAGCCTCTCATCCCACTCACCTTTAGATCTAAGAAATTTTACCATTTACCCCAGCTATTGTACCTATACCCCCACAATATTTTAAAAATGACAAACTTACCTTTAAATTTTTTTTACTATTTTACCAACTCAAATTCATTCTTTTTTCTTTTACCATTCAAAGATTTCAGAACAAACAATTCAAATTTTTCGGTACGTAAAAGATTTCCGGTACAGAAGGTTAAAAATGTGTGTACCAGAAACCTTTAAAAAAGTTTTCCGGTACAATGTTTTTTTTTAAAAAAAAAATAGTTTTATTTATTTATATAAATTTTAATAGGTATGGATAAACCGCTACTATTATGTGATAAAACATGTGTCGATACTACCAACGTTTTTTACACATATCATGTATGAATAATTATAATTATTATTAATATTGTAAAAATATATTATTGTGATTAATTATAATAATTTATTTTATATTTTATTTTAGATATTTGATACATATTAAGTTATTGCGAATTGTGATTAATTAAAAAACAAAGTGACCATTATCATTACTAGATTAGATAAAGAGATAAGAGAGAGAGAGAGAGAGAATGAGAATAAATTAATATTAGGTTGTGACAAAAGAGGAAAATACAAACGTGTTGATAGTTTAACATTAAGTTCAATAAAAAGTGTGGTTGTCCTTTCAAACTTAGATCAAAACCATTAAAAGATGGTTTAAGATGGACAATTAAAGTAATTTGTGGAGTTCACATCCATGAATTACTTGATATTTTGGAGGGACATACATTCGTTGGACGTTTAGATGAAGAAGAGAAAAAACATGTTCATGACTTAACAAAATATAATGTTGCACCGAGGGACATATTACTCTCATTGCAAGATCGAGATAAGAACAATGTTATTCGTATCTCACAAATATATAAACAGATGAGTATGATTCGATTGCACATGAGAGGTCATAGGACATAGATGCAACATTTATTCAAGTTAATTGAACATACAAAATATATGTGTGTTGGAATAGAAAGCGGGAAGAGTTAGATGTTCTAAGACCCTTAATTTTAATTTGTAAATTATGAATTTTAGTGCATTTTTATGTGAAATTCTGAGGCTTTTTAGCCAATTTTATTGGTATTTTGTGTGTCAAATGCCAAAAATATCTTTTTGAGACCGTTTAAAATTATTTGTCGAAAAATAATTTATTTATGTACGAAGAATTTATTACCGGACAGTTTTGTTAAAAATATCTCTGGTTGCTGAAAAGTTTACCTGTCAATTGAGCTGCAACGAAAGTAGATATTTTTATCAAAATAATTTAAAATGTGTGTGAGAGTTTCATATATTTGTTGGGTTGGTTTAATATATATATATAGGTTAAGTTAAGGCAAGGAGTGGGTGAAATAGAAAAAGCAAAAACATGTTTCCTCCCTGCTTGCGTTACGTTCCTTCCTCTGTTACCAAAACAAACAAAGTTTTGGTTTTTTTTCAAATTCAAAACCTCATTTTTCACCTAGATCTAAGCTCCATCTCGCGAAGTGACTGAAGGGAAAGTTGCTCCTTGCCACGCTACGGTGCTAGTGAACTAGTTTTGGAAGCGTCGCGCGAACAAAATATTTCACCAGAATTAATCGCGGTGCCGTAATCGGCCGTTAAAGCTACCGTTGAGGTAAGGGCTCCTTCCAAATTTTTAGCTTGCATATAAGATTTTATATGTGTATTTATGGAGTTAGAATTTGGTGAAATTGATGTGTGATTTTGTAGAAATTGAATTTAATTGATTTATGTGTGTTTTGAGGAAATTAAATTTAAGGTGTTTATGGGTAAAAACTTGGAGATTTAAATTTGTGATTTATGGTTGAAAATTTTGGAGATTAAATTTGGTGGTTTATGTTTGGAAATGTAAAGTTTTGAATTAATGTTGAATATTTAATTGTAATAGTTTGGTGTGTGAAAAAGATATAATTTTGGGAATTTTGTTGTGGTTGGATAAATTTTAGTTGTGAACAAATTGTTACAAATATTTATGTTTATGTAGTTAGCTCCTTGAGTCTCGAAAAGGAATCGAGGCTGTTGGCCCCGAGTTAGCGGTGGAGAGAACTCTGAGATATTAATGTTGTTGTGGTGATTCATGTTTGGTGTCATTGATGTGTTCATAATTAATATTATGAATTTTTGAGATGTGATTTATGTGTGGATTATGGTTGAAAATTTTGGAGATTAAATTTGGTGGTTTATGTTTGAAAATGTGGAGTTGTGAATACGGGTGATTCATGATTAAATTTGGTGTGAAATTTTGGAATTCGAATTGATTGAATTTGTTGTGTTTGAGATGGGGATTTGTGGTGAATGTGCGATTGATGTATCCATAATTGATGGCGTATGCGTTATGAATTTTATAGATGAATATATGTTTGAGTATGCTATGTGAAAAGATTAAAAAATCATTAGTGTTAAATGAGTATTAAAAAAGAGGAATCTTTTAATAGCTGCATTTACTTAATGGTTGTGGTGAAAAGAGTCAGAGTATATGCTCATGCATTTCATAGTACATGGTGACCGCGATGGGCCATGGTGGTAGTGGTGACCGGATGGGTCATGGGATGATGTCATGTGAATAGTTGGTTCATCTTGTCCTTGCGGGGATTTTCGCGTCGTGCTGATCTGTGAGAGATTGCACTCTTGTGAGTTGTGCTGATCTGTGAGCGATTGCACACATAGAAAATTGTGCTGGTCTGTGAGAGGCTGTACAATAGTAAATCGTGCTGATCCGTGAGAGATTGCACCTTGATAATTAGTACTGGTCTATGAGAGGTTGTACAATTATGATTTACGCCCTTTCGATGAGGATTTTGGTTTGGAATTCCGGAATCATGCGCATTAGCATATACGCATTGCATTAGGGTGTTTGGCACGCGAGTCATGTTTGATATACTGTAATGGTTGTATATACATACTCGGTTGTTGTGATTATGCCGTAATTGATGAGTGTGATTATTTGATTTTGTGTGTAAGTGTTGAATGATTTCAAAACGTTTGCGAAACTGAAATCTGCAATTTTTTGTTGTTGTATTCGAATACGTGGTGCTTGTATTCAAATACATTTAAGTGGATTTTGCTACTGACTTATGTTTTAGCTCTGTATTTGAATACAGTGATGCTGTATTCAAATACGACAATGTAGTTTTGTTAAAAGCTTCATTTTTCAACTTGTTTATGCATTGTTGGCATATGAAAACCCTTTCAAGGTGTATGTTAAGTTGAAAGGTTATTTTGTGCATTTAAAACTTAAATGCTATGTGTTGTTTGTTAATTTCGGATTGGTGACCCTTTACAATTATTGTGGAAATCTGGGCTTTGCCCTCAGATGAGGATCAGGACCGTCCTTCCGGTTAGTGCCCTGTAGATGGGAAGATAGTGGTTATACCTGACCGAGGCTGTGTCAGAAGGTTTTACTGGGCGCGTGGAGTTTACCCGGGTTGTATAGCTTTTTGTGGTATGATCAGATTAGGTGGCTGTATAGGGGCAGGGTGTCTTCCTCTTGTGGTTGTATTTATTTTATTTTGGAAGACTGTATCTCTATATTTTAACTGTATGTTGACTTTTATTCTAGTGGGTCCATGTGTCACTTTTTGATGTGACGTGGGGGAAGTAGAGATTCTTGGGGCAGTGCATTTGTTCAGGTGACTGCCGAGAATACCCCAGGGGTATGAACTATGTTTGATAGGTCTCATAGCCCCGATGTATTTTTCTGTTGAAAATACTTTGGACTTTTAATTCCGAAAAACTATTTCCGCTACATGTAATTATTGTTGACTTTTGTGATTGTGATACGACTTAAATATTTTATCCAAAGGTATTTTTCTTGATTTTATGAACTTGAATTTATTTAAAAAAAAAGGGTTGTTACAGATGTTATGAGAGATATTTTTTTGGCCCATCCAGATTAAGTGAAGTTGTTGAACTTGTTTCTTATCGTGTTGATTATGGACAACACCTACAAAACCAATAAATACAGAATGTCATTATTTGAAATTGTTGGTATGACATCAACAAATATGACATTTGTAGTTGGATTTGCTTATTTTGAATGTGAGCGTGAAGAAAACTTTTGTTGGGCATTAGAGGTTGTGAGAATTGTTTGTTACAAAAAACAAATTTCCTCATGTAATTGTGATAGGCAAAGATCTTGCTTTAATGAAAGCAATAGGTATTGTATTTCCACATGTTGTTAATTTTCTTTGTCGATTTCATAACGACAAAAATGTTGAAGCAAAATGCAAGCAATATGTCTTAAAGGATAGACAAGAGTTAGTATTGAATATGTGGAAAGACATTATGTATTGTAGTGATGAAAAAGAGTATATCATACGTTTGCACATGTTTGAGCAATCATGTGTCGATAATAAAGTGTTTGTTGATTCTTTGAAAGAAACTTGTTTAACTTCTCATAAGCAAAGGTTTGTTGAAGCATGGACAAATCGAGTGATGCATTTGGGAAACACAACGACTAACAGGTACGTCATGTCGCTACAAAACTTCAAATTTATAATTTTACTATATATTGTTGGATTACTCCATGGTGACAATTTACATGTAATGATTGGGTTGGGTCAACTCATTGGAAACTGATCTTAATGTTGGAACACAACATATGGGTGTCATGTGTAAATGTTAGGAGGCTATGAACAACATGATAAGGTTACAACTTAAAAAAATCAGGTTGGAAGAAATATCGCACCGATGAGGGAACTTCTTGGGCAATAACATATACAAGACGTCTACAATAGTGGAGGTATTTCTTAGGCCATAAAGCACATGTTACACAAGATGCACTGAAAGAACCCGTAGATGTCATTTCATTAGATGAAGATTGATTTCGCACGTACCCGTATATAAAATCACTTGTTATTAGTTCATTTAAGTTACTACTTTCGTTATATTTCATCTTGTGTTTTATTTAGTTGTTAACTTACGTTGTTCATTACAAATATTATAAAGTTAGCGATATAACAATAATGTAAAATAATAAAATAACATTAGAAACTACAAAAACGATGTTCATCACAAATGAAACTAAATAACTACTAACTAGTGTTATGACGCGTTAATTATAAAGCTCTATAAAAGTAACTATAAATGTCGTCATATGGATTAGCATCATGTGCATCCAACCCCCGCTGTATAAGATCACCTGCCTACTGTAGGATATATGGTTGATCACTAGAAGTTTGTGCAGTGGTGGGGACATTATAATCTGGAACGTAGGGTACACCATCTGGTCGTACTAAAAGTGGATGAGATACCCTGTAAAACCACTCCAAATATCTATCTCGACACTCAGATGGATATGTAGCTGGATGCATCCTATGATGCGGTTTGGTGACAGGGGTCAAATATCCTATCCATTTCACATGTACATTAGATAATCTAGAAAGAATTGGAGGTGGTGGTGGTGCAATATGTTGAATATATCCAAATTGTCTCAAACACCTCTTTTAAAAATATGTCACTACTGTGTTGTATAATTGGAGGTGGTTGGTGTATAACATGATATCATCGAATGAAATGACATCCATATGATTCTCCCTTGGTCTCCATATGACTTCAGTAGGTGTCAGTGCATCTATCATCTGTCTGTACTCAGGGATTTTGTGTTTACCTCGTTTATAACTTCATTTATTCATTCTAGCAATGCACTCCACGCCAGCATACTGATCACCTCTTTTACAAATATTTGGAAAATATTCTTAAATCCAACATGGTTGCAAATAAAAATAAATAAATTAATGATAAACATAAAAATTAATAAATAAAAATCATAACAATTAATAATCATAAATATTTAATACATGTAATGGAGACATATATTCACCCAATTGTTTGGTGTCGTAACAGCTGGCATATGAGAGGTAGTTATAAAGGACTACGAGTGCAGTAGTACCCCAAGTGTATCTACCGGTACCTTCCAAATATCTGAATAGGGGAAGGTACTTAGCATCAACTAATGTATGACTCTTATATGCGAAAATGGTACTCCATACAAAATACAGCAAATACGTCCTAACAACACAATCAAATCACTCTACTGCACACTGTCTTTTGAAGACCTCTTTCAACCAATCCAATATGTAGTGCACACCCCTTGTCTTTGTAGTTTCTTCCCATATCTCTTTAGCAGAAACCCCTAATAAAGTTATGACAAGATTACATGTCATTACTTTATTTAGGTCGGGTTGTGGACTGTAGAACTCACTGCTAATATGAATACCTAATAGATTGGCAACATCATCCAAAGTAATTGTCATTTCACCAAATGATATATGAAATGACGAGGTATTAGAATCTCATCTTTCCACAAATGCAGAAATCAGGTTGTTGTCAATCAGCTTCAAACTACCTCGTTGTACTTGTGGAGTAAATTATTGTAATTTCTTTCCATGAGCAACTATTTTCAGCATTAGTCGCTCATGCATACAAATAAAATATATGAAATTAAAATTAAATGTGGAACAAAAATAATAATTAATTTAAGTATTTTTAATGCACCATAAATAATAATTAATTAAACATACTTGACCAAACCACAGTCTTCTAGAGACATGATGCTGGAATCTCACCCTCCTACTGTACAGGCTCCTCATGTTGTACATGTCCCTCTTGCATATGCTCCTCATGTACTACATCATGCTCCTCCTCATGTACTACAGTCTACTCCTACTCCTCATGTATTACAATATTAGCCTTCAATATAAATATATGGCCCTACTCTCTATCGTCATCATCTTCCACTAGAATTTGTCGTCTCCTCCAGGATGTTGTTAGTCGAATCTTTTTTGAAGCATCAATCATAGATGATGAAATATCAATGTTACGTGTTGTTCGTATTATCTTGATGTCGTTTTCTATGGCACCAACATTCACTGGAAAAAAAATGAGTTAAAAAAATAAATTAAATAAATAACAAAGGAATAAAGAAATAAAAAAAAATAGAAATTAAAAAACTTCCGAAAAACATGTGGTTTCAAGTTTTCCGGTAACTATCGGAAAACTTAAAAAAAGTATTCTATTAATGAGTTATATTTTGGAAATTTTGAAAATAAGTTTTTCGATAAATACATCTATATCGCAAAACATGAAAAAAGTTTTCTGGGTTACAAATTTTGTACCAAAAAACTTGAAAAAAGTTTTTTGAAATATAACTTCTATACCGAAAAACTTAAAAAAAAATTATAAAAAAAAAAAGAAAAAATTAATACTCACTTATACTGAAAACCTAAAATAATATGAAGGTAAAAATGATAAATTTTAATATTTATAGAAGAACACGTATATTATTTCATTACATTTGTGGGAATAAATGTAAAATTTGAAAAATATAAGAAAATTTCCTTAGATCTAGTGCCAACGTCGGCGACGAATCTTGTATGAGTAAGTGACGTGGATTGTCTAGCCTTCTTAAAACTTACAGGATAACAATATGTGCTAATTGAAAGTGTCTACTTGTTAGTTGTGTTGTTTGGTTGCCTCTTAAGTGAACTCATATTTTAAAAAATGAAAAAGGAAAAAAATTGCCTGTGAGGTTTTAAAGATTAATAATCTTTTATCACGTTTCCAAATAAATCACCAACATTTGTAATGCATTGTCTTAAAGTTCGAACCACTAAGGAAATGTTACAACAACAAGATTCATTTGTAGTATTTTATCTCAAAAGTAGTTATTGTACTTCTAGAAATAAAAACTCTGAGATTTTGAACTGTGAACTCAACAACATGAGTTCATTAAATAAAATTTACTATATTATATGATCTTGAAGCAACTCATTTATTTTTTATTTCGGTGAACTCAACATGAATTCATAAATAGGTCCCACAATATTAATTTATACATTAATATTTTATTTATATTTAATTTTATTACAACTTAAAATATTAATTTAAATATTTTAATTAATATTATTATACATTACTTTAATTTAAATTTAAAATAAAATTGAACTTAAATTTTATAACAATAATAAAAAAGATAAAAAAAAAAAAGATAACGGTCATAAAATTATTATTATTAATAAAAAAAGATAACGATCATAAATTTATTATTATTCATAAAATAGGTAACGGTTATAAATTTATTATTTATTAAGTTATGAAGTACGGTTTGTTCTTGAGAAAACCGTTATGACAGCTTGACACAAAACAGTGAACTCGCCAAAAACTGAATTTTACGTAACTACACGCTGACGGACGAAACGAAACGTAGTATTTAGCTACTGTTGGAGATGCTCTCAGAAGAACTAACCCAACTCATATTTTAAGAGTTCATAAAAATTTTCCACTTATGAATTTGGAGTTTATTTTTATTAATATGCCCCCAAAAATAAGTTGACATGCCACATGGTGGTGGGTTAATGCATATGTGGATTAAATTTTACTATGTTAAAGTTCCATATCATTAAAGTATTCTTTAAAAAAATAAATAAAAAATATAAACCTAAAAAAACATATTTTTCTATAAAAAAAATAGTATGCATTGTCACATTGCCCATGAATTAATCAACTTATCGTATAAAACAAATCAGTTTATTGCTTTACATGACACATATGTTGTAATAAGTTCAAAATTCAATAGTGGATTTTTTTTATTGAAGATTTAAAAATGGAAAGAGTGTATTTGCTGATTTAAAATAAAGGATGAAAGTCATAAATGAAGGAAATGATTGAGTCGAAAATAAAAATTGTATCTATAAAATTTGCCTTTGCTACATTCAATTGTCAATTTTTACTTTCCCTAACACTTTTGAATGAATGGATAGCTTTTGTCCGACGCCAATTTGCTTAGAAGAAGGAGGAATCAGATTCGGTCCTTAATATTCCAAATAAGGAAATCTTGCACAAAAATAAAATATTCTATTGCTCAGTTTAGCTTCTAAAATGTGGATGTCGAAGAATCAAAATCAGTCCTTATATTTCAAATAATCACATTACACTCGTGATTATTCAAAAATCAAATAAATTATTAGATAACTATTAGTATGTTCATTCAAAAATTAAATAAACTGAAAGATAACCATTAGCATGTCCTCTTTAGAAAATAGATTTGAATAATTATGAACAATGGTCTATGAGGCAACAAATAAGAAGGAGAAAGAAAAAAAGATGAATAAATGGAATAAAAAATAAAGAAAATTGAAATGTAGTTTTAAAACCAAATAGAAGACTTTGCTAATAGTTTAGAGAGAAGTTTTTTTTTAAAAATGTGTAGAAAAAAGTTTAGTTGATAGAGAATGATAAATTTAGTACGTCGGGTGTAAAAATCAATTATGTTAAAATTTCTGATAAAGTAACACAATGTAAATGTAAGTAGATTGAGTGAGTTAACACTTGCTTTGATAAATGGAAAACAGCTGAAAAGTAACATTAGAGTTGGTAATTGGTATTGATTTGTGTTGTCAGAGGCAGAGGCAAAATGACAAGTAGAATTAATGAGGTGTCAAATATATAAGCAATGGACAGAATGATAAATCATATAACATCAAAATATTAGCTTTCTCTTTAAATATAATATTCCTTTTGATAAAAAATTACTTGAATTAAGAAAATAAGCTTAAAAAATTAATTAAATAAATTAAAGATCATGATCAACATCATGTATTTTTCTATTTATTTTAATAAATGGCTTGTGAGTTTATGATTTGAAGTGTAGATCCTATTTTTAAAAAGAAAAAGAATCAATCATCACACACTAGGCCTCAAACTAAATAGGATCACATGTGAATAAGAAAACTCTCAATCTAGAACTCTTATATTGCAATTTGCAATATTCTCATTAGTTTAGACTAGAGACGTCCATTTAACTTCCATAAGATTCGTTAACTTAATCAATTCCTTTTGGACAGTATTCTAAGTCACTTTTAGTCATGGTGAAGAATCGCATTCTCAACAATCACATTTCCACCAATAATTATTAATTAAAAATATAATGGTATGATTATAGATTGATTAGATTTCATTTTGTTTTCCATTTCTTTCCTTTTCACATTCACACTATAAAACCAACCATAATCACACCTTAAACTCAACCAAAAAAATACACTCTACCAGAAGCAACCCACATCCTAAAAGATTTCAACAACATCAATGGGTAATCATAACTCGGTTCCAAAAGATACTTCACCTGAACCACAGTACGTTGATTATGCTCCACCTCAGAGGAAGCGTTCAACAAAAGCAATGATGATGTCAGACGACACAGAAACAGAGCAACATGGTAACAACAAACCACAAGTTAATGATGAAACTTTCACTAAATTCATTCACAATGCAAAGAAAAAAATCCGAAGTGTGTCAACCATTGGGCATCATAAGGATCAGAAACGAAACACTGCACCAGATGTAGCTAATAACAATGTCGATAGTAAAACAAAGGAAAATGATGCAGACCAGTTTTCTCGTTTTATTCAGAAAACTAGGAAGAAGTTGATGAGTGTAACAACTATAAAGAAGAATCAAACCTTCAAAAAGAGAAAAGACGGTGGATACTGAAACTAAACCCCAATGAGTTTCAACAACTTTAATTGCTAATGTTATTGGAGATTTTCTGCAGTTTCAAATCATTAGATTAGATGTGTTTCTCACTATTTAGTTAAGATGGGACGGTTTAAATTTTAAGTTTAGTATTTTAATTATTATTAATTTTTTAATTTTAAAAATCTGTATTATATTATATATTGATATTAAACAGCAATTTAGTGAATATATCCAAGTTATAAAAATATTTTCTAATATGACTCTTGTTAGTTAGTTCCTTGTAGCATTTTTGTATTTAATTATATTAAGATTATTTGTGATTGATTTTAAGTTTTATTTTATCGGTATTCTATGAATTTTTTGGAACCGTTTTATGGTAAAGATAATTATTTCAGCATTAAATATGTGTGGCATTCTTTCTTACTTGAAAACGGAAATTCACCGATTATTATCTATCAATATAATTTATATTATTTAATATAATTTTAAATAAAATATGATTTGTTTAAATCATTAAATACATTTATTTGAATTTATTCTAGCAGCTACTTATTGGAAGATTTTCAATACATGTTTATTGAGTGAATTAAAACTTCCACAAGCTTCAAATAATTAACGTCTCTATTAATAATAAATGAATAACAATCAATTATTGATAATGTCATTATTTTTTATTTCTTAAGAATTTATTATATTGGTGTGTTAAAAAAAAAAAAAAAAACCATCGTAGCCGTCCACAATCAGAGTTTTTTACATAAATATCTCCTTTTTAAAAAAATTAACTAAAATGCCCTCTTTTTGAAAGCGTTTACCAAACTGCCCTACTTTTTGGGCTTTTTTACTGGTCGCAACGAGGGGTGCGACCTCCTGAAGTGAGAAATTTCGCAGGCCCAGTTGGAGGTCGCAGGCCGGGGGTGCGACCTCCTTCTGGGGTTTTTTTTTTTTTTTTTGTCTTTTTCTGCTGTTTTT
>JBBPBP010000001.1:28128105-28155216 GCA_037974735.1 Cicer chorassanicum
TATATATATATATGTGTGATTTTTAATTGGAGGGTGGATGGAGAAATTGAAAACGGATTATACTTTTTCAATATTACATTACAACATACTATTCTTTATTCATGTGTTTTTAATACTATTAGGAGGATAATTTATTTTTTAATTACTTTATGTGTGTGGTGTTAATTTTTTTTTTCTCGGTGGATAGTAACCATCTACAAGTATAATGTGATGCGTTAAATACTTCTTACAAAGACACATGTCAAATAGTATTGGAACATAATTTTTTGAAGCAGCATTATATGAGTTAGTTGTTGCCTTTTGATATATATTAGTTAATTCTTAATTTTTATAGCAATATAATGTAACTTAAAAAAATTTAATTTAATTTTATTTATTATCCACCGTATATTTAAAAAAAAAAGTGGACTTATTTTCTAAATGAGGATTATACCATGCACCCTACATCTAAATCTGTCACCCCCTCAATCAATGTGAAAATACAATTGTCTTTTATAAAATCTTCAATTTTTTTAACTTCTCATTTTTTCACCCTTTTTCCAAAATATTCGAAAGTTTCAAAAGTTTCAAAATGACAATTTCCAGAATTTTCGAAACTTTTGAACAATTTGAAACTTCTGAAATAGAAAATTTCAAATTTTTTGAAACTTTCAAATAATTCAAAACTTTCGAAATAGGAAAATTTCGGAACTTTCCATATTTGGAAAATTTCGAAACTTTCCAAATTTTCGAAATGTAATCCTTATTTCGATAACTTTTAGATTTAGAAACTTTCGAAATTTTCCAGGTTTGGAAATTTTCGAAACTTTCGAAATTTTCCAAATTTTCGAAACTTTCGAAATTTTCCATATTTTCGAAATGTAATCCTTATTTCGAAAATTTAAAACTTTCAAAAATTTCGAAAATTTAAAACTTTCGAAACTATCAATTTTAAAACTTATTATAATTGTGAAAAGGAGGGATGGCAGATATAGGTGTGGGTACATGTCATAATGTTCTTTCTAAATTCTTTCTTCCACGTGTTGCCTATAGATTAGTTATCTTTCTTCTAGTTTTAACATATAATGCTTTCAAATATTTTTATTTGCATTGCTCACCAATTTTCTTGATGCGTTGTTATCTATCTCTATCGACTAATAAAATAATCAAATTGCAATTAATACAATATAAAAATGAGTAAACAAATTGCAAACTAAAGAAGAGAGATTCCAAATTTAGATAATTTATATTCTATAAAAAAATGCTACTTCTTAGTCATAACAAAATAAATAAATAAAACAAATTTCAAGTTATTTTATTAATAATTACTCATAAATTCGTGAGTAAAAGTCAAATTGAAAATATAAGACAAATTTCTATATATTCTTTTTAAATGGGAAGGGATTTTTTTTAAATTAATATTAGTCGCATTAATGACATTAATACACAACACACATATCAATGATTTTTTTGTATTCAAAATGTAAAAATACATGCTCTTCAAATATCCTACTTCATTTGGCAAAAGTAAAAAGTTTGTATAACAAAAATAAATCTATTTTCTTTTTGAATTAACCAATAATATGAAATTCATAAATAAAAAATAAAAAATATTAGAAATATATCTACATATAATATGTGCACAAAATATTAGCTAAATTGTATTTAGGGATGGCAATATAACCCGCACCCGCGGGTATCCACCCAAACCCGCTTGATTTGGGCTGGGAAAACCCGCTTTGATTGGGTGCGGGTGCGGGTGCGGATTTTCCCCGAAATTAAAATTCGGGTGCGGGGATGGGTGCGGGGTGATGATATCCACCCCGCATCCGCACCCGCACCCGAACCCGCCCCGCAAGTAATATTGATGTAATTTTTAAATTTTATATACATAAACACATTGAATATACTTAATATTTTTTAAAATATTAAAGATTATAATCTTATCTCTATAGAAAATATTTTTTTTATTTTATAATTGTCTAATAACAATTATTTTATTATATTACTTATAATTGATATGATTTTTAAATTTATAATTTTATATATATATGAATGGGTGCGGGTGCGGGCGGGGAAACCCGAACCCGGTTGCGGGCGGGGATAGATGCCTAAATTCTACATCCGCTGAAACGGGGGCGGGTGCGGGTTTTCCTCGATTAGTCGGGTGAGGGGTGGAGGAGGAAAAATCTGCCCCCGCCCCGCCCCGTTGCCATGCCTAATTGTATTTTAAATTTATAAGAAAAAAGTTATTTAAATATACCATTCTATGATAAATATAATTATTTCAGCATTAAATACTTGTCTTATATGTAGCATGATTATTCACCACTTATTATCTATCAATATAATTTATATTATTTAATATTAATTTTGAATAAAATATCATTTGTTTAAACCATTAAATACATTTATTTGAACTCATTCTAGCAGCTACTTATAGAGAGATTTTCAATACATATTTGTTGATTCAATTAAAACTTCTACAAGCATCAAATACGGAATGTATCTATTAATAATAAATGAATAACGATCAATTATTAATGCAATTTTATTTCTTACTAACTTATTATATAAGTGTGTTAAAAAAAAGAAAAAACATTGTAGCCATCCACAGTCAACAAAATTTCAATTTCCGAGTAAAGAAAATTAAACCCACCAAAAGAAATTTTGAATTATACTTATACTTTTTTTACAAGAATTATACCATTTTTCACAAATAAAAACCGAACTATTACTTGATAAATCTAATTTAAAATTAATAGTAAAATACTACATGTATTTGTATTGCAGTTTATGAAAATTAATACACACTTTCAAAAGACACTACATTTTACCCACCAATATATATATATATATATATATATATATATATATATATATTGTAGTATTAGTGTAAATTACACCCCAACAAAATTAGGGATTTTTGAATGCCAAATTGCCTTCAGATTATTATTTTTACCATTGAATTAATCCCTTCCTTTGAAAAATCAAATTTAAACCATTTTTCCTTTATGATGTTAATATATGTAAATTCATCGTACGCTAATATAAATTTTTTTAAAAGTTTGTTGCGGTTTAAAATTTCGAATATTTCTCGAATTCAACAACAAAGTTTATTTAAAATAAAGAAAACGTTGGGAAACCCTTAAAAAAATAAAGAGTTCGGGCGAATATTTCTCGAATTTAATAAAGCCGCAACCAAAGTTTATTTAAAATAGAGAAAACATTGGGAAACCCTTAAAAACACAAAAACTGTTAGAGTTTGGGAATCGAGTATACACTGGAAAGATATTAGCACCATGTGACAGTCGACATCCGTTAAAAAAAAACTGTTATTTGTAATCAATTATGCAAAATTTATGTTAACTTAAAAAATATTTATTTTCTTCTAATTAATAAATACAAATATAAATTATTTTTTTATGAATGTGAAATTGAAATAAAATTGTGCTTAAAATAGAGAAGAAAAAAAAATGAAATTTTATTATTGTGTTTGACAAGAGTACGATCCTGATCCTACGAATCTTTGGGTGCGATGGAGAAATCAAAGTTATGTAGTTCTCGAGTAGAAAATGTGGATGTGTTAATTGTTTTTAAAGAAAGTTTTTTTTGTTGTTGATAAAAAAGTTGTTTTGACGAAAGAAAATGAATTTGTTTGATTTGAATAATTATTTTAAAATGCGAGTTTTAAGACTATCAGGTTGTATAACTTGTGTCTTAAAAACTAAGGACTAAACAGATGTCACATCTAGTTAACCCGTTTAAGAATTGTTTTATTATTTTTTGTTATAAAAGGGAGCTTTAAAACCACCAAGTTGTACAATTTGTGTCTTAAAAACTCAAAGACTAAAAAGATGTCACATCTAATTAATGAAATTTAAAAGTCGATTTTAGATTAATTTATTCAAAAAAACGAGTGTCAGAATTATCAAGTTGTCACAACTTGTGTACTAAAAGATTGAAAATATGTCATATCTGATTAATCAATTTTTAAAAAAATTCATTTATTTAATATAAAAGGATTTTTTAAAACTATTTCATTTAAAATAATAAATTAATTATAGATGAAACCGATAAATAATATAGAGAAAATAGATTGGACCATACAACCAAACTAGGGCCATAGCCTAAAAACCATTAATTTCTTTATAAAAAAACCAAACATTAAATAAAAATTAAAAAAAATTGAAATCCTTTAGTGTTATAAAGAAAGATATGAGAAATCATCTAAGAAAAAAAGATATAGAAACATAAAGAAGGAAATCCACATAAAGAACAAAGGGAAAAAGGAAGGAAAAAAAAAAAAAGAGAAAGGAGAGAATCATGAGCAAGAGTCAAGAATCAAACATGAGAGAAGGAGAGTGACTTACTAACTCATATCTATGATGGAGAGACGAAGAAGAAGCAACAGTGCACAGTCGTGTTGGGCGGTTGAAGAGTGCTCGATCACCGGAGTTGGATACACGATCTGCCAGAGATGATGGTGACTATTACAATTCCTCTTGTAACACCCCAAATTTTATAATAAACTATTTTAATAATGAAATATAATTTTAAATAATTAATTTGGTGTTAAAGTTATTTTAGAATACATGTGATAAATTTCGTGATTAGTTTGCGTTATATGGGTGCTTTAGATGATGTGTTACTATTATACATATTAGACTACATGAATAATCTAAATATCAAATATTATATTTTATATATTTTTCTAAATAGTATTTTAGTGTAATATTTTAAAGAATAAGATTTTAGAAGATTTTACGTGTATATACTTATTATACCAAATTAATGTAATATTTTTCTGTGCGTTTGACTGATATTAAATATGCACGTAATTATATTTCAATTATCTATAACTATTTTCTATTTTTAGTTATTTATTTTATAAATAATTATCTCGGAATAGTAGTGATATATTGTGTTTGATTTCCTTCATTTTTATATACTTGTTATGACCTAGTGATTTTATATATATTTATTATGATATAATAATTAATATAGAGTGTTGATGTTATATTTATTTATTTTATAATTTTGACTATTCTCTAATGATGGTAGTATTTTAATGTGAATATTTTATAAAATAAGTATAATTATAGTAATTATTTTGAATATGAATCTTGGTTATTAATGTATTTTAAAAGATTAACTACTTTAATTATTTTATTTTATAAAATATGGGTTTTTAAATATTAATAATTTTGTGCTTATTTTCTTTATAAGTGTGCTTGTGAAGTTGTGCCTATTTTATATATATTCCATTGATTTAGTGGCTTATATAAAATATTGATGTTATATTTTTTGTCATTTTAACTATTCTCATAATATAATAATCTTTTAATTTGATATTTTGAAAGATATTATTATTTTAGTGGCAAATAAATAAATTAAAATAAATATTTAATTAGTTGGACCTTGTGAAAAAATAAAATAAAATGGAGTTCAATGAGTTAGGTTAACAATAACTAATATGTTAAAAAAAACATTAAAAAAAATTCAAATATACCCTAATATGAAAGCACTACGGTAGAAAGATAGAAAGAGAGAGAAAATGCAGCAGCCATACTAAGAGAAAAGAAAAGAAATCGGTTCCGGCGATCGACAACTGTCCAGAAAAACTTCCTCCGTTTTCGTTCAAATTTCAGTATGTTATTTAATTTATTGAATTAGTCAATTAAACACAATTTTCCAGATTTTTAACAACCCCAATTTCTCTCTAAAATACCCGACTTCTCCGTTTGTAGAATTCCTTATTTTGCACCGTTCTTCTTCACCGTAAGTCCGATTTGAGTGAAACCAACGCCAAAACAATCGTGTGAAAAGTGGCTATATTATCCACTTATTGGTTTTCTGATTTATGGTAAGATTCCTTGACCGAATTTCGAAATTAATTTTAGAGTGTTTTCTCATAATTTATTTTTAACGTTTACCCATAAATTGTCGAGTTAGATCGATTGAAGGACAAAGAGTCGGAGAATAAAGGCTGTTTGTTCGTGGAATCGTATTCGTGTGTGAAAGCGTCGAAATAAGGTAAGGGGTGAGAGAGCGTTTGAATTCATGAGTGTAATATATTGGAAGATGAACGGGAAAACCGTATTTCCCAACGATTCATCCAGGGCTTGCTACGTACGGCAGTAGCCCTTTGAGTGATAAATTAATTAATGTGCAAATATGGGAATTGTGAGATTAAAATGTGGAATAGAAATATTTATAAGGTGTTGATTGATTTAATTCCATTGAATGTGTGTTATTTGATATTATTGTGATATTTGATTTATTTTTGTTAAATGTGTGATATTTGATATTATTGTGATAATGGATGTCGAATGAATTTGGTGCATATGTTGGATTAGATGGGTTTATGTGATGTGATAATAAAAGATGTGTGCATTGTGATAATTTTATGTGATGATGATGATGTATGAATAATAATTGTGATTTCATAAATTTGTGATGAGTTATGTAATGATGATGATATGTGATTTATAATAGTGATGTTATGAATTTGTGATGAAAATATTGAAGTAACCCCTGATGAAATAATTTTGATTCCAATTTGTGTTTGATATTACGGTCTTAATGGAATATCCTAGGCCAACGAGGAGAGAAAATAAATATTGAAAATTTGCGAAGTGGAGATTATTTTGTCATCATATAGGTAGGGCCTGACAAGCCTAGCGATTCCGGGGAAGTACAACTGAATTGAGCCTGATCGTGACGGTCTGCTGTTGAGCCTTAAGGCAAGAATGTTAGACCTTGGAGGTATTCGGGTGGGGAATTCCTAGGTGACTTGGAGGTAGCACTCCAAATGTCGGGAGCTACCATGCAACACACCTTTACCTCGACTGTCGCGTATATGTGTCTCGGGTTGAGTTGAGGGGATCTATGAGGACAGGGCCAATTTGAATTGTCCGTCCACCGGAATTGTGGCATAGTATCATGGCCTCCTAACCAAGTACTTCAGAGTTAGAATGGTACCACATTGTGAAGTAGAGTCTAAGCTCATGCATAGCATTGCATTTTCTTGTGATTGTTTTGTTGTGATTAATATGTGTCGTGTGCGATAATAATTCTTCTTAGATGATTTGATGTTATAGTGAAATGTATTGACTTTCCTTGAGTGGTTTTGACTTTATAATGTTATGTTTTTCTTTGAAGAATGTTTGTCTAATGATACGGTTTATTTAGAATTAATTGCGTGTTCTCCTTACTTATATTATACTATTAACATGATTTCAAAACTCACCTCCTTCGTTGTTTGTGTTTGACTGGCTTGGCCCTGCGTTTGCGAAATCGCAGTTATTACAGGTTAATGAGTCTTGAAGTTCAAGTTGGGAGGAACCCCGCTCTGATAGGTGATACCGGGAATAAGGGTTGTAATTTGTATTTTACTTATTTAATTTGAAAAGACTTTTTGTATGAAAACCTTATAAGTACTAGTAAGTTTTTAAAATTAAATCAAGTAATTATACTTCAATAAAGCTCATTGAGATTGCACTATTTTAATTGAGGAACAAAGTTGAATTGTTACATATGTATTTAGAGAAACGTGATATCCTAAAATAGATATAAAAGTTTTTATTTTCTTGAATAGATTTTCTTCATCTGCCGCGTGTTTTCTTCAAATAATTTAGTATAAATTATTATAAATGTTATTTTGGGTTTAGGGTGTCACACCTCTCCTCTCTTTCTCTCCTTCTTTGTTCTGTTTTTCTTTGATTTTTGTTGAATATTCTGATTGAAAGAGTTTCTCTAATGAGATACAAATTTTTATGTTTTATTTTTCTGGGTTTTTGTTTTCATGGTGAAATGCATTTGTGGATGTATTGAAAAAAAATAAAACAAGGTTGCTATTAGGTTTCTAAATTTTTGTTTCGAAAAATTCCCTTTTCCTGTTCTTTTATGTTTTCTTTTCAGTCAATTTTTTCTCCCTTTTGATGGATTTTTTGTCTCAATTTATAAGTTAAAATGATGAATATTTGTGTCCATGAAATAAAATTAAGTTCTAATTTTTTTTTATTGTTTTGTAGCATAAATCAAGCAACCTTAGAAATTAAGGAAATAAATGATTGATCTTTTTGAATGAGTGTACAAATGTTGAAGATAATAACATAAATGAAGAAAAATAAGGAAGTTAGAAAAACGGGAGGGGACGCTGTACAATAGTAGACAAACAAAAGAGTACAACTCCATTCATCTTAAAGTTATGGTGAGAATTATGGTGCTACAACACTAAAATTCTTCAATTTAAAGTTATGGTGCTACAGCTCCATTCATCTTCAGACGATATGGTGAAGAATTATGGTGCTAAATTTTGAAACTATCACACAATTCTTTCATTGTTTTGTTGTTCAGATTGGTCGCGTTATCCGTGATAACTTTATTTGGAAATCCATATTGACAAATCAATTCTCTTTTGATAAATTTGACAACCACGCTCTTCGTTACATTGACATAAAAATCAGCTTCAACCTATTTTGTGAAATAATCAATTAGGATAAACCGGTGTCTATTTGAAGCCTTAGGCTCAATGAATTCAATAACATCCATTCCCCACATTAAAAATGACAATGGTGACGTCAAAACATTCAAAGAGGTTGATGGTACATGTACTTTATCAACATAGACTTGACATTGATGACATTTCTTCATGTAATTAAAACAAGCAGATTCCATGGTCAACCAATCATAGCCATCCCTCAAGATTTTTCTTGCCATTGCATGTCCATTAGCATGTGTTCCAAAAGAACTTCATGAATCTCTTGAATGGGTTTTTTTTGCTTCAGTTTTATCAATACATTTGAGAAGCACCATAT
Source organism: Cicer chorassanicum (assembly GCA_037974735.1). Taxonomy (NCBI): domain Eukaryota; kingdom Viridiplantae; phylum Streptophyta; class Magnoliopsida; order Fabales; family Fabaceae; genus Cicer; species Cicer chorassanicum. The sequence continues at coordinate 28,136,907 of JBBPBP010000001.1, forward strand.
CATGGTTCCTCTGATAAAGAACATCACCGTTTAAGAAGAAATTCATTGACAACCTCCTTATAACACTTTTGTCATTCTTTGAAATACCCATTGGATGTTCCTTGTTCTTAACATAGGTTTTGATATCATGAAACCATGGTTTGCCATCTGGCTCTTCTTCTATCGCTAGACAATTTATTGACTTGTCTCATTTTTCAATTTTAATGATGGCCATATCCTAATCATTGCTTATTTTGACCATTGACAACAATGTGGCCAATGCGTTAGCCAACTAGTTATCTTCTCGAGCAATATGATGGAAAGTGACTTTCTTAAATTTTTTTAATATATGTATGATAAAGAATCAATTTCGCATCTTGAGTTTCCCATTCGCCTCTTATTTGATGAATGACCAAGGCCGAGTCTTCATATACCTCAAACATTCTTACTTTTGATTCAACGACCACTTCAATGCTCATGGCATATGCCTCATATTCTGCCATATTGTTTGTGCAGTCATGACACAATCTAGCGGTAAACGGAGTCAACTGATTCTATAGGGAAATCAAAATGACTTCAATTTCATGCCCTAATGCGTTAGAAGCACCATCAAATACCAAATACCATTTTTCGTTATCAGAAAATTCCTTCTTTTTCCAAATAAATTCAAACTGCATTGATTGATAATCTTCTACAAGTTAATGAGCCAAATACTATGCCAATGCATTTACTTTGATAGCTTTATGTGTGACATACACTAGGTCATATTTTGATAACAACATCTGTCAGCGAGCAATCTTTCCACTAAGAGTAGGTTTTTCAAAAATGTACTTGATTGAGTCCATTTTAGACACCAATCAGGTTGTATGGCATAACATGTATTGTCTTAATTGTCTAGCAGCCTATGCTAATGCACAACATGTTCGTTATAGCAATGAATACTTTGTTTCACAACTAGTAAACTTCTTGCTCAAATAGTAAATGGCATGTTCCTTTTACTAGATTCATCATGTTGCCCTAGTACACAACCCATCGACTCCCCAAGTATTGTTAAGTACATAATAAACGATTTTCTAGGAATAGGAGACACCAAAATTGAAGGTTTTAACAAGTACTGCTTAATCTTCTTGAAATCTTTATGACAATACTTGTTCCATTCAACCTTTTGGTCTTTATGCGACAATTTGAAAATTGGCTCGCATGTTGCACTAGGATGTGATATGAACCTAACAATGTAATTTAATCTACCAAAGAATCCACGAACTTCTTTCTCCATGCGAGAAGCTGGCATTTCTTGTATTGCTTGCACTTTCTCTAGATCTACTTCTACCCCTTTTTGGCTAACAATAAATCAAGTAACTTTCCTGATCTCACACCGAAGTGCATTTTGCTGGGTTAGTCGAAGTTTGTACTTCCTCATTCTTATGAATAACTTCTAAAGGTTAACGACATGGTCTTCTATGGTTTTAGTCTTTGAATCATATCGTCCACGTAAACCTTTATCTCCTTATGCATCATGAAATGGAACAAAGTTACAATCGTCTTCTAGTAAGTTGCTCCAACATTCTTCAATCTGAATGACATTACTTTATAGCAAAAAAGTTCCCTACTGTGTGATAAATGTGGTTTTCTCCATATCCTCAAGGGCTATCTTGATTTGGTTGTACCCTTACAAACCATCCACAAAGAAAAATAGAGAATATTGAGTAGTGTTATCCACCAAGACATCAATATGAGGAAATGAGAAGTCATCTTTAAGATTGGCTTTATTCAAACCCCGATAATCAACACACATTTGAACCTTCCCATCCTTCTTTAGATCTGGGACGATATTAGCAACCCATTGAGGATACTTGGCCACCACAGAGAAACTTGCATCAAATTGCTTTTTGACCTCTTATCTAATTTTAAGCGACATGTTAGGCCTCATCCTCCTCAATGTCTGTTTGATAGGGGTACATTCATGCTTGAGTGATAACGTGTGTTCAACTATGTTAGTATCAAGCTCAGACATATCCTGATACAACCATGCAAAATGTCCACATAGTCAAACAAAAGTTTAACAAACTTTTCTCGCTCACTTTCTTTGATGGAGAAAACAATTTTAACTTCCTTTTTTGTCATTTTCAGTTCCCACATTGATTACCCCGATAGGTTCTTGATGGAGATGAATCATCTGAAAATTCAAAATGCACTTATTAATAACAATACTGAATGGAAATACATGTACGTCCTAAGAACGAGTTAACCTAAAGCCTTGGGTAGATCAAAAGGATTTGAAAATACATAATTACTTTGAGCATGAATCAAAAACCACAAGAAACTCAACAATCTTCCAATTCTTAAGACTTGTGTTTGGAGGACAAGAATACATAGAATTGAAAGCATCATCACCAACACGATCTTCTTCAGTGACAACCACTTGGTCAGCGTATATCATCCCTGCACTCTGAAAGCTTTCTCGAATGTCGCAAATGAGAATCTTCTCTGTATTTGGTGCTCAATTTTCTAGACAAGCCATCTTTTTCTCCCTTTTGTCTTTTACGACTCTATCCTTGTCAACCTTGGTAGGTATATATCTCAACCCATATTTATCATCCTTCTCAAGTAATTCCAACAATTTTCCTAATTTTACAAAACCCCTCATTTCCAGCATGGCTTTTGCATACATAAAAAATGTAGTAGACAATTTTGGTTTCCTCGCACGAAGACCCTTCACCCACGAAGACATCGTTTGCAATTTGCAATGCTTGGAAATAAGTCGCTATGGCTTCCTCTGTAGCTTCAGTATAGCCCATAGAAGATAAATGTCTTACTAGCATGTCCTCCTCACAAAACATTATTATCAGCTTATTGTCTATTATAAACTTTAACTCTTGATGCAAATTGGATGTCACTGCTTCAGCAGCGTGAACCCATGGTCTCCCAAAAAGACAACTAGAAGCTGATTTGATATCCAGTACTTGGAAAATTACTTCAAAGTTATGTGGTCCAACTTGAATTGGCAGGTTAACCTCGCCAATGACCTATCTCCTTGATCCATCAAATGCTTTTACTATCATAGAGGTAGGCTTCATATAAGATCCATCAACAGAGAGTTTTGAGAGTGTTGATTTCAGCATCACATTTAACGATGAACCAGTGTCAACTAGCACTCTTGTGAGGATATGATCATAACACTTCACAAAAATGTGTAGTGCTTTATTGTGCATCGTCCCCTCTGTTTGTAACTCATCATCGGTGAAATTCAAACAGCTACTAGCAGTGATGTTACCGACGAATCCATCAAATTGGTCGACAGTGATATCATGAGTAACATGGGCCTCATTTAAAACTTTCAATAATGCCTCCCTATGTGGTTCAGAGTTCAATATAAGGAAAAAAACATACATCTTGGAAGGAGTTTGATTTAGTTGATCCACCACTTTATTTCACTATGTTTGATAAATTTCAAGAATTCATTAACTTTCTCATCAGACATTGCCGTTTTGCAAGTCTATTGTCTTTTCATATTATGACTTAGAGCTTCTTTTGCTTTGTCTTTCTCTCCATACCCCTCATCTTTTCTAAATTGCTCAGGGACATAGACTAGACCACTTCGAGTCATGCATTCAATTTGTGAGATATTAGTGACATTTGTTTCTTTGGGTCTAGAGCTACCACTTGACTTGTTTTCTTCGTGAGTGCCTATGTGAATTGTGACATCATAATTCCATGGCACTGCATTTGTGCTTTTGTAAGGAAAACGAGTTGACACTTGAATAGTGATGGATTTTGGTCCATTTGGAGTTGGCTTGAGATCCTTTTTGTTAAGGCTCTTGGGAAAGTTGTTTTACTCTCGATGTGAGATTCAAGGGTATTTTTGTTATAACATATTACACACATATAAATTTTAGAAAGAATTAAAAGAGGATAACATGCGCACCATTTTTTTTAATTCATGGTGTTTTTGTTTGCATATTTACTCCATATTATATGTAGTTATATAATAATCACACTTGAGTTATAACATTGGTCCGTATTTTATCAAAAAAATATATAATGGGTCATTTAAACAAGTTGGATCAAATATTGCAATGTCAATTTTTTATAAATTATAAATTATTATTATTATTAAGTATGAGAAAATAAATAAATCTCATTGAATTGAATGTCAATATCAAACTATTTAAACTCTCAATACATATATATTAAACCCTATAATAATATTACATTTACAATAAATTTTTTAATTTACATATAAATATTTTTTTTTACTTCGTCTAACGCATAAACTCATCTACGGCAATTACTAATAGTAGATACAAATAGAGATATTTTTGAAGTTATAATATATGTAAACTTGTTGCTTCATACATTACCACAATCACCGTTTACTCCTTTTTAGTACATCCTAAGATGAATACATTTTAAAATTACATGTAACCCTACAACAATATTCCAACATTTTTATTTTCAGACAATTTTGACTATTGTCAACCATCGATCTAGTCATGTCATCCTCGGAAAAAATATGTAAAACGAGTATATTAATGAAGTTCTTTCTCATGAAGATATGTTACGGTACGTATCAAAAGTCGCAAGAGAACTGGGTTAAGTATGACAACAACAATACTAAATTCTTCCATGTCTAAATTGTCATTCGTCGTAGGAGAAACAAAATTGTTGGTGTACGCGTTGTTGCAATTTGGTGCAAGTATTGTCAACTATGCACAATCATTTTAAATTTTCCTTCTTTACAACAATTTTATACTCATCGTTCTGCATAGCAAAGTTAATTCCTAAAAGGGATTTGATTACCAAGCTTCTCAAATTAAATGAATTTATGAACTTAATCATATAGGGTAACATAATTGCATGTTCATGAAAAACATACTTCACATGAACATATAAGCAACATAATAACAACAAATAAATCTCGATAAACATCAAAATCAACAAATTAGAGCATCTCACCCCGTTAGACCTTAAGCTTAAGGGCTGTGGACCGACATGTTTTTGGAATTGGGCATGCATGACAATTCTTAATGAGCCAAAGTTGGTATGAGGAACTAAAAGATGATGGGGAAAATAAGTGTATGAACGGTTACCGAGCTCTACGCGACAAGACTTATAAAAGTATACTTATCTCAATATACTCAAGGAACAATTGTAGTAGCCATAAAGAAAAGGAACAATTCAACTATTTTTTTTTTATTTTTAATTTTGTTTAATATATTAGTTAATAGACCAATCTAGTGGATGAGAATGGTGTAGCAGAGGGGTTGCAGATAAAGTGGCTGTTGAGGATCCGAGTCCATATATTTTGCATGAATTTGGATATGTTGTTGCAGTACTAGAGTAGATGAATGGATTTTATGATTAAGAAGAGAGAGAAGTGATGAAAGTGAAATAATATAACGAGGATGAGAGAGAGGAAAATGACGAGAGATAAAGAGAAAAAATGCGGCAAGAAGTATAATAGGGAAATAGTGTTGCAGCAGTTCTCCCTCCCTCTTGCATTTTTTTTCTTTATCTCTCATCATTTTCTCTCTACATTTTCCTCTCTCACATCTTGATCACATTATTTCTCTCTCTCTCTTCGGTCTCCACTCACAAAATTTATTGTTGTAGTCCAACTCGAATTTGGAATATTATATGTTGTAGTGCTAGACTACATCAGTGGATTTTGTGAGTGAGAGGAAATAGAGAATTGATAAGAGAAATAATGTGATGAAGACGATGGTTTTAGACTTACCAAAGCAAGTCTTTTCATCTCACTATGTCAAAAATGACATTTTATAGCGCGACTTTTACAGCGCTTATTAAATACAAGCGTTGTTGTATAATCTTTTAAAAAATTACGGAGGATACAACAACGCTTTTTTGACAAGTGTTGTGAAAAAAACGTTGTTGTAGGGTCATATAGGATCACATACGCTTGCACATAATGTTTACAACTCTTTTACAGCGCTTTTTTAAAAAGCACTGTAAATTGAAGCGCTCTCACATAGCTTTTTACAGCGCTTTTTTAGCGCTTTAAACACAAGCGCTGTAACGCCCCAGATTTTTTTTATCCAAAGATTACTTAAAAATATTTGTTTTCTTATAAAAACGACAATAATTTTTTTTCTCTTAGGAGTAGTTCATTATGTAATAAATTGAAGGTGCGTCTAAAAATACTTGATATGTTTTTTTTTTAAATGTAATGCAATTTACTAAAATATTATTTATTTATTTATTTGCAAAGTTAATCTTTCAGTTATTAGATCGATATTCATTTACGCTCCAAAATAAAATAGATTCTCTTGAGGTGAAATTCAAAAGAAAATAGATTAACTGAAATTAATGACGATTCAATTATTTACTAGTGAATGGAAACTCACTTCCAAATTTCTATTTAAAGTTAATGATGAAGAGTAAATGACTTTACAATGTACCACAAAAATTATTAATACAAAAGATTATTTTTAAGTAAAAGTCCCATTTTCCCACGCGCTACACCAAACAAACATCATTCATGCAACTCTTTGAGATCATTAGTACCTAAATGTTGGTGTAAGGGGTCAGTTCATCCCACAACAAAAATTAAACCAAATAATAAATTAAAAGCCATAAAATATAAATATAAAATCTTTTCGTAATAAAAGATTTAAATAAATTGATTCTTTAATAATTCACCAAGATGTATTAAAAGTCATAAAATGCATCTAAATAAATCAAATAGCAACTCACTGTAGAGCAAATAATTAGATCAAAATAAAAATAATACAATGTATGCAAGATATGCATGCTCCTAAATGTATATGATCCAGATATAACCAGCCACACAGGCGTCCACACAGAAGTCACCCATACCAATGGGGAAAATTAAACCAGCCACACAGGCGTCCACAAAGATGCATATGATATGTCATGAAATGATAATGATGCTCGAAATTTACAAATCACTAGCCACTTAGGCAACCACAAAGAAAATGTCATAACATGAATAAACAGCCACTTAGGCAACCACAAAGAGAGAACTATTCAAACCATAAATCACCAGCCACTTAGGCAACCACAAAGATAATAATATTTAAACACACAAATAACCAGTCACAAAAATCCACTTAATCATGTTATCACAATTAAAAATTATAACTTTTCATCAATTCCCCCAAGACTCATATATTATTCATAAAAATCAAAACTTTAAAATGAATTAGCACAAAAATCAAAACTTTAAATTAAAAACATCCTAACAAACATATTACTCATGAGATCATAATACAAATCATAACTTGATAATTAAGTACACCTAGACAATACAAAAATCGCAACTTTACATCAAATATATGACAACAAGCATATTACTCATGATATAAGGCTCGTTTTTTACCAGATGAATTGGGGCTGAATTTCTAATTTTAGGGTTGGAGGAGATGAAGTTTACTTTTAACTTTTTTCTTTTCTTTTAAAATTATTAAAATAATTATAATAATATATTAAATGAATTTTTTAATTTGAATTTGCTGAATAATCATTTTTTATCCACATATGCATGTGCCACATAAGCGTTTTTTGACACGTCATACAAAAAAATGACAACTCATCATGATTTGGACTCAAAATCTGTTTGGGGGACTAAAACTGGGGACAAACAAAATGGGGGGACTACTTTCGCTTTTCACCTAAAATAGGGGGACCAAAAGTGCAATTAAGCCTAAAACAAACATATCTAACACATTAATTTCATGATTATCGAAACTAATCAAATAAAAAATACACAATAGTCAATTTAGGAAATAATCACATCATAAATCATCCCCATGTAATTATCACACAAAAACAATTAAATATAAATAAAGATTATAATTATTCAGGTAAAATTGAGGGTGATAAAATTTAATTTAATTTATTTATACATAAAATAATTATTAATTAAATAAATCATGACAATTACTAAAAAGACACATATATAATATATATGAAAATATTGGGGTGTTACAAGCGCGGTAAAATGTAGCGCTCCCACCTTATGTTACATAGCTTTTAAAGCGCTTGTTGTTAAAGCGCAATAAAAGCCTTGTGCTTTCACATGATCAAATGACATATTACAGTGCTTTTTATACAAGCGCTGTAAAAGGATTGTGCTATCACATTATTAAAGGACCTATTATAGCGCTTTTTGTACAAGCGCTGTAAAATCATTCATTTTAAATAAAAATCATTCACTTTAAATAAATAAAAACAAATTTAAAACAAATTTAATACGTTGTCCTAACCCTACGAACTCTCATCTCCTCTACTTTGCGAACTCTCCTCTCCTCTACTGTGGGGCCTTCTACAAATTGATCTACGTTGCTCATCTTTTAAAACAAATTGATCAACGTTGTCTCAGGTACTGTATTTATTTATTTGTTGTTGTCATTAATTAAAACTGATAAATTGTTACATATTAGATATGTTCTATTTTGAAATTGTTACATGATATTAGATATGTTCTCATGATATGTTCTGTTTTGAAATCAGACTTGGACCAATATTAGATATGTGTACCATATATAGGTCATATATATCAGACTTGAAATCATGCTTATTATTTCAGTAACTGCATTCATATAGGTCATATAAAATGGACTGGAAATGGATGTCTGCCAATCGATTGACAAAAGAGTATGAAAATTGAGTGAAGGAGTTTGTTGAGTTTGCAGTGATGAATGCAAAAGATCCGAATAGAGTCGTTTGTCCTTGTTTACAATGTTGTTTTGGAAAACGCGTTAGAGCAGATGAATTGGAAGGACATTTAGTATGGTATGAAATTGATCAAAGCTATACATGTTGGATAAGACATGGTGAGAAAATAAATGGAAACACCCGCACAGATACATATGCTTCAACTGATTTCGACACAAATACATATGAGCCAGACCGAGTTGAGGAGATTGCAAAAGCAGTTGAAGAAGATCTTCGTGACTGTCCTAAAATGTTTGAGAGCTTGTTGAGTGATGCAGAGAAACCATTATATAGTGGTTGTACTAAATTCACAAGACTGTTGACGATATTAAAGTTGTACAACTTAAAAGCGAGTAATGGATGGTCTAATAAAAGCTTCCCAGAATTACTAACACTCTTAAAATATATGTTGCTAGATGATAATGAACTTCCCAGTCGAACCTACGAGGCTAAACGAATTTTGTGCTCTATTGGTATGAGTTACGAAAGGATTCATGCGTGTCCTAACGATTGCATTTTATTTCGAAATGAATATGAATTACTAAAGGTGTGTCCGAAATGCAATGTCTCTCGATATAAGAAGAAAGAATCTATTCCAACAAAAGTCGTGTGGTATTTTCCTATAATACCAAGATTTAGGCGCATGTATCGCAGTGAAGAAGATTCAAAACACTTGACATGGCATGCAGATGAAAGAATTAGAGATGGAAAGTTTCGACACCCTGCAGATTTTTCACAATGGGCAAAAATTGATCACGAGTATCCTGAATTCGGGATAGAGTCAAGAAATCTATGACTTGCACTTTCTACTGATGGAATGAATCCACATGGTCTTCAAAGCATCTCACACAGCACGTGGCATGTGATTTTGTTGATTTATAACCTACCTCCATGGTTATGTATTAAGCGTAAGTTTATGATATTTGTTGACACCTAATTTTGTCCGCTTTTTATTTATTTATCTATTTATTTGTTTTTACTTTTTATTAAAAAAAAGGGAAATAATAATAATAAGTGTATAGAAATATAAAATATATATATATATATATATATATATATATATATATATATATATAATTAGGGATTAAAACTTTAAACAATCACATATGTTCCCAGTTTTTGTTTGCATCTAATTCCTGTTTAGACTCTTTTCTAAAAAAAATATAATAAAAAGTATATTAAAAAAATAATTAAAAAAAATTAAAAAAAAATAATAACAAATAAATAAAGGTACATAATTGAATGAAAGAAATTGAAAAGAAATGAATTGATGGTCATAAAAATCGGTATAATGAGGATCAATTGAATGGATTGATGGTCATAAAAATCGGTATAATGAGGTTCAATTGAATGGATTGATGATCATAAAAATCGGTATAATGAGGATCAATTGAATAATTTGATGGTCATAAGAATCAGTATAATGATAATCAATTGAAAGAAAAGAAACCAAAAAGAAAGAGATTAATAGTAATAAAATGGTGATCAATTGACAATTATTCCCTTGTCTTTTGTAACCTACCCCGAAAGGCCTATAAATAATCGATAGTAAGAGTACACCAGGGAGACGATTGAGTACTATTTGGAGCACAATTGAGAGCACAAACCTCTATAGTGCGGTAAACACTTTCTTTTTCTTTTTTTCTCCTCATCTATTTTTTTGACATTATTGTTGTTATAGAGTTTTTTTTACTATTCTATGCACATATGATATAAACAAGAATTTTTTTTCGGTTTCATGATCAAGTTTTGGAATTAACTAATAAGAATAAAATCGATTGTTGTATAATCGTTTATTTCTTTATCAAATTCGTGATATCTTATCTTTATTTTGTTTTGTTTCTTGTATTTTAAACTTTTTTTTTGTTATTATCGCCGCCGATCCGCGCTACATATGCGCCGCCAACTCGCGAATCTGCTCTTGAATTTTTATCCTTTACAATTTGTAAAAATCAAAAAGTAACAAAAGTGTTTCCTTAAAATAAAACGATACACAAATCAATATACAACACATCACTCCTATTATTATTATTATTATTATTATTATTATTATTATTATTATTATTATTATTATTATTATCATTATCAATATTACCGTTATTACTATTATTATTATCACTATTATGTTGTTAATTTATTTTGATATTTATATATATAAAGTAAAATTAATAATAAAATCAGTCAACACATAAATATTTTCTACCCAAGAACTACGTGTGTTTTGATTTCCCTATTGCACCTGGGGATACGTAGGAGCAAGGTTTTTTCCTTGTCAAACCAAATTAATAAAAAAAAATACTTTTTCTTCTTTTATTAATGTAAATAATTTATTTATTTTCTTATTATTCTTTTTGGGGTAAAAATAAATAAATAGTTTGTATACAATTAATTATAGGGTAACCGTTTAACGGACGTTGTAGGGTGCTAATACCTTCCCTACTCGTAATCGACTCCCGAATCCGAATTTTTGGTTCAAAAATAATTATTTTAGGTTTTATCCAATTTTTCCTTTGAATAAAATAAAATTGGTGGCGACTCCTTTTTCGCGAAAAAAACTGGACGCGACAACTGGCGACTCCGCTGGATACTTTCGAGAGTCAAGCCCAATTTAATTAATTGTATATGATTATTTATTATTTTATTTATATTACCCCAATTGTTTTATTTGTTTTGATATATTGTTAATATAATTATATATGTCTTGTTAATTTATTTTCATTGTGGCTATTTTTTTTTTTAATTTTAATTTTATTTATTTTACTATACGTTACCCTAACACGACACACACTTATGATTGGGCCCTATACCCGGGCTGAGTGCAACCTAAGATAAGTTAGAGACTGTGTAATGATAATCTTCTGGATGTACATCCTGTTTGGTTGTCATGAAAGTCTCACCTAGAGTTGACCTTTTCTAGAATATTTCCATTTTAATAGTTTACCTATTAATTGGTTTAATATTTTAGAATTGAGTTGTGTGCTCTAGGAACCAATTTAGAACTATAGAGCCACCCATAGTAAAGGTTCACATTACAAAAAAAAAAAACATCAAATAAAAAAGAACCATGTAGGACACATGTATATATGAAAAAAACCTACCCTATCTATTTCCCATATTCATCATAATGCATTGCATAATCATGCATGTTTCATCTTTTATTTCATTTTACAACATATTGGTTTTCTTTTTCTCCTCATTTTTTAAGAAAAATTAATTGCATATTAGGAGGTAGTCAAATGTTTCAGTTAAATGCACAATTATTGCATTCATTTTTTTTTACATTCTCATAACATTTTCCTTCAAGAAAAAAATAAAATAAAAAAAAAACAAAAAAAAAAGAGAAAAAAAAAACAAGCAAAAAAAGAATGAAAAAAAAGTATCATGATACCCCTACCGAACATGTTCTCGAGCTAAAATCATGGATGAATTGAAGCATACAAAGATGATCTAAACCAACTGAAAGACCCTATGGCTAAAAGCTTGGAAATATTACAAACCATCAATACTTGAAATCATGGGAACCCTTCATGGAAAAAAGTATATCACGAAGAACTCATGTTTACCCCTTGATTTCATAAGTCTAACAATTTTTACCTTTTAGTCTATTTTTTGGTCAACCACAAGTCACTTGTCCACAAGATTTGAACCTGATACTGATGAGATTCATCTTTATCCTCCACCCTCTACTTCTGGGTCATGAACATATTTTTTTTTGGCTTTTCGCCACAGGTGAACCTCTAGAAGTTGGGTCGTCTATGTTGAACTTTAATCACTATAGCTTATTACTTTGATGCCATGAAAAAATACATCTATCTAAAGAAAAATGTCAAATCTTGTATGAACCTTTAAGGACATTTGAAAAAAACCTCGACTAGACATTATGTTGAAGACATTGACGATGTTGCATATATATTCTGAGTTTATCCATGGGGCAAAGTCAACAATGAAGATATTATCAAGTTCTCTCAATTTGATTCTAAAGCACTGATAATATTGCTAAGTATAAAGTCTTATGATACTTTATTATATTGACACATTCTTGTTTCCTTAATATTATGAGTATCAATAAATGCATTTTGTTTTCTCTTCCTTTCTACCCCTCATATATTTAACGATTTCTTACCCAACATTATATACCTTTCTTTTATTCTAACCATGTACCATACATATTTGGAAGTAGTTCGTTCATAAATAAGTTTGCTAAGATTTCATTACATAATTTCAGTTATGCTATTAATTCCACTAAAGGAGATGGGAATGATAAAAATAAAATCCCTTATTTGGATGGACCTCAATATGTTGGGACATGTAGTTAACGTCATGTTAATCCCCTAGAAAGGTCGTTTTATCTTTATCATTATATAATCGTGCTTTGAATATACCAATCACGTGGAGGAATTTGAAGTTTGTACCATGACTATTGTAGCCACCTACAAATCAAAAGTGAAATGCTGAAAGCATATGGGGGTTTGACCTAATCATCAATCAGTTTAATCAAGAATGTAAAATTTGGGATAAGAATATGATCATTTATATGTACATATTAGACAAATGTCTAAAAAGTCATTTTCTATCATGACCCTCAACAATATAATCAAGTTGTTGGTATTATAGCTGTTTTATCTTCAATGTTCAAAATAAGTCATGATAAAGAATTGTCACTCACAAGAATGAAAGTCACTACCCTGCTTATTATCAAACGTATAAGAAAAGCTAGATGGAAAGTTCTCGTACCAAATATTACCTCGTAACTGTGGAATACCCTCCCTGAGTATCAGACTATAACTAGGGCACCCCTTTGTTCCTTATTATATAGAATAAAGGCAGTGCGACCCATTCAAAAAAAATCCCTTATCAAGAGTAATGATCTGTGTTCGCTGACTGAATTCAATTCAAGAAATTTTTTGACTACCTCATGTCAAGGACAATTATTTCAAAAGATTTTAAAAGAAGAACATATGAACTTCAGAGCTTCAAAAGAAAGAAATAGCGCTCAAGAAGATTTCACATATCTAAAAGGACTAGCATGATAAGTGGACTCCCAACTATATGAGCCCAAGTACCATAAAAAAAATACATTTAAGTGTGGCTCTGATCCACCCCAATATGGATCGAGAAGACTTATCACTACTTGCACACATTGATGCTTCAAAAAGTATTACATCTAAATGAAGACCCGCTAGGTTGAAAATCCAAAAGGACGGCCTAGGCAAAAATTAGGGTATAAAAAAATTAAATAATAATAATAAATACCCGCTAGGTTGAAAACCTGAAAGGGCGACCTAGGAAAAAATTAGGGTACAAAAAAATAATAAATACCCGTTAGGTTGAAAACCTGAAAAGGCAACCTAAGCAAAAATTAGGGTACAAAAATGAATAAAGACCCACTTGGTTGAAAATCCAAAAGGACAACCCTGGAAAAAGTTAGGATATAAATTCGAATAAAGACCTGCTATGTCAAAAACTTGAAGATGCGGCCTAGACGAAAATGAATTAAGACCTGTTAAAAAAAAAAACCAGAAGGGCGACCCAGGAAAAAATTATGCCCACAAAAAAAAAAGGAATGAAGAAGTTCACTAGCTTGAGAATAAAAGAAAATGAGCAAATAATATGGCTTACACAGATCAAAGTCAAAGCAATATATTCTGAAAGGTTTCGAAGATAAATTGGGGCAAATCATATCCTCCAAACTGGGTTAATAACGTGATTCACATTATGTTATGATTTATTAGCACACTTCTTTTATGAAATACTACTAATAAATTGGGTCATTTACTCATATGAGATCACCTTATCTTCTTCTCTTCCTATGAATCATTCTTTTTTTGTACCATAGATTTTTTCACTAAATATCATCGTCTAAACTAATTTCTTGAGTTATGAATCTTTTGTCAAAATGCATTTTTATGATAACCATATGTTGGGGCACAAGATATGTGAATGTCAAGAGGCCAAAACTAGTATGATGTCTTTACACATAAGGTAGTGGTAACTAGAGATCAAGTCGAAGATGTAACAAAAATCTCTTTAAAGATCAAAAGGACAATCTCCACTATTTATTTGAAGTTGTGCATATTCTTCATCCATGAATCCAAGGATCATGTTCGTAAGGAGGTGAAAGAAATAAATAAAAAATTGTAAAAAATTTGATTGAAAAAATTAAAAAAAAAGAGATGAAAATGAAGGAAAATGTTCATTCATCAAATGCATTCATGACATTTCATATTTTCAATAGTATATAAATTTAAAGTCAGGCCTACTGACCCACACACTTTAATTTAAAGTTGGGATGACTAACCTGCACCCTCTAATTTAAAACCCAAAATGATTCCCCGTTACCTCACATCGATATTCCGGTTGACAATGTGTCCTACAATTCGCTCTTCTCTTTTATGAATGTTTTCTCTGGGTATAATCAAATTAAGATGACAGCCGAAGATATGAAAAAAATTACTTTCATCACCCCTTAGGGAACATCTTGTTAAAAAGTAATGCCTTTTGGTCTGAAGAATCTTGGGACAACCTACCAAAGAGTTATGGTAGCCATATTCCATGGCATAGTTCATAAAGAGGTAGAAGTTTATATAGATGACATGATAAAAAAAAAACTTTTCGAAAGGCTTAGAAAGTTTAAGCTAAAGCTTAATCCTTTCAAGTGCACTTTCGGCGTGAGGTCGGACAAATTATTGGGATTTGTGGTTAGTCAGAAAGGAATACAAGTTGACCCCGATAAGGTTCATGCCATTTTAGAAATGCTTCCCCCAAGTACAGAAAAAGAAGTTCACGTTTTTTTTGGATACCAAATTATATTTCCAGATTTATATCACAACAAACCGCCACTTGTGAACCAATCTTTAAACTTTTACGGAAAAATCAAATGGTTATGAGGAATGCCAAAATGCATTTGAGAAAATCCGACAGTACGTGCAGAAGCCTCCAATTCTAGTCCCCCTAGTTCCGAGTCGACCCTTGATTATGTATCTTACAGTTCCCGATAGATCCATGGGATGCGTGCTGGGGCAACACGATGAAATAGGAAGAAAAAAAAGGAGCATGCCATTTACTATCTAAGTAAAAAATTTATAGAGGTTGAAACCAAATATACAATGTTAGAACGTACTTGTTGTGCCTTAGCCTGGGAGGCCCATCGCTTAAGGCAATACAGGGTTTGCCATACGACCAGCTTGATATTCAAGATGGATCCAATCAAGTACATTTTCGTAAAGTATGCTCTCACATGGTGAATTGCTCATTGGCAGATGATGTTATCAGCATATGATATTACCTATTTTACTTAGAAAGCCATCAAAGGGAGTGCCTTGACAGATTATTTGGCTAATCAACCTAGGGATGATTATCAATCAATGCAATGTAAATTCCCGAATGAAAGCATCATGGTTTTGTTTGAAGAATGTGATAATGGAAAATGGACCTTATTGTTCGACGGGGCCTCAAAGGTAATGGGGCATTATATTGGGGTTGTCTTAATATCTCATAAAAAGCAGTTCATACCTATCACAGTGCGCTTGTATTTTGATTGTACCAATAATATAGCAGAATATGAAACTTGTGCCATAGGAATTTTGGCTACTTTGGAATCAAAAGCAACAATCATTAATCATCTTAACCAAGAATTGGAAACTCGAGAAAAGAAGTTAATACCTTATTTTACCTACATAAAGGAATTATCTTCACAATTTGACAAAATCACCTTTCATCGTGTCGCTCGAAAAAACAATCAATTGGTCGATGCTTTGGCTACTTTATCCTCGATTTTCCAAATAAGTTGAAACTATGAAATCCCATCCATTAAATTGGAGAGTCGAGATCATCCTACCAACTGCCACTTAATGGAAGAAGAAACTGACGGGAAACCGTGGTATCACGACATCAAACATTATCTTATAAATAGAGAATATCATTCCGGAATATTAAAGAATGAGAAAAGAACTCTGAGACGGTTAGCCGCGAGCTTTTTCGTGAATGAAAATATTTTGTATAAGAGGAATCATGATATGGTACTCTTTAGATGTGTTGATGTCAATGAGGCGAAAGAAATTCTACAAGATGTCCACGATGGCTCTTATGGGATCCATATGAACGGACACACCATGTCTAGAAAGATTCTTCGGGCCGGGTATTACTGGCTCACCCTAGAAAAAGATTGTTTTAATTATGTAAAGAAATGCCATAAGTGTCAAATATATGCTGATAATATCCACCACCACCAATGCTTCTAAACACCCTTTCAGCGCCCTGACCGTTCTCAATGTGGGGCATAGACGTCATCGGAATGATTGAACCGAAAGCATCAAATGGACATCGCTTCATCTTGGTGGCAATCGATTACTTTACCAAATGGGTAGTGGCCGTTTCGTACCCCAATGTAACCAGAAATGTGGTAGTCAAATTCATAAAAAGGGAGTTAATGTGTCGTTATGGCCTACCAAGCAAGATCATTACCAACAATGCCACAATATCTGAATAACAAAATGATGGATGAATTGTGTGCCACCTTTAAAATTCAACACCACAATTCGTCCCCTTACAAAAATGAATGGCACAATTGAAGCAGCAAATAAAAACATCAAAAAGATTATTCAGAAAATGGTTGCAACATACAAAGATTGGCATGAGATGTTGTCGTCTGCACTACATGAGTATCGCACTTCGATACGCACTTCAACTGGGGCAACCCCTTTTTCCCTAGTATATGGGATGGAGGCTGTGCTACCAATTGAAGTAGAAATCCCTTCACTAAGAGTATTAATGGAAGCCAAACTAGAGGATTCAGAATGGGTACAAACCCGTTTCGATCAATTGAATTTAATTGATGAAAAAAGGTGGGCGACCTTATGCCATTGGCAATTATATCATAAAAGATTGAAAAGAGCATAAGAGAAAAAAATACGTCCTCGAGAATTTGGAGAGGGAGACATGGTGGTAAAAAAGATCTTACCCATTCAAAAGGATTATCGTGGGAAATGGACCCCTAACTATGAAGACCCATACGTCGTGAAAAAATCTTTATCAGGTGGAGCTTTGATCCTCACGAAATGGATGGAAAAGATGTAGTCCTCCCTATAAACTCATATGTCGTAAAAAATTATCATACTTAAATAATGAATACCCGCTAGGTTGATAACCTAAAAAGGCAACCTAGGCAAAAATTTGGGTACAAAAATAATAATGAATACCCGTTAGGTTGAAAACCTAAAAGGGCGACCTAAGCAAAAATTAGGGTACAAAAAAGAATACCCGCTAGGTTGAAAACCTGAAACGGCAACCTAGGTAAAATTAGGGTACACAAAGAAAAATAATAATAATAATACCCGTTAGGTTGAAAACCTGAAAAGGCGACCTAGGCAAAAATTAGGGTACAAAAATATATAATAAATACCTCTTGGACAACCTAGGCAAAAATTTGGGTACAAAAATAATAATGAATACCTACTAGGTTGAAAACTAGAAAGGGCAACCTAGGAAAAGAATAAAAAAACAAAAATAAAAAAAATAAAAAATAAAAAATAATACAGTTAGGTTGAAAACCTAAAAGGACCATCTAGACAAAAATTAGGGTACAAAAAATATAATAAATACCTATTGGGTTGAAAACCGGAAAAGGCAACCTAGG
>JBBPBP010000001.1:28155956-28166092 GCA_037974735.1 Cicer chorassanicum
GCATGTTGAAGCCGGGAAAACGACTCGCACCTAAAGCCGAGAAAACGACCCGCATGTTGAAGCCGGGAAAACGACTCGCACCCAAAGCCGAGAAACCGACCCGCATGTTGAAGCCGGGAAAACGACTCGCACCTAAAGCCGAGAAAACGACCCGTATCTTGAAGCCGGGAAAACGACTCGCACCCGAAGCCGAGAAAACGACCCACATCTTGAAGCCGGGAAAACGACTCGCACCCTTCTAAAAAATTCTTTTCGGACAAAATTAGAGTTGTCATCTTTACTTATCTTTTACTTTGATTCTCAAGTAAATTCTAAGTAAAGAGGGGCAGCTGTTGATACCTAATTTTGTCCGCTTTTTATTTATTTATCTATTTATTTGTTTTTACTTTTTATTAAAAAAAAAGGGAAATAATAATAATAAGTGTATAGAAATATAAAATATATATATATATATATATATATATATATATAGGGATTAAAACTTTAAACAATCACATATGTTTCCAGTTTTTGGTTGCATCTAATTCCTGTTTAGACTCTTTTCTAAAAAAAATATAATAAAAAGTATATTAAAAAAATAATTAAAAAAAATTAAAAAAAATAATAACAAATAAATAAAGGTACATAATTGAATGAAAGAAATTGAAAAGAAATGAATTGATGGTCATAAAAATCGGTATAATGAGGATCAATTGAATGAATTGATGGTCATAAAAATCGGTATAATAAGGTTCAATTGAATGGATTGATGATCATAAAAATCGGTATAATGAGGATCAATTGAATAATTTGATGGTCATAAGAATCAGTATAATGATAATCAATTGAAAGAAAAGAAACCAAAAAGAAAGAGATTAATAGTAATAAAATGGTGATCAATTGACAATTATTCCCTTGTCTTTTGTAACCTACCCCGAAAGGCCTATAAATAATCGATAGTAAGAGTACACTAGGGAGACGATTGAGTACTATTTGGAGCACAATTGAGAGCACAAAAAAAAACAAAAGAGAAGAGAGGATAATAGGCAGAAAAATAGAGAAGAGAGATTGGAACCAGAAACTAATAATAAACCTCTATAGTGCGGTAAACACTTTCTTTTTCTTTTTTTCTCCTCATCTATTTTTTTGACATTATTGTTGTTATAGAGTTTTTTTTTACTATTCTATGCACATATGATATAAATAAGAATTTTTTTTCGGTTTCATGATCAAGTTTTGGAATTAACTAATAAGAATAAAATCGATTGTTGTATAATCGTTTATTTCTTTATCAAATTCGTGATATCTTATCTTTATTTTGTTTTGTTTCTTGTATTTTAAACTTTTTTTTTTGTTATTATCGCCGCCGGTCCGCGCTACATATGCGCCGCCAACTCGCGAATCTGCTCTTGAATTTTTATCCTTTACAATTTGTAAAAGTCAAAAAGTAACAAAAGTGTTTCCTTAAAATAAAACGATACACAAATCAATATACAACACATCACTCCTATTATTATTATTATTATCATTATCAATATTACCGTTATTACTATTATTATTATCACTATTATGTTGTTAATTTATTTTGATATTTATATATATAAAGTAAAATTAATAATAAAATCAGTCAACACATAAATATTTTCTACCCAAGAACTACGTGTGTTTTGATTTCCCTATTGCACCTGGGGATACGTAGGAGCAAGGTTTTTTCCTTGTCAAACCAAATTAATAAAAAAAAATACTTTTTCTTCTTTTATTAATGTAAATAATTTATTTATTTTCTTATTATTCTTTTTGGGGTAAAAATAAATGAATAAATAAATAAATAGTTTGTATACAATTAATTATAGGGTAACCGTTTAACGGACGTTGTAGGGTGCTAATACCTTCCCTACTCGTAATCGACTCCCGAATCCGAATTTTTGGTTCAAAAATAATTATTTTAGGTTTTATCCAATTTTTCCTTTGAATAAAATAAAATTGGTGGCGACTCCTTTTTCGCGAAAAAAACTGGACGCGACAATATTGTCTCTGTTAATTTTTGGACCCAAACAACCGAGGAATGATATCGCCGTATACTTGGCTCCTTTAATTGAATATTTAAAAATTATGTGGGAGACAGGTGTGGAAGTTTATGATGGGTATAAGAAAGAATGTTTCAATTTGAGGGCTATGTTGTTCGACACAATTAATGATTTTCCAGCATATGGTAATTTATCAGGATATAGCATTAAAGGTCAGTGTGCATGCATATATGTGAAGAGAGTACAAATTGGATGCGGTTGAAACATTGTAAGAAGAATGTATTTCTTGGACATCGTAGATTTTTACCTTACAGTCATCAGTATCGTGGGTGGAGAAATGCATTCAATGGAAAATCAGAGGAACATAGAGCTCCTGTAGCACCGACTGGATATCAAATACTTGAAAAAGTACAAGGTTTGACCAATAAATTTGGCAAACCTTTTACGGTAGAGCTGATCAAAACTGGGTGGAAGAAAAAATCAATTTTCTTTGAATTGCCATATTGGAAGTCATTGTATGTAAGAGATTTTCTCGATGTGATGCATATTGAAAAAAATGTATTTGATAGTGTTATTGGTACGTTACTCAATGTACCAGGAAAGTCTAAGGATGGCATCAATGCAAGATTGGACTTGGTTGATATGGGAATAAGAAATGAATTGGGTCCCGTAAAGAAAGGAAATCGCACATATCTACCTTTAGCCGCTCATACTCTATCTAGAAAGGAAAAAAATTGTTTTGTGTAAATTCCTACACGAAGTTAAAGTTCCAGAAGGATACTCTTCAAACATTAAAACTTTAGTTTGTATGAAAGACCTCAAGTTAAAAGGTTTGAAGACCCATGATTGTCATATTCTAATAGAGCATTTGCTACCAATAGGTATACGTTCAATTTTACCTGAAAAAGTTCGCCGAGCCATAACTAAATTATGTTTCTTCTTCAGGGAAATTTGTAGTAAAGTGATCGATCCTCAGAAAATTACCAACATTGCAGAGGGAAATTGTTCTTACTTTGTGTGAGCTTGAAATGTATTTCCCACCCTCGTTTTTTTATATAGTGGTTCACCTTACTGTTCATCTTGTTAAGGAGACAGAGTTTTGTGATCCAGCTTATATGAGATGGATGTACCCGATAGAACGATATATAAAAATATTAAAAGGGTACATAAAAAGTAGAAGTCGACCAGAAGGTTGTATTCCTGAACGGTACATTGCTGAAGAAGCTGCTGAATTTTGTACTGAATATCTGTCCAATGTTGAATCCATAGGGCTTCCCATGTCTCGTCATTCTGGAAGATTATCAAGATAAGGGATAATTGGAAAGAGACTAATGACTATATCAAGGACAGAATGGGAACAGACACAATTGTATGTTCTGCACAATGATGATGAGGTTCAACCGTATGTTACAATACACATGGATCAGCTACCTAGTTTGAACATGAATAGGAATCAAAATTGATTCAACTGATGATGGTTTATATCTTATAGATGATCATGATGAGATAATTTGGATTAATCAATCGTTTCGTATCATTAATGGACAAACAAATGTGAACCCCACCAAAAAAAGAAGAAGGGCATCTTAATGTGTTTAATTGTTTTATAAGCCATGTAATTTGAACTGCGTCCATGTAATTTAATTGTTTGATCTGCCAGAATTGAGCATTTTGGTATTTAGCTTGAATTGTATGTAATTTTCTGCTTTACTAGGAATTTTTCTTGAACTTGAACTGATCATCCCAATATGAGCTGATCGTGTAATTTAGCATTGATATATATATATATATAGGTATTATTTGGAAGAAAAAAAATTATTATTTGTAAGAAAAAATTATTATTTGGAAGAAAAAAAATAATTAAACACAATTTGGAAGAAAAAAATAATTTAACTAATTTGGAAGAAAACAAATTATTATTTGGAAGAAAAAATAATTTAACTAATTATTTGGAAGAAAACAAAATTATTTGGAATTTTTCTTGAACTTAACTGATCATCCCAAAATAATGAAGTCACACAGCCCTTGGACATAATAAAACAAAGAACTTTAAGAGGTCTTTTAAAGCGATTGCTACATAAGCGCTGTAAAAGGGTCACATAACGTTTGCATATAATAAAACAAATAAGCCTTTTACATATAAAACCCTATTACAGCGCTCTTTTGAAAAAGCGCTGTAAAAGGGTTTTAAAAAAAATAAAATAAGGAGGACTTTTAAAGCGCTTTCTGCATAAGCGCTGTAAAAGGGTCACATAGCGTTTGCATATAATAAAACAAAGAAACTTTTTATATATAAAACCCTATTACAGCGCTCTTTTGAAAAAGCGTTGTAAAAGACTTTTAAAAAAATAAAATAAGGAGGTCTTTTAAAGCGCTTTCTGCATAAGCGCTGTAAAAGAGACACATAGCGTTCGCATATAATAAAACATAGAAACCTTTTAAAGCACTTTGTATAAAAGCGCTGTAAAAGGCTTTTAAAAAAATAAAAATAAGGAGGTCTTTTACAGCGCTTTTTCACAAGCGCTTTAAAAGCTTCTAAAAAACTGTTGTAGTAGGCTTTTAAAAAAATAAAATAATGAGGTCTTTTACAGCACTTTTTAAAAAAAAATGCTGCAATAGGGTTTTATATATAACAGTAAACCTCTTCAGTTTCCTCTTCATTACGTAAACTTCATACACTTGTTTCCTCCTCATCTTCATTATCCTTCTCATTACGTAACCATATATTTTTTACTAACCCTTATTAGGTATTTCTGCGAACCCCGTAACCCTACGCTCGTTTCGTCTTCGTTCGTATTTCTGCGTTGCTCTTGTTCTTCTTTGTTACTAACCGAACCCTACGAATCCGTAACCCTAAGTATTTCTTCGCACTTTTCAGGTATTGTATTTTAAAATTTTTTGCTTCACTAAAATGCATGTTGAACTTATACTGCTATGTACTTAGACTACTGCATGTTGAACTTGTTGAAGTTATACTGAACTGCATGTTGAACTTGTTGTAGATAAATGGATACCAACAAGGAGTTAGATTGTCAAAATGAAGAAGTTGGCAACACCAAGACTTACGAAAATGAAGTCAAACGTGGTGCAACCATAATGCAAAATGTTATAAAAGCAAGAAGTACTGAGCAAAAATTTGAGGTATATTATACTTCAAAATGTCATACTATACTTTGTTTGCTGTTCAATTTTTTAATCTTTTTTGAAAAAATTTGAGGTATACTTTGTTTGCTGTTTATAATTTGAGTTACTTACTATATGAGTTTATTAGGTGGGATGGAATGAGAGTGGTCAGCCAATTGACCCTAACAGTTCAATGTTTGTAAGTTATCTTGGGGCTGTTGTTCATCAGAATATCCCCATCACAATAGATGATTGGAGAGATAAGACATTGAAGGATGCAAAAGATGTATTGTGGGCTGATATACAAGTAATTTTTTTACTTATAATTTTTTACAGACTGCTTTGAAGTACTTTACTCAAACTATATCTTTATTTGGTTTACAGACAACTTTTGATGCTGACGAGGTGAGAAAGAGTTACGTACTGAGAGTTTCCAGGAAAATACACCGGGGTTTTAGATTTCACCTCTCAAATTGCTATCTAATAGACCGAGATGAAAATATGAATGCGGAAGCTCCAAAAATATATAAACATTATATATCAAATGAGGAATGGAGCGCATTTGTAGCAAAACGTTCAAACCCCGCGTTTGTTGTAAGTGATTAATTTATTAGCATTTGTGTTTTATTATTCATATTCATAGTGTATTTTAAATTTTTACAAGATTGTTATTTTTTTTTATATAGAATATTAGTAAGGCAAATCGCGAGAGGGCAAAAAACATTTCCCACTCATACAAGAAATCCTGTATGGGATATGCACGTCTAGAGCAAAAACTTGTAAGTAATTAAACATAACTTTTATATAATGTGGTACATTATAAACTATACTTTCTAACTAATATTTTGTTTATGATCTTAACGAGAATATCTACAAGACACCCAATCCGATCAACCGTTGGGTCATCATATATTGTAGAAGCTATTTTTCACAAGAGAAACGCCAAAATCCATCTAATGAGGAAGTATTAGAGAAGATCAAAGTATTAACAGAGCAAGTGGCGCTCTTGGTGAAGACGAATAAAGACAAGCAACTTGCGGATCAGCTCTAACGTGAAATTCAAATGAAGAGTGAAAACTCGAGTTGCAACGTTGGTCTCAAAAGTCTTCCTGAGGTAATTAATTACTTAATAAAATAAGAAATTAATTCAACCTAATTGTTTCACATACTTATGTATTAACCATTGATTTAGGATGTCACTCCTTGCGTGCTGTACTTATCCTCCCCTACTCATCGCAAGGTCGGAAAAGGACCATTGTACAATACTCTGGGCGAAGTATTGCACAACACACCAATCCCTGGGAGCCATGTCAAAGTATCACCAATTATTGCTTTGAACCAAATGCACCGTTGCCTATACCGGACAACGATGCAGATATTAAGTATTTGGGCGAAGCAATTGGTAGTTATGTGGCATGGCCCAAACATCTTGTTGCCCTTGATAAGGTATGTTTAATTAATTGAAATATATGTTTAATTGATATGTATATTTAATTGTTGATTTTTTTTTTCCGATGTTAACTTTAATTTCACATTTATTTAGATTCAAATAAAGTCTAAAGGAAATGATAAGAAGATTCCCAGAAACGAGTCAATCACATCGCCCGAAAAGGTTTGTCACATTTATTCTGTAAGGTTTGTCATTTTTTCAGATTCAATAAACTAACAAACTGATTAATCTTCTTTTTTCAAGTTCAATCCAATAAACCACCTGCACAGCAAGCCAACTGCTGCACCACAACTGGATGTTCGTGGTAAAAATAAAGCCGGCAAACTTCAAAAATTGGAGGGTAATAAAGCTAGCAACTTGCAAAAGATGGAGGGTAATAAAGCGGCCATAGTTGCTGCTCAAAAACTGGATCGTGGAAAATCAGTTGCTGCTCCTGCTCCTAAAATAAGTCAGCCACGACTTGCTCGATATGGGCCGTGTCTTGACATACAGGCAAAAACAAATATGGACAACAACAATGATTCATGAATAATAAGCATGGATAAAGCTATATTCGGAGATGAGTACGAAGAATTTCTAGAAAAAGAGCACATATACGAACTTCTCAACCATAAGGAGCTGAGTGCTACTGTCATCAGCTTATACATTAGGTAAAAATTACTTTTAATTGCATTTATTGGTAATTAATTTAATTTATTGGTAATTAATCTAATTTCAAATTTTCATTGAAGGTTTTTGTATGAGAAGTTCGTGTGCACGCACAGATTGTCAAATATATTTTCATTCTTATCTCTGCATAAGATTTCGATGCTTAAACACAATCCAATGAATGTAAAGAAATACGTTGTAGATATACTATTAGGAAATAAAGAGAAGGATAAGCTATTCCTTGCACCATATAATTCACGGTACGTAATTATATATTCTATATTTATATCTTTTAATTTATGAGATCTTAATTTATTAGTTATGTAAACCAAATTTTTGTTGTTGTAGGGAACATTGGGTGTTATTTGCAATCAATGTGACCTCTAAAGTTATATACTATTTAGATCCCTTGTACAACCATTACAACAATCACTCCGATAAAAAGATTATGTTCAACACGTAAGTAATATTCATTTATTTCTTACATATATATATATATCAATAATGTGTTTGTTAATGCTATGATAATCACATTTATTTATTCAATAGTGCTTTACAAGTTTTTCGAGCTCAAAGAGGTACTACAGTGTCGAACCAAAAGTCAAATAACATCACATGGATTCCAATAAAGGTTTGAAATATATGCCTTTAAAATTTCATTTACAATCAATGCACAAATATTTATTGACTTATATGTTTTATTTTATAGTGCCCTCGTCAAACTAACAACATCGATTGTGCGTACTATGTATTGCGATTCATGAAGGACATTGTTGATAAGAATCAAACTATAATCCCAGAAACGGTATAATATTTTCATTATTTGATTTTCATATATAAACTATGTATATATTTGATTCTAACTTATTTATGTTCAATTTTATATCGCACAGTACTTTAACAATTTCAGTCCAACATACTCTGAAAGAGATCTAGTTGAAATAAAGGAAGACTGATGTCAGTATGTGATTGAAATGAAGATTATTTGATTTGTTGGGAAATGGCATGCTGCAAGGGATAGTTATATGCTGCAAGGGGTAGTTCTGTTCTGAAATGTACTTCTGATAGTTATATGTATATGAATATGTAGTTATATGAATAGGGCACATTTGAAAAGCTGTGAATATGTAATATATATGTGAATATGTATATGAATCTATAATTTGTTCTGATATAAATATGTAGTATATATGTGAAAAGTTGTGAATATGTATTCTGATATGTTGTAATTTGTTTTGTGCTGTTATGTAATTTGTTGTGAACTGATTGTGTAAATATGTATATTATAAAGTTAATTTGATTGTGAAATGATTGTGTGAACTGATTGTGAGAACTGATTGTGAACTAATTCTAGATGAAAATGATTTTGGAATAAATATTAAAAGACAACGCTTTCTAAAAAAATGTCATAAAAAACCAAAAAGCGCTTTTTAATAAAACTAAAATAAGAAGAAAAGAAAAAAAAAACACCTTTTACAGCGCTTTCTTAAAAAAGCGCTGTAAAACGTGCATTAGAATGCACCTATTACAGCGCTTTATTGAAAAAGCACTGTAATAGGTGCATAATAATGCATCTATTGAATGCGCCTATTACAACGCTTGTTTGAAAAAGCGCTGTAAAAGGTGCATAACAATGCATCTATATGAATGCACCTACTATAGTGTTTTTTTGAAAAAGCGTTGTAATAGGTGCATAATAATGCATCTATTGAAACAACTATTACAGCGCTTTTTCAAATAAGCGTTGTAATAGGTGCATGCATAATAAGCGCTATTGCAGGGATTTGAAAAGCGCTATTATAGGGATTTACATCGTTTTTTCAAAAAAGCGCTGTAAAACGAGTATAACAAGCGCACAATATATCCACCTATTTTACAGCGCTTTTTTATTTTAAAAAGCGTTGTTGTATCTTTTTACAGCGCTAGATACTACAGCGCTTATTTTAAAAAAAAACGCTGTAAATGACTTAAAAAAAACACTGTAAAATGCGTTTTTTCGCGTAGTGTCTCTTTTTTAGATTGTTTTTATTACAAAATAAAAATGTTGCATGTTCTGATTTTTTCTTCTTAGTATCTAACAATTGTTCATGTGGTATTGCTAGTTTATATGTGATGCTAGCATGAAGTGGTTGATGTATCTTGAGGAGTATTAGCTACGAGACTAATTGGAGCAGATAACTAATGTGGTAGCAAAATAAATATTCTCAAGCCTGGTACTTTTGCACGTTTCAGGCGAAAATTGAGAAGTTCACATTTCAATATTTTTTATAACAAAAAAGCATTTAGGGTGACTGGATGATGCCTTAGAGATTAAAAAGATTTTAATGTTCACTTAATACTTACAAATAAATTTACATTTGTATTCTTTCGGTGACATTAGTAGAGATCTAAATATGTTCTTTTTTATACTAATATTTCTTGTCTATTATTATTTGAATGTGGGTTAATTATATTTTTAATTACTATAAAATTTCAATTTTGTAATTTTAGTCACTGTAAAAAAGTAATACAACTTTTAGTCTTTATAAAATTATTATGCAAATAGTTTTAGTCTCTTTTGTTACGTCAACATATATTTTTGAATGATTTTTTGTAGGTAGTTTTTGATATTATAAAAATTTCTTCCACAAAAACTTAGTTAAAAAATTTGATTTCTAGATCCACAATTTCGTTATTTTTATCTAGAGTTTTTTTTATATATAACAAATTTATATTTAATTAATCATAATTTAAAAAATTCGAAATTTTTGTGAAGGGTCTTTTTATAATATTCTTACCATGCATGGAAAATTTTTTTTCAACTATTTACAAGTTAATGACAATTAAACGTATTCCTATTTAGTTGAAATTAAAATTGTTTGTCGAATAATTATATAAGAACTAAGAGTTGTATTATTATTTTACAGAGA
>JBBPBP010000001.1:28166542-28181750 GCA_037974735.1 Cicer chorassanicum
ATAAAAATTCAAAAAAAAAAAAAACCTTATTTATAAACGGGTACTAACGAAAAATTGAAAGGAAAATAATAATAAATTATAAATAAATATAAGCTAAAGTTAGTCGTTAAAAAAGAAAGGTAAAATTAGAAGGAAAAGTCACACCAAAATATAATCCCCCTATATATAGGTAAAAGAAAGATAAAACCATACCATATTCATTAATCTTGGTCATAGTTTCTATGATGGCTCTCAATTCTCTTCCAAGTAGGAATTTAAAACCCACAGATGAGGAACTTCTCAAATCATTCCTCTACAACAAAATTAACAATAACCCTTTGCCCAATCATATCACTATTCTTGAACATGATTTGTTTGGTATAAAAAAGAATCCTTGGGAAATTTGGGAAGAGTTTGAAGCTTCACACTCATATTGTGGAAAAGACTTATATTTCTTCACTCTCTTAAAGAAGAAATCGGCCACTAGCTCTCGTATGGTTCGTACTATTGGAATGGGTGCATGGGAAGCTGAAGATCCCAATAAACAAATAATTGATAAAGACACGTGCCAACTCCTAGGTAATAGAAAACGTTATCGATTTGAGAAGAGTGGCACTATTCACGATTATGGATGGATCTTGCATGAATATAAACTTGATATATCTTTGATCACCAATCCTGCGGTAAGCAATATCTATGTCTTATATTAATGTTAGAATTAAATTAAACCTAAGTTCCAAGGTTTGTGTCACTTGATGCCATTGTGACATTATTTATAATATGATTTAATTTGAATCTATGTTTTTTCAGGCCAAGAATTATGTTCTATGCCGATTTAGAAAAAATAATACAAGAAATAAAATCAATCTGCCAAGAAAAAAATCAAGAACAAAGAATGTTGGCCAAAATAGAAGAAGGAAGATCGTCATTGAAAGACCGGAAACCACCGTATCGGTAAGTAAACCGCATTATTATTCTTAATACTAATTAATTACTAATAATATTATCTTGCTTGATTAATTATTAATTTCTTGAGTTAGTATTCAAGACGGGATTTTTTCAAGATTCCCGTTGCATTTTTTTAGTTTCTTTTGTGGATGATTGTTACAATGTTTTTTATTTTTTGGGTTAAAAGAGTTTATTAATTTTTTTGAACTTCAAAATTGTAGTGATCTTGTGCGTATGTTTCGGCTTGGAGATAGGGGTAAAAGATTTTAGATTTTGATTCAAATTATTAATGAATCTTTTTGGCAATGTTTTTCTTAACGTTCTTTTATGGCAACGTTCACATGAATTAATTGATAGGATCATCAAAGTATACTCAAATTTTGTTTCATTTATGTAGATTTATTCTTTTTTTTTTAGTTTGTTTCAATTTAATTAGATTCAAATTGATTTCTACCAAATTGATCCAAATTGATCTTTATCAAATAAGAGTAATAAGTGAATTCTTAAAATTAAATGAAGCTGAAATCATTAAAATTTATTATTTTTAGATAAATTAACTCAGAAGAAATAAATTCAAAAATTTATGATTTTATATTTTATATATATACAATCTTCGATATTTAATGATCATTTAACTCCTTAATTAATATTGTTTTTTTTACATTTTAAATTTGTAGGACTTTAAATTTGATAATGCTTCAGTGAACATATATACAGTTTATGAAACACCAAAAGTCCAATCAAACACTGGACAGAATAAGTCAGAGGTGGCTGAAACAAAGTCCGAATGTAGAACAAAGTCTGAAATAGTAAGTACACTGTATATATTTGTTGCTATATTAATTATGAGATTAATTTTTATGCCGCTATTGTGTAAAAAAATTTACTGTAAATCATGACTAATTATAAGGTAATTCTATAAAGTCAAACATTATTAACGATCTAACCATTGTGATAGATTCAAATGTAAAAACTCTTTACATTGATATGAATTAAATTCATTAATTATTAATAAATTTCACAAATATATGTAAGGGCTTAAAGAGAGTTTTAGTTTTCTCCAGAGAAAGTGTGTGTGTTGCACGTAATAAATCATTTTATAAAACATATTGAGTTTTTAGAAATGAGATCAATTAAAAATTAGTTAGGTTTTTATAGGCAACAAATTAGTGTGCTTAAAATAGTAGTATGTTATTAGATTATCTTATTTGATTAAAATCTACTCAATTTTTTAAGTTTTATGGAATTTTATTTAGATTTTAATTGATATTTATCAAATCTACCGAAATTTGATTTAGATTACATGTTTACCATAATATGGGTAATCGAGTAAATTAATTATTATATTAATTATTGCACCAAAGTAGATTATTAAAACTTCAAATCAATTTGTTTCAATATTAGAATAAATTTGATCAAATCAATTTCAAATTTTAATTTTGTTTGTTCATTCAATTCCTTATTAATTTGTTACCCAAAATAAATATCCTTATTAATTTGCTCTTGCATTTCCATTTTGTAGGAGAAAAATAATGTTTGGTTGAGGAAAGATTCTGACCAAAGACCAAGAAATCAAGTAGAGAATGGAAATAACAAGATTGATGTTGTTAACACTATCAATACAACAAAGTCTAAATATAACAAAGTAGAAGATGGTGATCTAATTATGAACAAAGAAGTAGAAGACGGTGATGACTACATTATGATCAAAGACGGTGATGACTACATTATGATCAAAGACAATGGTGATATCATTATGAACAAAGAAGAAGAAGATGGTGATCTAATTATGAACAAAGAAGAAGAAGATGGTGATCTGATTATGAACAAAGAAGAGGAAGATGGTGATCAAAGTATGCTTGAGCCAGAGTTATTTGCAATGCAATTGAAAAGTGTTAATGAAGGATGCTTGATCGAAGAGGAAGATGTTCCAATGATTTCCAATGATTTTTATAAGGACTTATTGTTGGAAAAAATTTATATTAAGTAAATAGTAGTCAATTAGCTATGATGATTTTTTGTATTTTTTGGTTGTTTCATTCATTTCCCTTCCATTTAGACGTAAATATTATTAAATATTGGATTAGAGATATTACATGGAATCAAAGTTCATGTTCAACCATTAATTTTTCCTTTATAACTTTTACCTTATTCATTTTCTATACTTGTGCAAAAATGGTGCGATCTAACACCTACAAATTGGTATGTTTTTTAGCAGCAACAAATTAGCATGCTTAAAATATTACTATATTTTCATTTTCTACTAAAACCCACACAAATTTAATTAAAATTTAGGAAATTTAGTTTATTTAGATTTTGATTGATATCCACCAAAATTTGATTTTGATTACATTGGAACTGGTGTTTACATGGGTATTAGAATAAATTAATTGTATTATTTAAACTTCAAATTTTATTACATCATAATCAATATTAGACTAAATCTGATCAAACCATTTAGCATTTTAATTGCATTTTTTTGTTGACATGAATTTTAATTGTATTTGATTATTCAATTACTTATTATTGTGTTCTTGTGGAACATAGTGCAAATATAACAAAGTAGAAGATGGTGATAACATTATGATCAAAGAAGATGGTGAAATCATTATGAACAAAGATGATGGTGAAATTATTATGAACAATGAAGAATATGGTGATCTTAGTATGTTAGATGGACACAATGGTCATATTCAACCATCAATTGTTTCCTTTTGAAATTTTACCTTATTAATTTCTTTTCCTTTATGCATAAACGATCAAGCAGCCTACCCCTCTGAATTATCCACGCTCGGTCTCGCTTCCTGTTGGGAAAATGGGTACCCCATCTCGGCTCTGAATCCAGTTGGGAACAATAGTCTAAAATTGTAAAAATGATTAGTATATTGCTATGAAAAATTCCGATACGAATTGACTTTCACAAACCATATAACCAATTTCACCCAAATCCTGCAATAGGGTAGAACACTTTGAAGATCAGACAACCACCAAGCAGTATTGTAACTAGAGACAACTCCGGTATTAGGACGACGACAACGCTTGTATTACCACGATGATGTGCTCCAGTGAGAATGTCTCAAGGCTTAATCATCCACTAGAAGTGAGCTTAGCAATCTTTATAGCAATATGAATTTACAGCCAACAACAGTACTTGCTCCATAATAAGAGACCTTCCATTTAGTGGTCGTCTTCATTGATTCCAGGGCAGTTGGCTAAAAGGGCAGAACTTGATTCATACTAGAGAAATCAAGAGAAAAAAACCATTGTCATCATCATTTAAAAATATATGAAAACATTTGAGTTTCAGTTAAATAATATAGATAAATAACGTTAATACTCACTTTGCATCCACAGAAGAGGCAGTAATTGAACTCATCCCTCAGTTTCATCAAAACATCGAGCAAGTCCTACATTCATTTTCATTGTCAAATTTGCAACCAATTCAAACAAGGTTACCAAGATCAATAACAATGAGCTAAAATATTTAAAATCAAAATGAATTGCAATAATCTTTCTCTTCTTTTTATTAAAAATTGTAATAATTTCTGAATACAGTAAACAACGAAAAAACAAGCAATTATGACCGAAAGTAGAGAAAGCTTGTATGTGGTTCAATGTTGTCAATCTTGGATAGTGGAAAATAACGGTATGTTCAGATTCCACTACGCTACAACGCTATAGCACCACAACAGTTGCTATTTGACCCTACTTTGTACTAAATAATGTATTCCACAGTAATTTGTTTAAATTATGCTACGCCATAGCGCCACTATTTGACCACATTGATGTGGTTTCAGGATAGTGTTTGAGCATATTGAAAACTAAGTTAAAAAAAATTCACATTAATATGTATGGTTAAGTTACACACCTCTTCTGTTATTTCTTCTTCTTCTTCATCTTCACCCTCTGCATCATCCTCATTCTTCTCTGGCTCCACAATTTCCCGATTCTCCAATTGGTCAAGGGCAGCCTTAGCCTTGTTGAAATTAACAATAATTCTCCTACTCCGCCACCGTGACTTCTGCCTAGACCCGAATTCTTGCATCAGAGCCTGCTCATTCCTCCTTTTCCTGTCGATCGTGATTTCCTCCATTTTCTTCTTCTCCTTGTGGGGATCCTCTAAGCCTATACCTGCTCGTGACCGTCGAATTTCAATCCCAACCGGTTCAGCCCTGCCCGAGCCTTGCTTTCCAAGGGCAGAACCTGGAGTATAACCCATCTGTTTGAGTAGCTTAAACCCAATGTTGGATTGTGGTATTGGAGCTTCCACTTTCGCTAATGTTTGTTCATCCTCTTGTATTTGCTTTCTTTCTCTTTCGATTTTTCGTCGTTCTTGCCAGTTAAGAGCTTTCAACTGACTCTTGGAAGAGTTGATTGAAGGATCTTTCTTGTCAGAAATCTGCATAGTTAAAACGGAGTTATCAACATAACATTTTGTATAGTCCCTATAAATTGATAAATGAAAGGATAAGGAAATTCAAGCTTTTCATTTTCTCTCTTCTTTTTCTTTTACTGGGAATATTAAATTGGGATACTTAAAACTTTTGGGTTTATTCAGAGTTGAGGAATTTAGCAACCCTGCTAATGTTCTGAATAAATACTCAAATTTAGTTCCGGATACTAACACAATCTAGCTAATTACTAACATTTGCTTATAAATAAAAAAATACTCAAATTTAGTTCCGGATACTAACATAATCTAGCTAATTACTAACATTTGCTTATAAAAAAAAAATACTCAAATACAGTCTTCCATGGATACATTATTAACATGGCACATCCAGTTGCCCTTCAAAGATTTCGAACATCGATTTGATCAATATTGTTTAAACAAACATCAGTTTCGTCCCTAAATATATTGTTGGACATCACTCAATCAATTTGGTTTACAAAACTGATATTCAACTTCATTGAAAAACTGGTCTGGTGCATAGTTTTCACCCTTTATTTTTAAACGGAGTTACTACAAAACTTCATATTGAAGGTGTCTGGTGTCCCACGTGTATTGGTGTCAGTTATGGACACCAACTCAAACACGACATATGTGGTTACATTCAATCACTTCTATTTTCTCAAATTACTACTGGTGTCTAACTGTCTATGTCATTGTCCTGTCCGGTGTTCATGTGTTTGGCGCTTAGATTGCTATCGTTTTGACGTCTAAGAAAATTATATATAATTTAATTTGGCAAGGGATTGATAAGCGAAACAGACTCCTGATCAATGCATTATAGATCTCTAGTGCGAATGAGAACCAAGTGATTAGAAACTAGAGCATCATCTTTTCCTTCAAAATGTAAACTTAAGCTCAATTTTCAAGCACAAATTATACAGTTATTGTAAAATGAAAGTAAAGTATGGGAAGCATAAACACCTAATTGTAAAATCATGCCTCAAAGATTGTAAAACTGAAAATGAAAATGGTACCCTTTTTGATGAAGACTTCGGATTTGGAGGGTCAATGGCATCAGAAGGAAGAAACCGAGAAAGGTCGCCCATGTAGTCATCATCTTGTTCTTCGTTGTTGCTTTGCCTGTTCACTGCTGATTCATCCATGGCGAATATTGCCACTATGGGCTTAGGAAGACGCGCATGCAGGTGAAGTGATGAATGCAACCTGATATGGGCCCACTAAGGCCCACACGTGATTCTCCTAGCTGAGCCCAACAAGTTTCACAAGAACATCCAACCCAAATTGTTGTTATTTTCAAAATAAATATATCTGAAGTTTTTTTATTGAAAAGGGAATGAACCAGCAACACTACTAGGTGAGCAGACTCCCTGTTGTCATCATCATCTAAAAACAAAGAAAGCAAAGGATACTTAGAATATATAATAGTTTGTAGACATCCAAGATATATTTAAGCACTCGTCGAAATTGGTAGACAGTCGAGAATATAGGTGAGTGGATTAAACTCAACTGAAAAGATGAGTTAACCTGAGTTATCAACTGACAAGCTGAAGCATCAGAAACAGCAAATGAACCACTCTGATTAGGCCTATAAAATGTGCAATCATAAACTTCATAGGCCCAAAAGTGGGAAATTCTTTATTTTTATTTGATCTTTGAAGCATTTTTCCTAACACTATTTTAGGAGGAAACAGTTGGAACACCCCCCCAATTTAATGATAAGATCAACACACGGGATTTTTTATTCATCACTCAAGCGATTTTTTTATATTCATCACTCAAACAATTTTTTCCATCCAACTACTATCCATAACTATGTTTTGAAAAATAAAACACAATATTATGTAAATTTAATACAAAGCACAAAGATACATAATTCAAAACTGCAACAATAGTTATACTAGTACACATACATAATTCAAAACTGCAGCAATAATTAAGAGATGCATCGTGCATGCGACAGTTTTTGCAGTAATCACCAAAAATACCAGCATCTTCTCTTTTGAACTCATTGCAGTAAAAAAGATGCAATTCCTACCTTATTAATTTTTTTTTCACAGAATACCTCTCTATTAATTAAATTTTAATATATATATATATTGCAGTTACTAAAAGTCAAAAATAAATTCAGACACATTGTTCATAAAGAGAGCCAACAGCTAAATGTCAAAGACTTACTATGCCACAAAACACAGTAGCAGACATTAGAAAGACAACGAAATAATAGAGTATGACATAATGAAACTGTACTTATCATCCCTCCACTCCTACATGCAATGCAGTTAGTTTGTGATAAGAAAAATGCTTGAGTTATTATATCCTATTGCACATATTTCATTGAGTTAGCACAGTAGTGCGTACAAAATTATTGTCCACAAAGAAAGGACGAGGGAGGCTTTGTTTAAACATGATAAAGAGAAAAAACAAAGAGCATATTTTTGAATTGAAGAGAGAGTAATAATAGTTAAGTTAAAAGAGAAACACAGCAAAAATGACCGAACATTGATTCACATCATGGCACTTGTACTATCGTGTGGATGTGTTCGGAATAGCATGAACTATTTAAAATCATAATCGAAGGGATTTAAAATCATTTGGAGTAAAGAGTTAAAGATTGTGAGATTGAATCCCTTGAGAAAACAGCATGAAAGAGAAGACATCTGTGGCCACAAAATTTTCAAGTTGAGTTGTTTGTTGTAGTCAAAATCATTACAATTGGGTGCACCAATAAATAACGAAATGCTTCAAAATTAAACCAAAATCTTGAAATTCACTGTCCTACATATAGCAGGAACCAAAAACTTGTTATAGCTGTTGGCTCCTTCTATGAAGTATGAACTCTACTAATCTCTCTTTCAACTTAATAATTGACTGTTATAATCAGTTTGCTAAACCTATCCCAAGCTTTTCTCTTAACAAAGACTGTTATAATCTGTGCTTACTAATTAATATATATAGCATATCACTCTATTAATTAATTTGTAATATATACATTGCAATTACTCCATAGCAAAGTTAAAAGTGTGAACCAAATGATCACATGTGATAGTGCAGTGCCAAGTAACAAAATCTGAGATCATAAAACCATGATCAGATTAATAAGAAAATACTATATATTGAGAATATCTATGTCAAGAAATAATAAGTTTGTAAATATTTCTTCTCAAACCTTAACATGATCCTAGGAAAATCACACCACCCCAGCAAAGTTCCAAAATTGAAAATTGAACTGTTTTAACAATAAACATGCAGTCGCAAATGCATAAACCAGAAGTCCTTAAATCGGAAAGCAGGGACACTAAAATGCAGCAGAGAATATACACAATTAAACCAAATGAGGCACAACCAACAAGCATATGACAGCAAAGAACAATTCGCTGCAGAAATACGATGACAGATTATGCAGAAGTTTAAACAGAACACAGCCGTCAAAAATCAAAAAAGAAATTAAAATCAAGAATGGGAGATGAGAAGAACACACAAGAATTGATTACTAACTTCGATGTCTCCAGAAGAAAACAACTCTATTATTAATGAAATAATTCGATCAAGATTACAACAGACAACCCTTGGTTCTTCTTCCTCCTTTCTATATTCAAGATGAATAACAGAAAACCCTTGCAGCTTTCAAATGAATCTGCCAAATTTTATACACAACCAATCAGCTTTATTGCGTGCAAAATTAATGATGATAGAACATGGAAGAAATCTCATATTTTATGGAATGTGTTCAAGTTATTGCTCAATAATTAATAAAACATTTTTTTTGTTGGTAGACAAAGTGACAAGCACCACTAATAAACTCACACACGCAAATTGGAGATCTCGAGTTCGAACCGGGTCATCACGGAAAATATTCACCCTAACAATGTCGGTATCGCAAGTTGAGCTAAGTCTTACTTATAATAAATAATAAAACACTTATTACCAAATTAGGTTAGTAGCTAGGCAAAGCTTAGCACCACACGCCCACACACATCTTTTGTAACCATGTTTTGGGTAACTCAAGCATATACACTGACAAAAATAATCTAATAGATATATATTACCAACAATTACACAAGTCATTGACAATGGAAGTAAAGAATAAACGATTCAAAATACGTGTTACTGTTAATAAAGGCAGTAATATAGAATTAAAGTCAGAAATCAAAAGGATTAAACTCAAAAGTAATAACAATTTTTTTAAAAAAAAAAACTTCTACTTGAGTAACCTTGTAATCAGGAAAACGCAAACAAGCTTCTGCGAAATCTAAACGCAGATAATCAGGAAAACAACAACGCATACAATGTGAAACGTCTTCAATGATGTGGTTGGAGTTTGAATCGGAGTCGAATTGACGAAGGACTTGGGAGGTGGAAGAGGCGGGAGAAGAAGAAGTAGTGACAAAGGTGGTTGATGCCGCCGTGTACGCCGTCTTCTTGAGGCGTTTGTGGCTTGAAAGATCAGTTCACAAAAAAGGTTTCGTCGTACTTCGGGCTTAGAGCGCGATGCTACAATGGTTAAGCTTAGGTAGATAATTTACACTTGATCGATGCTTAAAAATACATTTTAATCGCCATGGATAAATTTCACATTTAATATTAATAGTATAAAATGGTGGTAAAATGTTTACAAAATTACTTATATATTTGAAGTTGTAATATTAATCACGGTAAAAATTAATTGTTGAAATTATAATAGATCAAAGTTGATTTATTAATTTGAATTAACAAACACATCAATAAGTTGAAAAACTAAAAGTTCGAAAGTCAAAATGACGTCGCACCAAGACGGCGAACAAAATATGCCACAATAAGATAGAGAAATTAATCGATCAAACAGAAAAAAGAATAACTAAATATATGTGAAAAACACTTATTTAGATAAAAGAAAATAAAAAAAAAATTTACTAGGGTGGTTTGGAACCAAAAATTTGTCATAAATCATCTCTCTTTGACGGAAAAAAAGGAGCCGACGCGGAAGAAAAGAGGGAAAGATGTTAGAATTAGGGTTAATGCACAACTACTTATTTCAGTTCGATAAAAATAAGAAAAAACTAATATATTCTTTAAGCATGTGTTTGTTTAAAGGCATATGGGGGCAAGATAATATTCTACATAAAATGTATTTGGTTCAGTTTTTAAGGGAGAGAAGAGAGGAGGGAGACATAGTTCATTTTGTTCTCCTCTATTTTAGGAAGATTTAGTGACCAAAACAACCTAAGAATCATTTAAATCTCCTTTCCATCCCCTCTTTTGAACCAAATATGTGTCTACTTTCCTTCCCTCCCTTCCGTTGAGTAGTTGCATTTGATTGAGATGATTTGTTTGTGATGTTTCGTTAACTTATGATGTTTAAAAATGTTATGAAAGAATCAATATTTAGCCTCAGCGGTCTCTCACAACTTATACTTCTTTTAAACTTAGTGTGTAATCCTTGCATTTTACATCATATTTCGAAAAACGATAGAAATTACTTTGATTATTTGTTTTACAAAAAGAAAAATGGTCTTGAAAAAAAAATTACACATGTTTTATAAAAGAAAAAAGGGTATTTACTTTGAAAATATCTTGCATTTAGAGGTTGGATTTCACCATTAAGACTTTAAAAATCGAGACATTATACAACCTTTAATCTTTGCACTGTAATATTTTTCTTAGATTAGTAGTTGTGTTCACCTTACTTAAAGATCTTTAAAATTGTTAATAAACTCACATTTAAAGGACAAATTTCCTCCTCAACATAAGTAACTGAACAAAAGGGTATTATCGTTGATAAATACTAGTTAATTGTTCTCCTAAATTCATTTCACGTGATACAAAAAGAAAAACTAATTCATTGAATTACAAAAGGGGAGGCATGTAATGTTAATATAAACTACACAAAAAAACTTGTGATATTGCTCGGGTGCGTCTATGAAACTCTGTGTTTCGATTAGACTTCAAATAAAAAATATTATTTTATGAATTAGAGATAAATATTTGTTATGTATTTCTTAATATTTATCAGTGATAAATATATGCTTCATGTTTTTGTATGTATTAGTGAAAAATATTTATCTCGTTGTTTTTAATATTTATTTGTGACAAATATTTATCTTATGTTTTTTAATGTATCAGTAATAAATGTTTGCCTCGTGATTTTTTATATATATGACTTAGAAATTTTTGTCTAATGTTTTTTATCCATCATTTATAAATATTTATATGCGTTTTTTCAAATATTTATCAATTACAAATATTTGTCATCTGTCTTTTTATACATTAATGACAAATATATGTCGCGTGATTTTTTATATTTATTATTGAGAAATATTTGTCTTGTGTTTTTTTAAGCATCAATTATAAGTATTTATCCAACATTATTTTGATATTTATCCCGTGTTTTTTTTTTTTATTTTTATGTTTTAGTGACAAATATTTGTCAATCGCAGTTAAGGGACCACGAAGAGGGCAATTTCGATTTTTCCAAGTATTATCTATTCTTATATTATAATATATTGTTTCTATTTTTTCTCTTTAAAAAATTGAATCAAGTTGACTCATAATTCTTCGTCCATTAAAATTATTGAATGTTTAATTAAGGCTAAATACCACCCGTGGTCCCTTAACTTAATTTCAGTTAACGATTTAGTCCTTTATATTTTTTTTCCCGATTTGGTCCTTTATGTTTTTAAATAATTTTAGCGTTACCCTTTAAGTGAGGTTTCGTTAAGAAAAAGTTAAAAAAATCCCTCCTCCATGTTCAGAAAAAGTTATCCTTTATGTTTTGGAAATATTTCAAAAAAGTATTCAAAGTTTGTTCTAAGTTTGGTAGTAGGATTGATTTGATAAAACTGAAGCTATGGGTTTTTATTATCCATAGACATCACTTCAAATCAGTGGCAATCGTTCCTAGAGGTTTGATGAACATATGCAATGATCTAGATGAGGGATTTTTTAACTTTTTCTTAATGTAACCCCACTTAAAGAGTAACGCTGAAATTATATAAAAAATAAAGGATCAAATCGGGAAAAAAAAAAGATAAAGGACTAAATCGTTAAACGAAATTAAGTTAAGGGACCACGGGTGGTATTTAGCCTAGTAATTAATTACCCTTTTAGAATAAATTTATGAGACTCATAACAAATGAAATACACATTTTTCCTATAAGAGAGAAGAATAAAGAAAAAATGTGTGTAAAATAAAGTGGTTGAGTGACCTCAATTTACGTGCATGATAATAGTTAAATAGTACTCTATTCATCTCACGATGACTGACGTTTAAGAGTTTTGCATATATATTAAGAAATACAATATTTAGAAGAACGAAAAGAGTCATTTTACCAAACTACTCATCTTAACTATTGATGAATTTTTCAATATTATCTATGCAAAGCATAATAATATTTTGAAAGTTGTGTATATATTAATCATTGAATAGAAGTATAAGAAAAAAAATAATTAAAATTGTGAATGACATTCATTTTGAGACAATTTTTTTATGCTAAAGTGACTCTCATTGTGAGACAGAGGTAGTAGTATAAAAACTTATGCCAAAAGTAAAATTATTGTATTTGACTCATAAAAAACCGAGGAAAATTTAAATTAAACAAATTGTCTTTTTGTATCCCCAAACTAGGAATGGTTAAAAATAAAGAGGACAATGTTGATTTTTTGTTTTTGTTTTCATTTTTTATATTGATAGTTGACTAGTTTTACAATGGTATTCAATGAGAATATAATATTTTCCAGCTCATCATTTCCTTTGTTGGATTGCTTGGAATATCTTTGGGGAAATTTCTTCTTTCTGTTGTGCCACATCTTTCGAACTTTTCTGGTTATGAAAGCAATCTCCTCTTCCTCTGAGTTCAGATTCTGATTATCTGAATCACTATCCTCTGAATCTGATGTTGCCTTTAGAACCTTCTTCTGCTTAGATTTCAAGGCCAGAGTCTTGTTCTTCTTCTTGGGCTCATCTTCTTCAAGCTCAATTTCATGTGATCTGAGAGAGCTGATTAATTCTTCCAGCTTTAGAGTATTCAGATCTTTTGCTTCCTGAATGGCAGTGATCTTAGGACTCCACTTACTTGTTAGACTCCTAAGAATTTTCTTCACATGATCAGCAGTAGTATAACTCTTCTCAAGTACCTTTAATCCTGATACCAGGGTCTGGAATCTGGAAAACATTGTTTCAATGTCTTCATCTTCTTCCATCTTGAACAACTCATACTTTTTGACTAAGAGGTTGGCCTTTGCTTCTTGAACTTGCTTGCTTCCTTCATAGGTTAGAATCAGACTATCATAAATACTTTTTGCTGTCTCTTTGTTGGTGCACTTGTCAAACTCCTTGAAGGTGATTGCATTTATCATGAATGTTCTGGACTTATGATGCATCTTGTACATCTTCTTCTGATCAGCATTCATCTCCTTTCTTGGAATTTCAATACCATCTTTATTCTTCGGAGCAATATAACCATCTTCCACCAAGTCCCAAATTTCAGGATCTTGTGAAATATAGAAACTTCTCAGCCTGTCTTTCCAATACTCAAAATGTTCTCCATCAAACAGAGGTGGTCTGTTGATATTTCCTCCTGCAGCTTCATCACTGAATCCAGACATATTGAACCCTTGGATCTTTTCTCAAACATTGTAAAGTGCTCAGCCTTGAGACCGAGCTCTGATGCCAATTGAAGGTGCGAACACGAGAAGGGGGGTTGAATTGTGTTTGCACAAAGTTCTATACCTTTTTGATAATTTATAAATAATTAAAAAATTAGTTTGGTTTTGGTGACTTACTTGGAGTAGAAGCAATCGAATTTAGAAGCAGCAAGCAATGAAAGCATAAATAATTTGACGCGTAGAATTATCCTGGTTCACCACTAACTTGGCTACATCCAGTCCCCTCATTCAGAAGGCTTTAATCCACTAATTCAAAAACCTTGAATTACAAAGCACCTGACCCTCCAAGCCAGTCTTCCCAAACAGCCTGACAACCCCAGACTTTTGAGGAACTAACCACCTTGACCCTACAAGCCAAGTCTTCTCCTAACAACCTGACGACCCAAGATTGAAGAAGGAACTAAACCACTATCGGGTTGGATACAAGAGATTGAAACTTGAGTAGTTGCTTCTAACAAAGCTGATAATAACAATAACTCTCACACTTTAAGAAAAGAACACTCAAAAGATATTTCTAACTTGAACAAGTGTTTCTCTCTTTGAACTATAAGATGAATTGAGAAATTTTGAGCTTGAGTTCTTCTACTTTTTGATGCTTTTCTCCTTCAGCCTTGAGTGTCTATTTATAATGAAAATTTGGGCTTCAATTTAGTCCTTATTTAGTTCTGAATTGTATCTTGTTTAGATTGAGTTTGTAAATTCTTCAAATTGATTCTGTTCCTATTTTGTGTAGATTGACTTTGTAAATTCTTCATGATGATTCTGTTCCTATTTTGTGTAGATTGACTTTGTAAATTCTTCAGAATGATTCTGTTCCAATTTTGTGTAGATTGACTTTGTAAGTTCTTCATATCAAATATTCTTCAAATCTTTATTAAATGTTGATCAAATATTCTTCAAATCTTCATTAAAATGTTGATCAAATATTCTTCAAATCTTCTTCAAATATTCTTCAAATCTTCTTCAAATATTCTTCAAATCTTCTTCAAATATTCTTCAAATCTTCTTCAAATGTTCTTCAAATCTTAATCAAATCTTCTTCAAATATTCTTCAAATCTTGACCATATCTTCTTTTCAACTTGGTCAAAGATTTTCTTCAATTATAAATATGAATCAAATCTTATTTTAGATTTTTATCAATTATAAATTTGAATCAAATCTTATTTTAGATTTTCATCAATTATAATTTTGAATCAAATCTTATTTAAGATTTTCTTCAATTATAA
>JBBPBP010000001.1:28181895-28192348 GCA_037974735.1 Cicer chorassanicum
TCAATTATAAATTTGAATCAAATCTTATTTTAGATTTTCATCAATTATAATTTTGAATCAAATCTTATTTAAGATTTTTCTTGAATTATAAATTTGAATCAAATCTTATTTTAGATTTTCTTCAAAAACATTAATCTTCTTTCATACTCTTTGAAGTCAAATATATTGTTCTCATAAAATACTTTTGTTAACATCAAAACTCTATATGTAAAACCAACTTGGTTCCAACAATAGGATAATTTAATAGGACCAAAAGTTGTATTTATTGTTTAGAAATTGAAAAAAAAAAAGTAAAATTTTAGAAGGTCTAAAAACTTATTTAGCACAAACACATATATGTAAAATGCATTTAAATTTTAGCATTGTAACTTCTCATAAAAAATACAGTCATTAAACTTCCTTTAACTTTTCTAGAATGATTTTGAACATCACAAGAAAGCTTTGCAATGAATGTGTCCTACAAATTGATAAATGGAAATAATTTGTGTCACGGGAGATAGTGTCACAGACTCATCACGGGTGACACGACAAAAATTAAAATCAATCATTTAAATTCATTTACAGTCCGTGTATAGTTAGTCAATACACATTATTGACAAATTTCCATTGACGACACATTTGTGAGCTTTTTCTCCGATAAATAGTATTGTTGATCGATAAAAATTATAACTTAACAGTACCAATAAGACGAAAAACTAGGATTCTAGGGATTACTCTGTTAAAACCGAATTTTAAGAGCGGAGAACTCAATGAAAATGAGTTCTGGTGCATGATGAGAGTAAATGCACAAATATTAAAAAAGGGTTTTCATAGAGAAGAAGATAAGTTTTTGTTGAAATGTGAGTTGCTTTCATTAAAGGTAATTGACCTAGGTAAAACCAAGGACATTTACAAAGAAACCTATTCCAGACCGACCCAAGCTCAATCTGACCCAACATATTAACCCCGTCGACTAGGGTTTTCTACCCCAACGACTAGACCTAGTGGCAATTGTCTCAAGACGATATCCCCGTCGAAATCACTAGCAATAATAGCCAATCAATATCCTTGTCCCCCACTGTGATAGGGCATCCATTTATATAATTAGTGCCTTTGGAACCATAAAAGGATCACACACTTTCTCATCACAATATTCCTCAT
Organism: Cicer chorassanicum; assembly: GCA_037974735.1. Taxonomy (NCBI): domain Eukaryota; kingdom Viridiplantae; phylum Streptophyta; class Magnoliopsida; order Fabales; family Fabaceae; genus Cicer; species Cicer chorassanicum. Next base: position 28,183,036 of record JBBPBP010000001.1, read on the forward strand.
TCTCCTCAAATCAATACTCGAGCATCAAAATGTCTGCAAATACCACCCATTTCAACTAGTTCAAAGTTTCTGACAATTCCAATGAAGCAAACCATCATACTCGGTCCAATTTGGATCATTGGTGTCGTTTGTGGGAATTCAAGTTTCCTTGTTTTGCTAAATAGCTAGTCGATTTGATTCAGGAACAATCCTATGTGATCCAAGAATAGAACCATTACCTTAGGGCTGTGGAGCATCGACAACCAACAACCCCTATGATGGTAACATCCCAAGAGACATCAAAGTCCACTAAAGGTTCTGTAAGGCGACACTCCACTTAAAAGGCATGGTTCGACTTTGGAATATAGGAGGCGTTCCTTGCAGGAGTCATTAGAGCAAAGGTATCGCAGAAGGTCATATGAAAACTCCCCACCCAAGGATAGACAATAACACCGATATCGTTCTCGCTCTAGATCGCGTTTCATTTCATCTCTAACCCACGAGATTCGTCGAGAACAACACGCACCTTACGGATCCCAAGGACCCTTCACAACAAGGATCAAGAATTGCAGGATACTAAGGACGTTAGAGAAACTCCCCACACATGGATTCATACGATGAGACAACCGACCCGAATGAGCACATCGTAAACATGGAGGCTATTCTCAATTATCGTGGCACGAAAGAACCCATCAAATGTCATGTTTTCTACACCTAAACTCCATTGCCTCGTGGGAGGAATTCTGCAAGCAGTTCGCCAACCACTCACAGCATCCAGAAAGCAATCCAAGACAATCGACACATTGTCAACAATCGTCCAAGGAAGAAATGAACCTCTTCAAAACTACATCATGCGCTTCAACAAAGAGGTTATGTTCGTCAAAGAGGCTAACAACAACATGAAGACGTACATTATGAAGGAGAGCCTCTTTGAAGGAAACCTCTTCGACAATGACATCGGGTTGAAGAAGCCTAATACTCTAAACGTCTTATTGGCATAAGCATATATCCAGAATGAAGAGGAAATCTACGCCTAGAAGATAAGAAGAGGCAGATCAGACAAGGACGACAAGGCCCCGCCTATCGATATATCCCGACAATCTCCGGTTGGACGCAAGTGACAACAAAATTTGCGAAAGGAATATTCAAATCGAGGCGCTCGACCTGGATGATACCTCACATACACTTCTCTCAACGCTTTTGTGGAACACATAATTATTGAGTGCACCAATGCTGAATTCAAAATGGGGGAATCTAGTTTCCTCGATAGGTTCCTTCGAGACCGAGGGTTGACAAAAGCAAATACTATCGTTTCCATAAGTGCAACGACCATAACACAAATTACTGCATCCACTGGAAAGATGCCATTGAACTCCTCATTTAGAAGGGAAAATTGAGGCAATACACCACTCAAGGACGCAATTTATCCTTAGAGCAAAGAAAACTAGAATCTCCATGTCTTGCCAACAAGACGCTAGCAAGCGTCGTCCACAAAGACGAGGACATTCTGCAAGGACTTCCAATCGCTATGTCAATCATAGGGAAATTCCTCACAGCATGACATTCCCAACAATAATGTCAGTCAATTGTGTCTTCAACTTGTGGGAGAACTTCACCACAACTCTCAGAATATCTTGTGGATATTCCAACGCAAACTTCTCTAGTATCGACTCCGTCAAGAGGAAGCTAGAAGACATGAGCTCCAAAAACCTGCATATGATCGCAATTAGGATGGAAGGGTCCCAACCCCCTCTAGTTTTCTACGACAAAGAAATCACTAGCAGGATCCCAAACTCCTAAATCCCACCTACTAGTACGAGCATACATAACCAACTTTGAAGTCTTGAGTGTCATAATCGAGCAATGGAGTTTGTGTGACATCATGTACTCGGGTTTGTTCAACACAATTCGCCTCACAAAAGACAATCTTCTGCCCTACGTGAGACATAATTTAATTTCAATAGGTCGACCAACACTCCTTGGGGATACGTCGAGCTACTCATGACTTTCGGTGTGGAACAATCTAGGATGATGGTGAAGACCTAGTTCCTTGTGATCGACTTTAAGTCAATCTACAATTGCATCATCGGGTGCCCTACCATGGCAGAACTAGGTGCAGCCTCCTCGATTATCCACCTGAAACTCAAGTACCACCTGAAATCTGAAGAAGTAGTCAGTGTTCATGCCGACATCAAAACAACAAGAAGGTTTTTCATGGCTTCCCTCATAAGTCATGAAATACACATGAAATCCGCATAGCTGGATAAAAACAAGGAGAGCCAAGTCCTAACTATCACCAATTCATCGACCATTGATCTTGATGCAAGATTCGACGAGCTACCGATATACAGTGATCATAACACTGTCGGTAAGCAAATCAAAAGGCCTATACCAGCTAAAGAGTTCACCTTAATTCCCAAACATCTTTCGAACCAAAGGTCAAGTGAACCATCTTCATTGATGGATCCTCTAACACTAAAGGAGTTGGAGCCGACATATTACTTGAAAAGAAAGAAGGCTTAATTGTAGAAGCCTCCCTTACCTTTTTCGTATCCAACGTCTAAAAATAAGCAGAATACGAGGCCTATATCACTGAATTGCGAATGGCACATGATTTTGGTGCTGACGAGGTCATGTTGAACACAAATTCACAACTCGACGTCTCCCAAACCAACAGGACCAAACAAAGGACCACACGCTACAAAGGTATCTCACAAAGGTAAAAGAAATAATGGCTACATTTGAAAAAATTATAGTCGAGCAAATTCCTCACGAACAAAACATGTGACCTGACGTTCTGTCATAACTAGCTAGCACGAGGGGCAATTGAGGCAACAAACCAATCATTTAGGAGTTCATACATTTTCCCAACATAAGAGAATCCGTGGTGACAACCGAGTTCAAGGAACCGCTTCTTGAGCACAATTGGACGACACCAATCATTGAGTACATTCTCAATGGAATACTCCCCCAAACATGATCGAGGTAGCTAAGGTGAAATGTTGATCTTGTTCTTACTCACTCATCGCAGGACGCTATATAGAAGGGGATTGTCGTCCTCCCTGTTCAAATGCCTTGCTAGCAAAGATGTCGACTATATGCTCAAAGAAATGCACGAAGACATGTGCGAAAACCACCTAAGAGGCATAAACCTCACCAAAAGGGTCTTAAGTGTGTATATTAAGTTAGAAGACAAAGATTTATATTAATGACTATTTATTTTAAGGTAAAATAAATAACAAGTAAGTTAGAAATAATAATCTAACTGTTTCTAAACACAAAGAATATTATCACCTAATAAACAAATAATTATTTTACTAATAGATCAAGTCATAATATAGCAATAAGAAGTATTGCGATATGTAGTTCGAGCCAAAGCGTTAAAGACAAAACAAATACAAGTCATTGTTCTAGTATAAGCTAGATCCTCTAATGAACATAGAAAAGAGAATCTATCAAACAAAGTTCACAGTGACTCAAAAGAAACTACTAAAGTTTTGTTTGACTCTGACGAACGCGTTCTCAAACGCGCCTCTGGTGATTCCGCTAATACAAGCAATGATTTGAATGTTCACCTCTAATAACTGTGTCAAGAAAAATGATCATCTTCCTCTAATAAGTGTGTGAACCAAAACGATTGTCTGCTCCTGATAAGTGTGTCAATTAAAATGATCATCTTCCTCTAATAAGTGTGTGAAGCAAAATGATTGTCTGCCTCTAATAAGTGTGTCAAGTAAAATGATCGTCTGCCTTTGATAACTGTGACAAGCATTATATCGTCTGACTTTGATAGAAAGTCAACACTCTAGAAAGTTAACATTCTAAAGAAGACAAACTTGTTTACTCTCTGCTCAACATCTTGAATATGTTAGTTGTCTGAAAGTCTTTGTGACATCCTCTGATAATGATATCATCTAAGATATGCCTTCTTAATTGAAGTTGCGCATAATCAATTATGAAGATATATATGGATACGTCTTAAAGATTGATGTGCCTTAAATGGTGATTGAATATCTCCAACAGTATCATTCTCAACGGACACTTCTTCTTTGTATTTAACAAGAAATCGTATAGTCAATTGAGTGTGAGAGAGGATGAAAAAGGCAATGTGTTAAGAAGCAATTATGAAAAAGCCAAGAACACATCAAAAGAAAAGTATGAATGAAAAATCCTCTCAATAGAGAGTTATTAGAATTGATGTAAATTAGTCAAAATGTTTTCACACACTTGAACGGATATAAGACTTGATATGTAACATTCTCGCAATGAGAGTTAGAATCTCAGAAACAGACTTTGTGTCAATTCAGACACAAACTAGAATTGATATAAATCAATCCGATAATCGCAACAACTCTCTCATCCCTAAGAGGTACCTAAAGAGGTACAACAAAACTTATGAACCTCAACGATAGGTTGCCATAAAGTTGAAGAAGTGTTATAACAATGACAACATGGAAAGGCTAAAGAAGAATACTCAAACTCTAAAGAGGCAGAGTAAACAATACTCAGTCTGAGATTTGCCTATTAATTGAAATAGTGGATTAAATCCTTAACTGTACTGAGGCAAAATCTCTCTATAAGGGGAGGACTAGATGTAGCAGCAGTTATGTTATGAACTAGTATAAAATATTGTGTTCCCTTTCTCTATCTGTTTCTCTTATCTATGTTCTCCATGATTCAACTTCTTTGTCTCTAAACCTACTTTTAATCGTAAGTTGAATGATTTGATAAAGAACATAATTCAAACCTCATTTATTGTGTTTTCCAACAACTTTAGAAGCGAGAGGGGAATCTGTGTACAACACAAACAACCTTTTTTGTTGGTTGAAGGAGACCCGATTTTGACTAGTGGTGTCTTCGTTCCAAAGATTGAAAAAAAGTAAACCGACCGATAGCCGCTCACCCATTGGAAGGCCTTCATGTATGCTAACGAGTTTAGATGAACCTAAGAAGGACACAAGTCTAAATGTCGAAACACCTATTTCTTGAAATTTGTGAAAGGCAACCAAAAGGCCATATTTTTACTCTTGAATTCATAAGTAAGGATCGAGATGACGGGGTATTCGGAACAAATCCGTTTGTTATTGCTAGGAGCCAAAACCTCCCAATCTCCCACACTCATTACTACTTCTGTGAAACAGTCCCTGACGTCGTTCGTAAAGGTCAATATCACCCCCAACGTCTCTCGGGCTACCCATTCAAAATTTTCCTCATCTACTAGGAATATTAAGTCGTAGGATGAGTGCACTGCTTTCACCATGTCGACCTAAAAGGCTGAGGAAGAAGATAATGAATTCAACATCCAAAATCATCCCTTCAACCATCGTTTCTAAAGTGAAAGGGTCAAAAAGAGAACCACCATGTCAATATACAATCTGCACGGCGCAGCGGTGGGACCATCACCAGCCGCCACTACTTCGAAGATAAAATAAAGTCATCTAGCCTATAGTGTCACAACAAAAAAACCAAATGACGTCTCCTCACGTCATTTCACCAATAAATCCTCTAAAACGGACGAACTTCCAATGTCGGGTACATTCCATTTTGACAAAGGATCAACTAATATGACATCTCTTTAACATGTCAACTAAAAAGTTAGTCGGATAACCTAAAACGCGTCGGGTACATGTTGTGGACGAAAACAAATGATTTCATTCCTTATCGATAACAAATCTCTAGATCACGACTTTAGCTTGTCAGTTATGAAAATTAGTCGAACATCTTCCATAGTGAATGTGCTTCCCAATATTGAAGAACCTCTCTATACGACTTTTTAAGTCATTGACTTGACTCATCGACAACAACTTGGGGGTAACTATTTCGTGTTGGAACCAAGTTGGTTTAGAGTTTCGATGTTAACAAAAGTATTTTATGAAAATAACATATTTGACTTCAAAGAGTATGAAAGAAGATTCATGTTTTTGAAGAAAATTTAAAATAAGATTTGATTCAAATTTATAATTGAAGAAAATCTAAAATAAGATTTGATTCCAAATTATAATTGAATAAAATCTAAAATAAGATTTGATTCAAAATTATAATTGAAAAAAAATCTAAAATAAGATTCAATTCAAATTTATAATGGAAGAAAATCTAAAATAAGATTTGATTCAAATTTATAACTGAAGAAAATCTAAAATAAGATTTGATTCATATTTATAATTGAAGAAAATCTTTGACCAAGTTGAAAAGAAGATATGGTCAAGATTTGAAGAATATTTTGAAGAAGATTTGAAGAATATTTGACAATATTTTATGAAGATTTAAAGAAGATTTTATTTGAAGACTTTACAAATTCAATCTACACAAAATAGAAACAGAATCAATATGAAGAATTTACAAACTCGATCTACACAAAATAGGAACAAAATCAATATGAAGAATTTACAAACTCAATCTAAACAAGATACAATTCAGAATTAAACAAGGACTAAATTGAAGCCCAAATTTTCACTATAAATAGACACTCAAGGCTGAAGGAGAAAAGCATTGAAAAACATAAAAGAGTAACTCAAGCTCAAAGTTTTCAATTCATCTTAGAGTTCAAAGAGAGAAACACTTGTTCAGGTTATAAATATTTTCTAAGTGTTCTTTTCTTATAGTGTGAGAGTTATTATTATTATTATCAACTTTGTTAGAAGCAACTACTCAAGTTTCAATCTTTTGTATCCAACCCAATAGTGGTTTAGTTCCTTCTTCAATCTGGGGTTGTTGGGTTGTTAGGAGAAGACTTGACTTGTAGGGTCAAGGTGGTTAGTTCCTCAAAACTCTGGGGTTGTTAGGCTGTTTGGGAAGAATGACTTGGAGGGTCAGGTGCTTTGTAATTCAAAATATTTGAATTAGTGGATTAAAGCCTTCTGAATGAGGGGACTAGATGTAGCCAAGTTAGTGGTGAACCAGGATAAATCTACGCGTCAAATTATTTATGCTTTCATTGCTTGCTATCTTTGAATCCGATTGCTTCTACTCCAAGTAAGTCACCAAAACCAAACTAGTTTATTTATTTATTTATAAATTATCAAAAAGTTGTCAACTTTGACAAACACAATTCAACCCCACTTCTCGTGTTTGCACCTTCATTTCGAACTAACCTAAGCCCAATGCACCTTCTCACGCTGATCCGATCAAACATATTAACCCATATCAGATAACTAGGATTTTCTACCCCAACGGCTAGAACCACTGGCAACTGTCTCAAGACGATATCCTGCTGAATTAGCCTGCAATAATGACCAATCAATATCCTTGTCCCCCACCGCGCTTGGGCACCCGCTAATATAAACAGTGCCTTTGGCACCAGAAAAGGTACGGTGAATTATTGAGGAAATGATCGTTTCATTTCTTGAATCAGAATGGTTACAATTATGGTTTAAATACAAAATGCCCTAGTCTAAGAAGAAAAAAAATTAAAATAGGAGGGATTTTACTATACAAGGTCCCTTGATATTCACTACAGTTGTTCTATTAATTACAAAATAATTGGTCAATAAATGACTTATTCTCAGTCACAATTTGGAATCCAACACTCCCCCTCAAGCTGGGCAATAGATGTCAATCATGTCTAGCTTGGACCTTAAGTTCTCAAAATTAGATTTGTGAAGGGGCTTGGTTAGTATGTTTGTAATTTGGTTATTGGAAGGGATGTATTCCAACTTGATAATTCAACCATATATCTTTTCTTTTATGAAATGTTTGTCTATCTCCACGTGTTTTGTTCTATCACGGTGGACTGGATTTTTTGCAATATTGATAGTTGTCTTGTTGTCGCACCAGAGGCTCATGGTGCAATCTATTGGTACTCCTAATTCCATAAGCATTCTCTGCAACCAAATTCCCTCACAAATTCCATGAGCCATTGCTCTGAACTCAGCCTCTGCACTACTTCTTGCCACCACCAACTGTTTTTTACTTCTCCAAGTAGTCAAGTTTTCCTACACATATGTGCAATACCCACTTGTTGACTTGCGATCAATCAATGAACCAGCCCAATTGGGTCCTTTTTGAAGTGAAGATCTCTCCTAGGTGTCTTTTTGAGGTACGACAAAATTCGAGTCTCAAATTTCATGTGACCTTCAGTGGGCTTATTCATGAAACGACTTACCATACTCATTGAGTAACTAATATCTGGTCTTGTGTGAGTTAGGTAAATTAGCTTTCCTAACAATCTTTGGTATCTCTCTTTATCAACTTGGGGACTACCTTCTTGTTCTACAAATTTAAGGTTAGGTTCCATCAGTGTATCTGTTGCCCTGCACCCTAACATTCCTGTTTCTTCCAACAAGTCTAGCACATAATTTCTGGTTTGGAATGAGCAATCTCCATCCCAAGAAAATATTTAGGTGTCCAAAGTCTTTGACCTCAAATTCTTTAGCTAGAAATCTTTTGAGTTCTTCTATCTCTTTGTCATCATTGCCTGAGATTATGATTTCATCCACATAAACAATAAATATTGCCACCTTTCCTTCACTAGAATGCTTGACAAACATTCTATGGTCAGTTTGGCATTGAGTAAAGTTGTGACCCTTAACAACTCAGGTTAGTCTTTCAAACCATACCCGTGAGGATTACTTAAGATCGTAAAGTGATTTGTAGAGCTTGCATACCTTGCCAATTGTTTGGGGAGTTTAAAGGCTAGGTGGTATTTTCATGTATACCTCTTTTTCGAGTTCACCATTTAGAAAACCATTCTTGATCTCCAGTTGGTGTAAGGGCCAATCTAGAGTTATAGTTAAGGAGATAAAGACACGAACATAATTTGGTTTTGCAACTGAAGCAAATGTTTCTTCATATTCCACCTCATATGATTGGGTGAAACCCTTTGCCACCAAGCGTGCTTTGTACCTATTCACACTCCCATCAGCATTGTGCTTTATTGAGAAGATCCATTTACACCAAACTGTTTTTTTTTCCTTCTGGAAGCTCCACAAATTTCCATGTTCCATTCTTGTCCAGTGCTTTAATTTAATCTTCCACTACAACCTTCCATTCAACATGTTGGACAGCTTCTTGAATATTTTTTGGAAGTTTTATGGTATTCAATATGGTGATGAAGGCTCTGTATTCTTGTGACAGATTTCTATGAGATACATAATTGCCAATTGGGTGGTGAATGCATGATCTCACTACTTTCCTCACATCAATGGGTAAATTAAGATCATTCTCATTAAGACCGCAATTATCATTAGGCTTAAAAAGAATATTACCTAGTAGAACTTCTAAATTTGAGTTAAGTTCATAATTTTGGATTGGCCTTCGAGATATGTAGATTTCTCCCTTCTTTTGAGTTTTCTTCTTCCTTGTGTACACCAGTAGTTTTTTTTTTTTTTTTTTTTGG
>JBBPBP010000001.1:28192401-28206547 GCA_037974735.1 Cicer chorassanicum
TTATTTTTTTTTTTTTTTTTTTTTGGTACTGTCTCAGATTTGGTTGTATGTTCTAGTGTTTCTCCAGTCACAAGGTCAATTTTTGGTTCTACAACTTACTGCTGCATGGAGGTCTGTTTTGTTTCTAAAAAATGCTGCAAATTCTGTTGTTGCTGCTGCTGCAAATTATGTTCCATTTCATGTTAAAAATGTCGTTCCATTTCCCAAGGTTGGGATTTTGCTATTTTTGTTCTCTCTCCCTCTGAAGACCAACTCTAGGGTAGAAAAATTGATTTTCAAAGAAGGTTACGTCCATGGAATGGTTGAATTTTTTGTTTATGGGGCAGTGGCACCTGCATCCCTTCTTATTTGGTGGGTATCCTAAGAATATGCATTTCAGGGATTTGAGCTCTAATTTTCCTTTGTTAGGCTGGTTGTCATGCACAAATGCAGTGCAACCAAATACTTTGGGAGGAATGGTTGAAAGAATTTTAATGTGTGGGTAAATGGATAGAAGGGTTTGGCAAGGGGTTTGGAACTTAAGGACTTTAGAAGGCATTATGTTTATTAAATATGATGCTGAAAGGACGACTTCACCCCAAAAATGATTTGGTACATTAGTTGACAACATAAGGGACCTAGTAGCCTCCATGAGGTGCCTATTTTTCCTCTCAGCAATACCTTGTCGTGGTGTGTTCACACATGTGGTTTGGTGATTTATTCCATGCTTGAGAAGGTGAGATTTGAGGGAATGGTGATAGTATTCACGACTATTGTCAGTTCGTATGACTTGGATTTTGCTTTGGAATTGTGTTTAGATCATATTGTTGAAGTTCTCAAAGATTTCTCCCACTTCATATTTTTCTTTCATCAGGAACACCCAAATAACTCGTGTATGATCATCTATAAAGGTCACAAACCATTTTGAACTAGTTAGGTTCTTAACACGGGAAGGTCCCCAAACATCACTATGGATTAATGGGAAAGGTTGGGAAGGTTTATAAGATTGAGGAGGATAATGGTTGCGTAAGTGTTTGGATAATTGACAGATTTCCCATTGAAACAAATTTGAGCTTTTATTGAATAGAGAAGGAAATATTTTTTCAAGGTACATAAAGTTTGGATGTCCTAAACGATAGTGCCATATCATGACAACTTTTTCTAGGTTTTCACCACTTGATGCAGCAGCATAGACTGAATTATTTCTTCTCTTCTTGGACTCACCAACTTGAAGGAAGTAGAGACCTGCATATTCCTCAGCATCGCCAATCTTCCTCCCCGAATCCAGATCCTGAAATTCACATAGGTGAGGCAAGAATTTAGTGAATCAATTTAGATCTTGAGTCAATTTACTTATGTACAAAAGGTTGCAATTCAACTTTGGAACATAAAGAACTGAGTTAAGAGTAATGCCCTTGGAGGTGATTACTAGGCCTTTACCAATCATTTTTGTTTTTGTGCCATCTACTATTCGTATCATATAATTGTCATTATATGGAAAATATTCATCAAATAGATTGATATCCTCAGTCACATGGTATGAGGCTTCAGAGTCTACAATCCATGAGTTAGATATTCCCTTGTCAACAAAATAAACACATAAGGAATTACTTTTTTGGGCCAAGGCAGCAGTTGAGTGTGTGCTAGTGTTTTGAAGGGATAGTTGTAGCAATTTTTGCAACATCTCCATTTGTTCCTTGCTGAATGGACTTGGTTCAGGTGTTGGGGTTGCCAACACTTTATCTCCTTCTAATGTGGTAGCATGGATGCGAATGTTCTTGCTCCTATATGGTTTCCAGTTTGCTGGTTTTACATGAATAATCAAACATGTTTCTTTGGTGTGACCTGATTTTTTGTAGTGATCACACCATGCTCTAGATTTTTTTTGTAATTTCCTTTCACAGCCAAGGTTGAACATTCATTAATGGAGCTTTGATCTGTGCTTCCAAGCATGACTTTTCTTCGACTCTCTTTTCTTCTCACTTCTGAAAATACTTCTCTCATGTTGGGAAAAGGTTTGGTTCCAAGGAATCTTCCCCTTACATCATCTAGATTCTTGTTCAAGCCAAGGAGGAACATGTATATTCGGTCTTTCTCCACCAGTTTTTTGTATTGTTTGCTGTCTTCAGGACATTTCCATACCATATCCTCGTAGATATCCAACTGTTTTCGGTAACGGGTGAGGGTATGGTAGTAATCAACGACTGTTGCGTCTCCTTGTCGCAGGTCATGTAAAAGGCTCTGGATCTCAAATATGGCGGAAGTATTATCAGTATTTGAGTATGTCTCCTTGGTAGCGCTCCAGATCTCAGTTGTTGTGCTGTAATACATGAAGTTTTCTCCTACTTCAATGATCATTGAGTTCAGTAGCCATGTCATGACTAAGCTGTTCTCTAGCTTCCACTTTGAGTAATCGGGGTCCTTTTTCTCTAGCTCTTTAGCATCATCAGAGATGTAATGTTCCTTCCTTTTTCCTTGAAGGAAGATCCGAGCAGATCTTGCCCATTGGGTGTAGTTTTGGCCATTTCATTTGTAGCCAGTGATGGGTATAATGGTGTTTTCGGTTAGGCTGGTAATTGTGGAAATTCCAACTGCCATTTTAGGGTTTAGGTCTGTGACTTTCTTCAGCCATGGAGTAATGGAGTTTTGCACTGGACCAGGTTTGCTCTGATACCATGTGAACTATTGAGGAAACGATCGTTTTATTTCTTGAATCAGAATGGTTACAATTATAGTTTGAATACAACATGCCCTAGTCTAAGAAGAAGAAAAAATAGAATTAAATAGGATAAATTTACTATACAAGGTCCCTTGATATTCACTATAGTTGTCCTATTAATTATAAAATAACCAATTAATAAATGACTTATTCTCAACTGCAATTTGAAATCCAACAAGTAGACACACTTTCTCATCTCAATACCTCCCACTCTTCTCAAATCAATATTCACCTGAGCGTTAGAGTGTCTGTAGGTATCACTCCCTCAACGGGTTCGAAGTTTTTGACTAATCCAACAAAGCCGACCATCATCCTATGTCCAGTGCGAATCATAACCTAATGGAATATTCTAGATCCTTTTCCACTTACAAATGACAATTCACCAAAATAAACAATATTTTATTTTCTGTTAGAGTGTAAATATTTACGAATTTTATAGTCAAAAAAACAAATTGTACGGGAGCATGTATTATTGTATAGAACCGAGTGCATGTGATTGCTGCACCTAACCGTTAGACGTTGCGCGCCAAAATAAACTAACCATAACGAATTAAGCAGTTAAAGAAAAGAACACTAATCTCACAGTGTGCGTCTGCAAAACAAAGAATCACGTTCTTCGATTCTTCGATTACAATTTCTCTTTGTAATCGTGAACTTTTTTTTCTCTTCACGTTCTTCGATTCTTTTCAGTTTCCTAATTGCGAACCAAAAAAGCTGTGGAAAATTGAGAGAAATAAAGGCAGAATTCGAATCGTAAAGACGAATGGTTCTGATTATCTGGTGAAAAGAAAAATGGTTCGTAACTACGTTTACGTGAATCTCGTCTTCGCTGTTTTCTCGGCAACTTTGATTTCTCTGTGTTTGGCATTCACTGATCCACTTGACGGTAACTGTTTGATCTTTTTCCTGAAAAAATGAATTGTTGAAAATCGATTATTATAAAGCTATGTGTTTGTTTGAATCTTTGAAACTGTTCAATTTTGAGATGATATTGAAGAAAATTATGCTGTTAGGATTCTACATAATGTTGAGTAGGCAAGAAAATTCTGTGATGAGAGCTACACTCAGTCACTGATTTTGTCAGTATTTTCTATAATTAGGGTTCACCAAAGTAGAACAAGACTATTTTCATTCTAAATTGATATAGAGATAATTTGAAGATGTGATAGATTTAGAAAATTCATGTATTTGTGAGGGTTATTTGTACCAGAAAACAAAAACAAAAACAAACAAAAAACAGTTTTTAATTGTGATTCGCAATATAAAGGTTTTAGACGCCTCTGCAACGAAAATTGCAGCTGCATTTGTTTGCATGTTACCTTAATATAAAGGTACACAATGTAACCGCGACTGCAAGCACAATTTTGAACTATTTGACCATCACCTCAAATTAAATTGAACTATTTGATCATCATCTTAAATTGAACTAATTTAGAAGCATATATAGATTTCCTGCTCTCACTAAACTATATGTTTGTTGCAATTTTTTTTATAAACAGTCACAGCTCTCCAGGAAATGTATAAGACCTTAAACAACCCACAAGTGCTGCAAGGATGGAACGGTGGTGATCCTTGTGAGGAGTCTTGGACAGGAGTAGCTTGTTCTGGGTCCTCAGTTATACACCTGTAAATGAACCTACTGTACTGATAACATCTACTATTATTTCATATCATAATGCAACTAATAAACGTTATATACCCAATTTCTGTCCTTTTGTAGAAAAATTCAAAGATTGAACCTCACTGGATATCTTGGAGCATCTCTCTATAATCTACAAAATTTGAAGATATTGTAAGTAATTCTATGTTTGAAGTTTTTATCAGCATGATCTGTTCACTTTATTGTCAAGATATGATTTACTTCCATATTGTGGTTTTTTTAGTGATGTCAGTTCCAACAGCATAACGGGTGAAATACCATATGGTTTACCTCCCAATGCCACACATATGTAAGCCTGCCTCTGATCTAGTTCCTGCATGGCTAAATTCGATTTATATCTCTGTATCTTTAGCAGTGAGTTTTTCTGATGATCCTTCTTTATGGCAGAAACATGGCTTGCAACTATTTGAGCGAAAATATCCCCCACTCATTATCAAATATGAAAAAACTAAGACATCTGTGAGTTACATTCATATTGATTTTAGTCCAAGCTTGATAGAGGAGTTAAACTTGGGGGATGGGAATACTTTTTACTAAAATGTCCATCTACAACTTGTTGTTTCATATTTTCTTATCTCTTTTGAGTATGATATGATGACTGTGTTTTCAAAATGGCAGTGAAATCATCACTTTTGTGTTGCAGGAATTTAAGCCACAATTTTTTATATGGACCAATTGGCAATGTGTTCACTGGCTTAGATAATCTCAAAGAAATGTATGTCTTCTTCACTCGAGTCTTTTGCTTTTGAATTTCATAGAAGTGTTTTCATGTGCATTACTAATCTAAACTTTATTAACTTTTAATCAGTCACAACGAAAAAAGTAGTATGTCTTAATATATTATGCTGGAATACATAAAAGCGTACCAAAATTCAGATAGCATAGCCCACATAATCGTCACTTTTTGTTAGAAATGCATGGGAAAGTTTAGACTTGAGAAGCCAGAAAAGGATGCTGTTTTGGAAAAGATAAGAGATAGTCTGTCTTATTGTGTGAAGCACTCTGATTAGACTAGATAATGAAAATTTGATCAAGTCATGAAAAATTGAAGCAGATAAATATAGATGTTTTAATTACTTTTTTTACAAATCCTAGTCTTTCAACTCACAGGGGATGATTTCTTCTTTGCATCAGGGACCTTTCATACAATAATTTCACAGGAGATCTGCCAAGTTCATTTGGTTCCTTGGTAAACCTTGAGATATTGTAAGTTTCTTCTTTCATACGCCCCTCACCCTGTTTCCTTTACTTGATTTGTATCAAGTTTAAACCTCAGAATCGAATTTTACTACATTAAGGGTCATGGTGGTTTTATCTGTAATGCGGTACTTATTTGCAGGTTCCTGCAGAATAACAGATTTACTGGATCAGTCACGTACCTGGCTGAGCTTCCACTCATTGATTTGTAGGTTATCTCTACACATTTCTCACGTCTACACTACCAATATTTGCTAATTTGTTTGTTTTGGCAGGAACATTCAAGAAAATCTGTTTAGTGGCATTCTTCCACAACATTTTCAGTCCATACCAAACCTATGGTTAGAATTCTTGATCACTTGCAGTTTCTTTTTTGGATATGAAACAATAAGCACATCAAAAAATACCTTGTACTCTCCATTAGGATTGGTAGCAATATGTTCCATGCAGTGGACGGCTCTCCTTCCTGGACATTTCCTTTGGACAGTGTACCAGTTGAGCACAATACCAGTCGCCCACCGACAACCCAAGCAAATGCTATAGAGAATTATGCTCCCCTTAATGTAAGAAAGCACAGGAAGAAACGAATGGGTCCTGGAGGAATAGCTTTTATGGTTGGTGGGGGAACATTATTGGTAACAGGATTGGCACTCTTCATAGCAATCCGTTTGAATATATTTCACACTCAGAGACTGAAGAGCTTCCCCTTGGAAAGCAACCACCATAGTTCATTTTCTTCTCATCCATTTCCTTCTAATCCAATCAGGGAAGCCAAAGGTGAGACACTTTTAGTCTAAACAAAACATCAATGATTGAATCCATATACAGATTTATTTGTTCATTCCATATACAGATTTAACATTAAATTTACCAAATATTCAGTCAGATATTTCTTCTAAGACAATCAGCTGAAAACATTCGAGGTCCTTGATAGGAGTGAAAATTGAATTGCAATATGGGGAGTGGTAAAAAATAAGCATGGCGTGCATCCTTTTAAGATACATAAGCCAATTTTCACACAATTATCTCACCAAACCTTTTCAAATGTTTCATACTGATGTCAATTTCAATTGATTTCTTCATGTTACATATGTCAGTATGCCATTTTATTTACTCATTCTGTTAATTCATTTCCATTGTAATGCATGCTTTTAATGGTGATAGAGGTCTCTTCTACGACACTAGATGATAGCCTGCAAATTCCACCTTTCAATGCTGCATCCCTTTTGGATCCAAGGAGATTGCCTTCCCAGAACCATAAAAGAATGGGGGAAACATCAAGAAGGAGTTTTTCTGAAAGAGACAAATTCAATGGAAGGACAAAGGTTTACACAGTAGCCGAGGTTGAGTTGGTTACTAACAGCTTCAGTGAAGAAAACCTTCTGGGGGTGGGGTCTCTTGGCCCAGTTTACAGAGCTGAATTCCCAGATAGCAAGGTATAATTTTAAGCTACCTTTTAAACAGTAAATCTAGTTCGAATTTCAAAACTACAGCTTTCAATTTACATCTTATTTCCAAAATATTGCTTTCAAAACTATACCTTTTGAAAGGTTTTGGCAGTGAAGAATATTCAAATGGCGGGCCTGTCTTTCAGTGAAGAGGAAAAGTTCTTAGATGTTGTCTGTACGGCTTCCCGTCTGAAGCACCCCAACATCATTGCACTTAAAGGTTACTGTTTGGAGCACGGACAACATCTTCTTGTCTATGATTACGTCAGAAATTTAACTCTAGACGATGCTCTACACAGTGCAGCATACAAACCTTTATCTTGGGGCCTCCGTCTAAGAATTGCTCTAGGTGTTGCACAAGCTCTTGAGTAAGTTCCATGTTTGTTACTTATATATGTTTCCTGTCTAAACTCTTAAAACGTGACATAAACAAATGTTTACAGCTATCTGCACTCCACGTTCTCCCCTCCTGTCGCTCATGGCGACTTGAAGGCTGCCAACATTATGCTGGACGAAAATCTGATGCCTCGTGTTTCTGACTGTGCATTGGCTATATTAAAACCACTGACCAACACTAAAGCCAAAATTCGGGTAAGTTTGCAATAACATTCATTGAGCCACAGTTACAGAATGAAGATAATGTTATTTATCCCTTGCCCTTTTTACTTAGATTATACTCTCTACCTTGAGCTGAAAGTTGCTTCTGTGATAGGTTCACTGAAAAGAATATAGATTCCTTGAATAATGACTTAATTATATAGCAACAGTTGCAAAATGAATCAGAACATTGATAATAATCTAACTATACCATGGAGATAGATAGGTTAACTGACATTGGTCTGTTAAAAACAGGCTTCTGAGATTGCTATTAGAGATACTGGGTACAGTTCACCTGAACACGGCCAACTGGGAATTTGCAGCACAAAGAGTGATGTCTTTGCCTTTGGGGTGTTGCTTTTGGAGCTGTTATCAGGAAGAAAACCTTTTGAAAGGTATGGTTTTAATCCATCTTGCTGCAGTTTAATTTTGTTTCCTTTTCCGGGGTTGTCAAATGATGGACTTCTGTTCCTCTTGCAACACAGTTTTATGCCAAAGGAAGAGCAGTATCTAGTAAATTGGGCTGCGACAAGGCTTCATGATAGCGAGAGTTTGGAGCAGATGGTGGATCCTGCAATTAAAAGAACATTCTCATCCAAGGCTCTTTCTCGTTATGCTGATATAATCTCCCTATGCACTCAGGTATTAGTTTACCATATTAGCTCTTACATATCATGCTATGCTAACTGAAAAATGAATATAATCATGATTATCTCCTGCATGCCACTTTGGTACTTCAACATTCAAAATGAATCAATAATTCACCCATTTGCTTTGGTTTGCTATGAATTGTATCTTTGACACAGCCTGTAAAGGAATTTCGATCTCCAATGTCTGAAATAGTGGACTCTCTTGTATCTTTTATGCAAAAGCTCAACTTGTCAAAGAGTTGCGGTGGTGTAGCAGATGGAACTGAACTTGACCCACTTGAGAGGTCTTTCCGTACAACCACCTCCCGATTTATGCTTTCACCCTCATTGAGCTATGTATCCGCCTGATTCATGTACTAACCTTGTATAGGGCAGAAGAAGCTATACTCTGTGCAAACTTGTTGACGTAAATACACTAGGAATTTTAGTTGATCTGTATTCTTGTGTTCTCTGTATTTCCTTCTCTCATGAAGTACAACATATATTTTTTTTGTAAAAAGTACTGTACGAACTAGATTAAATTTCATCTATAAAAAGGTTCATATTGTACTAAGTCAGCATTATCTTTAGACTATTGAAATGGAGTTCGCTTAATTTTAAAAAAAAAAATTGAAGGAGGAATATTTTAATTGATTAAAGTGATACTAATAACTATTTTACAATTATTTTTTTGAAGGGATTTGAACAACTTTGCTTAAAGATTTGAGTAAATATTAATTATATTAACCACCATAGTGAGATCTGATTGTTTTATTATTTTTTAAAGTTAACAACAATGTACTCTTCTTTTATCGCATTAGTTACCTTGGCTCTCAGAAGAGCCCTCCTAGTCTTCAGGGTTTTCACATTGATGTGATGCCTTCTTACACTAAGTGCACTTCTTACTCGTACGGGAACGCCTAGTAAATGTGCTGCCTAACCTTGTCATGAGCATGACTTGGAAATTCAAAAATAATACTAATAATATCGAGCAAGAATAATGCATCCAATATCTTCTGCTTGTAAGATCAATAAGGACACGGTTCCAATGACCAAAGTTACTTAATATATAACATGTCGGTAAGAATTTGCATTGTAAAAGTTCTGTATATGTCAAAAAAAGAACAGGTAATGTGAATATAAGATTAAAAAAAAGGAAAGTTTCTACTCCATAAAACCCATTATTCAGTTATTTTAGCTATAGTCATTATCCACCTAAAGGATTCATCATTATCAGAGGAAGCTTCTCTTCTTCAATCAGACCTTCATGCTCCAAAACCACTGGTCAAAAGAGTGTTGATCTCTCCAATTATATTAACCGGTCTTCCATCAAACATGGATGAAAGTGTATTCTCACACAGTTTTTTCAGTTCCTTTGTTTTTGCCACAGCCGCATCCTGCAAATCACTCAACACTTAGTCTGTCTCTTGGATAAGATTAGTTGTCAATATATGCATATGTAATGAAACAGAGCTTCTTCTCTGCCTGGTAGCAGATAATTAAGAATAAGGGCAGTAGAGAAAAAGGGGGTTATAGCTTATATTGCCTGTTAATATTGTTTGAATTGATTTCTATCTCCTAATTGAAGCAAAGAGGAAGCAAAACAATTATAAAGAAATGACATATTTCTTTGGATGACATAATTTTTTCGAGAAAGAAATTAGAGTAAATCAGTGATGCTGTGAGTGAGAACTAATCCATGGGATGTAAGTGATGTCCACCTTAGCCTCTTATTGGCATATCTCTGTGACCTCCCAAGCAAGTTATACAAACTCATTTGTTCTAGTTTGTTCTAGAAAGAAAATTAATCTCACTCCCAGAAAGAAATCACAAACAGATAACTTCAGGTGAATCAAGAGCAAAGTCAATGTTTTAAAAAACTAAACTGGTTATTGAACTGTTGTCTACTGATGATAATTAAATATACGTAAGATTTTTTTTAATATTAAATAACAATAGTTATAATTACGTACTTTACTCTCTAAATTATACCTCTAATTGTCAAATCCTATTACTATTTACTAAGATAACGTGTATCTAGTAATAGTTTAGAGAGGTGTAGAGCTCAAATGTCACTTCTTTTGGTACAGAAAACAATGGAACAAAGAAGGGAAGGGAGAGACGCAAGGATTTATCCAACAACTTTGGGATCTTAAATCAGTCTATTATGCATGAAATTAGTTGAACACTTGAATACTGTCCCCTAAAATAGAATGGGCACACACAAGTAGAAAAACTAACTTGTTTTGGCCACAATGAAGATAATGAATTGTGTAGTTCCATGCGCTTAGTAGCCAAGTCCTTCAACCCGTCTTTCAACTTGACTTCATGATGTTTCTTTTCCTCCAAAGAGTTGACTAGTCTGTCTAGAAATCTGAAATTTGGCCACAAAACATAGTCCTTTAACACAACGCATAGATACAAAATCTAACAGCTGGATTTATGTAAATCAATGTGCTTCTTCAAGCACAAAATCTTAGTTATAAAATATCAATCAAGTAATACCTTTTGGAGTTGAGAATCATAATGAGATCCCTTGTCTTCCTATTTGTCAGCAATGAAATTGCCAAAGAAACATCACTTTGCATCGTTTCTATAGCATCAGCAGCATACTGCTGTAGTACAAAGGGAGAAACTGCCTGTACTTGATTTTGTAGCGACAAAGTTTCCTCGTTCTTCAATTCAGCTAACCGTTGATTTAAGAAGGATTTCAGCTGATGGCATAAAATAAAATTCAATACAAGAAATTAAGATTTAAACTGGACATCAGAAGAATGGGATCTAACTCATAAGTTTATCCAGTGCAGGTAACTGTTGACAAATTTTTTTAAATAAATTTGAACAAAACAGCTAGATTTATGTTCCTTTCTGTCTGTCCAAGGGTGAAATATTTGAAATTAAATGAGGTAAACCAAGAACTTGACAGAATAAGGAGTAAGCAGAATTATTAAATACCTCGTACAGATCGTCAAGAATCTTGTTTCTGTACTCTGTGTCTAAAAGCTGGCTCCTCCCTTCATTGTTTTCTGTCAATTGAGATAAGGCATCTGGAAGAGAAATCTGATTGTCCGGCACTGCATTTGATGCATTAACATCGTCAATCACATCAACATGAGCAGACTCAACACTAATATCCCATGATATATCTGCATGTGAGCCTAGTTCTTCGTTTGATATTGTTGGATCAGATTCGACATCCTCAGTTGATGAAGAATTTTGTATGGCCTCAGAGGCATTAATGATTTCATAAGGACCCAAACCATTACCAGTATCCTCGGTTTCTTCTACGGTTCCAATGTCCCAATCAATTTGTGAACTTTCCACTGAAATATCCCAATCAATGTCAGGAGCAGCAACTTCTTCACTACTTAATGCAGGATTTGTTTCCTTGTTACTTGAGTGAACACCGACAATATTAATAACATCAGAGTCAATAGCAACATTTAAAGATGGAGGATTTTCACGCATGTTCCTCAAGTTATGTAGTACAGCTTCCGAAGATCTCTGCAATCATTATACTAATCCTAATTAATGTATACAAAAACATGTCAACTCTAAGCCCATCCTTCAATTGAGATGACTCAAAAGAGTTTACAGGAATAATGCATGGGGTACAAAAGAAAACAATAAAATGAACAATATTTACAGTTCTTCCTTACATCCTTTTCGGTGTGAGCATCTCTGACAAAATTGCAATAATATTCGATTGCCTGTGAAATGTTGTCACTATTTACAACATCCAAAATCCTGCTAAATGTGCTTGGAAGTGATTTTGCTGTTTCCAAAAGTTCTAACCTGACATTTTTCCCCTGCAAAACAATATAATCAACCACAATCTTCATTTAACAGCAAATAAATACACCATACAAATCCAAACCTGCAGGCCAAGCTCCTGACAAGCTTCAACGTATTTGGCTGCCGAGAGTGCAGCACTTCTTTTTATATCAGCCTCCTTGCGATCGAGTTCTGCCAGCTGCTGTTGAATCTTCTGTACCTGTTTCCTCTGATAAGGGCTTCATAACAGAAACAAACAGCATAGTAACAAAATAAAATAAAAATTAAAAGAAACAGAACAATACTCTCTCACACGTCATTTTCTTCACAAAAACATAATGAAAGCTCAAAAGATCACATTGCTTACATTTCATAGTTCACATTTTGAGTTATAATCAGTGCAGCCTCACCAAGGAAAACATGATCCTTCTCAAAAGATCGCACAATTGCTTCCCATGCACCCTACCCAAATAATACAGACAATGATGATGTTGATAATGATGACAATCACACATGATTTCATAAACACTAAGAAAGGGTATGGATATCTCACCGCAGCACCTGATAGGCGACCAAATATGTTCCTGCTTTCCGAAGTAGACTTCAAGAGAATATCATATATCTGTTTGGCCTCTAGATAACCAATCCCTGAAAAAAGATAAAGCAATGCCCCACTTTTAATCCCATCTTATGCAAGCAATTTCACCCACCAAAATTTCTTGTAATCAATAAGCTCCCAATATAACTTTTGAGAACAACTTAACACTTGAAGGAAAATGGTTTAATAGAATTCAAGGTTTTACAAAAAAGGAGCCGACCGAGAAAGACAATACGGTATCGGTAGCCTCTGATACTGCTATTCTCCGTTTTACCATAGTGAAGAAAAATCACGTGAAACGGCCAATACGAAATGCCATTACGGACGCAACAGCCACAAAGAAACCTCGTGCATGAAAAAATAATCATAGAAAATCCCATTTTTTCAACTCAGAAGGATATAAAACACCTTTTTAGAATAGATCTAAACACTACCTTATCTCTTCCTTGGGTTCTAACATTCTCTCATCTCCCAACTAGTATTATACATTGTATGATAGTACAAATAATTTGAATAAGGTTTGTGCAATATTGTGATTAATTCACACTGCAACGACAGTAATCCGCAACGCAACATCTGAATCAGCCAAAATCGCAAAATCCTTAACACGACTGTGATTGCTATTTAAAACCAATCAGAACTTGTGTTATTGCCACGTAAGTCCACTTTGTAACCACAATTAAAAAATAACCGCAAATAGCTAGATTTTCATTGGTGTCAGTGTAAAACTAATTTAGTGTGGTGCATGTCCCATATTCTCAAGTTCAATAAGCATCTAATTAAGCTGTTTAATCCAATACACATTTTGCATAACAGAATTCAAACTAAAATACATGAACTACAGTATATAAAAACCCATCGCATTTTTTTATTTACTTTTCGCTAGAAAAAAGGGAAATAACTAACCATCAGGGTCTAGGGTTTGAAAAAGGGGATCAGAATCCTTGGGGAGTGATGAGAATTCCTTTGATATTCGAACCTTAATCGCCGCCACGCGTTTCCTCCAATCAGAAGGTACTCTCTTGCGATCGACCAACCATTCTTCAAAGATAAAAAATTCGAAATCAGAAACCAACGCCGAAAATTAAAAAGAAAAATGGAAAGTAAAATTAAAATTGAGAAAAAAATTATGAATGTAACCTCCGAGACGAGAAAAGGTGATGTCGATAGGGAGGTTGCGAATATCGTCTGGAGTTTGCATAGCAAATGAAGATCACGACACGAGATGTTCTTTGTTGTTACAACTTAGTAGTAATTAGGAATTCGATTTCAGACAAGTTTCTCCGACATCACACACCAAACCAAAGTCACAGTTTCAGCTTCAATTCAGTTCAACTTCGGGATTTATTTCTTTTCCCCGTAAAACGATATTTGGGAAGAGAATAATAAACGTAATTTTTTTTTTCTTTTCTTTTATTGTTTTTGACTCAACACTTTACTTTTGTTGTCTTGTTGTTTTCTTATTTTCAACTTAACAATGTGATTTTTTTTTTTTAATAACCCACACTTTAAAATAAAAATTATCTATATATTTCTTTTTTTTTT
>JBBPBP010000001.1:28215515-28245789 GCA_037974735.1 Cicer chorassanicum
AAAAAAAAAAAAAAGAGAGAATAATAGGCTAAAGAGGAGCAGAGAATCTGGTCTTGGGAAAATCAGTCCAGCAAAAAACCAATTCAGTAGTAAGGTATCACTTTCTTATTGTTTCTCTAATTTTCTTCTTATTAGTCTTTGTATTGCATCCTTTTAAAAAATGTTCTTTTTTCTTTCTCTTTTTTTGTTCATGAAAAAATAAACTTATATGTTAAGGTTTCATTTTTCTAAAGTTGTCTGTTCTTAAAATTGTTTTCTTTGCAACACAAAATGCTAAAAAGAAATATAACTAATTGGTGTTTATAAACCAATCACCAAGAAAACAAATTTCACCATATTGTTTTATAACAGAAAACTCATATCACGTTTTTATCATATAAGAAAAAAAACTCATAACGACGAATAAATAGTTTTTCCCTTAGGATTAGAATTAATGGTCGCAGTCGCCGGATGAAATTCATCCTTGCTCGCTGCACCACATCACTCACCCCCAATTTTTAGTGGCCTTTGTGTCGCGACAGATCCGACAACGCACGAGCAAATCCTTTAACAGACTGCTTCACTATCGCGTCCATCTGTTTCGCTCACATACCTCCGCGTCACATTGTTTTCTAACAAAAATCACCTCTTTTTCGTAATTATTACCTTTTCGTTACGTTGTTTTCTAACAAAAATCAATTTTTCTTTAAAACAAAAAATAAAAAGATACAATCTGTGAATAGAAATCTCACCTCTTTTTTTCGTTATTATTATTTTTATTATTACATTTTTATTTTTAGATACGTATATAATAATTATTATAATAAAAAATAATTAAAATAGAGTAATAATAAAAATCGAACAACACATAAATATTTTCTACCCAAGAACTACGTGTGTTTTGATTTCCCTATTGCACCTAGGGATACGTAGGAGCAAGGTCTTCCCCTTGTCAAACCAAATTAATAAAAAAAAATATTTTTCCTTTTTTTATTAATGTAAATAATTTATTTTCTTTTTTTTTTTTAATTATTTTTTAGGGTGTAAAATAAATAATTAAATAAATAAATAATTTGTATACAATTAATTATAGGGTAACCGTTTTAATCGACTCCCGAATCCGTTTTTTGGTTCAAGAATTTTATTTTAGGTTTTATCTAATTTTCCCTTTAAAAATAAAATAAAATTGGTGGCGACTCCTTTTTCGCGGCAAACTGGATGTGACAGAAGATATGGTCAAAATTTGATGAAGATTTATCACAAGAAGATATGAATTATTTAAAAGAAGATTTGATTAAGATTTATCTACAACAAAATATTAACAATATCAATTTGAACAAAATACAAACAAAATCAATCTGAAGAATTTACAAACTCAATCTGAAAAAAATATGAACAAAATCGACCTAGAAGAACTGATAAGATTCGATTCAAAAATAAATAATTGGCTAAATTGAAGATACAATTCATAATTATTTTTGAATAAGATCTTTATTGACCATGTTAGGAATGAAGATACCATTCAAAATTAAAAAATGAAGCCATAACTTTATCTATAAATAGATACTAAAGGCTAAAGAAGAAGATAATCGAAAAATCAGAAAAGAGTATAAGAACTCAAGCTCAAAATTCCAAATTCATCTTAGAGTTCAAAGAGAGAAACACTTGTTCGAATGAAAAGTATTTTCTAAGTGTTTTACTTATAGTATGATTGTCATTGTTATAATCAGCTTGTTAGAAGCATTTACTGAAGTTCTAAACTTTTGTATTCAAACCCGATAGTTGTGTTAGTGTGTCTTCAACAATCTGGGGTTGCCATATTGTGTGGTGATGACTTGGCTGGTAGAGTCAATGTTTGTGAGTTCCTCAAAAGTCTGGGGTTTTCAGGCTGTTTGAGAAGACTTGCTTGGAGGGTCATGTGCTTTGTAATTCAAGTTGTTGAATTAGTGGATTAAATACTTCTGAGTGAAGGGACTTGATGTAGTCAAGTTAGTGGTGAACCAATATAAGTTACATGTGTCACTTTGTTCTTGCACTATTTAGTTTTTTTATTGCTTCTATTCCAAGTAAATCATCAAGTACAAACCTGTAACACCCCAGCCATTACCGTTACCGGCGATGCTACCTCACGGCCTTCTCGTCCCCCTAACCACCCAGTGGAAATAACGAGTTTTTTTTCTTCCGTGGGATTCGAGCCCAGTACCTGGGGGATAAGTACCGCCTCCACACAATCCCACTAGCTCAATCGGTAGTGGGATTGAGTGGAGGCGGTACTTATCTCCCAGGTACCGGACTCGAATCCCATGGAAGGCAAAAACTCGCTATTTCCAATGGTGGGAAAGGGGGATGAGAAGGTCGTGATTAGCATCGCCGATAACGGTAATGGTTGGGATGTTACAGAACCAGTTTAATCAAATAATGAAAAAGTTATCAACTTAGTAAAACACAATTATGAAGGTGCAAACACGAGAAGGGAGGTCGAATTGTGTTTGCCAAAGTTGATAACTTTTTGCTAATTTGATGAAGTCTGGTTTATTTTTATGAGTTACTTAGATAAGAAGCAATCAAGTTCAAAGGCAGCAAACGGGGAAAGCATAAATAATTGGACACATTGATTTATACTGGTTCAGCACTAACTTTACTACATTCCCCTTATTCAAAAGGCTTTAATCCACTAATTCAAATACCTTGAATTACAAAACACTTTACCCTCCAAGCTAGTCTTCCCAAACAGTCTGACAACCCCAGACTTTTGAGGAACTAACCACCTTGACCCTACAAGCTAAGTCTTCTCCTAACAACTTTTAGTGTTTTCTTCTAAATAAGCCGATTTCAAAATAACTCCAACACTTTAAGAAAAACACTTAGAAAATATTTCTGAATTGAAAAATTGTTTCTCTTTATGAACTATAAAATTAACTTTAGAATTTTGAGCTTTGTGTTCTTCTTCTCTTTTCTGATTTTCGGTGATCTTCTTCTTCAACCTTGAGTATCTATTTATATATAAAATTAGGGCTTCAATTTAATCCTTGTTTATTTCAGAATTGTATCTTCATTCCTAGCTTTGTAAACAATGATCATATTCAAAAATAGTTTTGAACATGATGCTTTTTGATAATATGTTCTTTAGCCAATTCTTTATATCTGAATCAAATATGAGTTGTTCTTCTAGATTGATTTTGTTCATATTGAGTGTGTAACTTCTTCAGATTGATTGTGTTTGTATTTTATTCAAATTGGGTTTGTAAATTCTTCAGATTGATATTATTCATATTTTGCTGTAGATAAATTTTGATCAAATCTTCTTGTAAATAATTCATATCTTCTTGTGATAAGTATTGATCAAATCTTCTTCAAATCTTGACCATATCTTCTTTTCAACTTGGTCAAAGATTTTCTTCAATTATAAATATAAATCAAATCTTATTTTAGATTTTCTTTAATTATAAATCTAAATCAAATCTTATTTTAGATTTTCTTCAATTATAAATCTGAATCAAATCTTATTTTAGATTTTCATCAATTATAAATCTGAATTAAACCTTATTTTAGATTGTCTTCAAAAACATGAATTTTCTTTCATACTTTGTGAAGTCAAATATATTGTTCTCATAAAATAGTTTTGTTACTAGCAAAACCCTAAGTATAAAATCAACTTGGTTTCAACAAACTCAACCCCCTTCTCGTGTTTGCACCTTCAGTTTTAATTTAAGTGTGCAGTTCCCTGATCATACAATCTTAAATGACTTTACGCTGCATCCTATGATGGTTGGAAAATTTAAAGGAACACCAAGACAACACTCTAAAAATCGTATTTGACTCTGATAAATGTGCCCTCAAACGCGCCTCTGTTGATTATGATTTTGCAAGCAACACTATGATAATTATGCGTTTGATAAGTGTGACAAGCATTTATCGGTTGGCTCTGATACGAGTCAATGCTCTTATAGAAAGTCAACACTCTGATACAAGTCAATACTCTGATAAAAATTCAATGCTCTGATAATAAGTCAATGCTTTGAAGAAGTCAAATTTTATCATCCTCTACTCAACATCTTAAATTTGTTATATTTCTTGGCAACCTCTACTCTTCCTGCTCCTTATCATGATACACTGAATCAATTATGAGAAAATATTTGGACAAGTTTTAATGGTGAATCAATATGTGAAGATTTGGTATAAAACATTAAGATACACATTGATTTCTTGCAATCACGACAATTGTCAAAAACCCTAATAACCCTAGGTTTCTCTATAAGATGACGTGCAATCTTCACTGTATGAAACAAGAACAACAAATACTACGAAAAGCACAATATTGTTGTCTTTGCACCTTGGTTCCTGACCTTATTACTTTTCTAAATGCTAAAAGATATCTTACTTTATGAGAGCATAGCTTTGTAAACACACTCTTATGAGAGTTTTTTGGAAAAAAACCCGTAAACACTTTATGTTTGTAATCTTGCCCAATAGTGTTTGCATTCATCAACATCTTGATTGTACTAAGCTAAAAGGTTGAGAAAACTTGAACACAATCAGGTTGACATGTAGATGTTTATGGGACGTGTGATATCATTGGTGAATATTGGATCCTTCAGTTTGAAGGGATTGGGCGTAACTACCGTGTTGGTGATGAACCAGGATAAATTGGCTCGTGTTATTTTGTGCTTGTCATTGTTATATGTTTTGTTTTATTCCTTTATTTTAATCTTATTGAAACCCATTTTCTGTAATAAAACACAATTCAACCCCCCTCCTCCCTTTATTGTGTTTCTCGTTCTTCAAATTTGTCCTTATTCTTGGATGTAAAGCCTTCAAAATTAGGAATAAAATTCACTCTATGACACCCTAACCCCAAAATAATATATAATAATTTATACAAGAATTTTTATTTTTTAATTCACAACGGATAAAGAAAATATGTTTTCAGGTAAATAAAACTTTTATAACTAATTTAGGATATCACATTTCTCAAAATTCAAAACGAACACTTTCAACTTTTTCCTCTTATAAAACAATGTAATTCCCATAAACTTGAGTTAACTATAGTTTCTTAATTCCAAAAGTTTACTATTACTTATAAGGTTTTCATACAAAAGTTGTTTCTAATTAAATAAAAATACAACTTATGACTCTCATTCCCGGTATCACCTATCAAAGCGGGACTTCTCCCAAATTTGAACTTCAAGACTAATTAACTTGTAATAACTGCGATTTCGCAAATGTAGGGCCAAGCCAGTCAAACACAAACAACGAAGGAGGTGAGTTTCGAAATCACGTTGATAGTATAATATAAGTAAGAAGAACACGCAATTAATCATACATAAACCGTATCATTACACAAACATTTTTCAAGGAAAAACATCACACTATAAAGTCAAAATCACTCAAGAAAGATAAATACATTTCACTCAAACATTAAATCATCTAGAAGAAATTATTATCACACACGATACATATTAATCACAACAAAACAATCACAAGAAAATGCAATGTTATGCATAAGCTTAGACTCTACTTCACAATGTGGTACCATTCTAACTGTAAAATACTTGGTTAGGAGGCTTGATACTATGCCACCATCTCGGTGGACGGACAATTCAAATTGGCCCTGTCCTCATAGATCCCCTTAACTCAACCCGAGACACATATACGCGACAGTCGAGGTAAACGTGTGTTACATGGTAGCTCCCGACATTTGGAGTGCTACCTCCAAGTCACCTAGGAAATCCTCATCCGAGTACCTCCAAGGTCTAACAATCTTGCCTTAAGGCTCAACATAAGACCGCCACGATCAGACTCATTCAGTTGTACTTCCCCAGAATCACTAGGCTTGTCAGGCCCTACCTATATGATGACCAAATAATCTCCACTTCACAAATTCTCAATATTTATTTTCTCCCTTCGTTGGCCTATGATACTCCATTAAATCTGTCATCTCAAACACAAATTGAAATCACCATTATTTCATCAACTATGGGGTTACTTCAGTATTCTCATCACAAATTTATAACATCAACAACATTAATCACACATCATCACATAAACTCATCACAAATTGATAGCATCACTATCATCAATCATACATCATCACATAAACTTATCACAAATTTATAACATCACAATTATTAATCATACATCATCATCATCACATAAAATTATCGCAACGCATCCATCTTTTATTATCACATCACATAAACTCATCTAATCAAACATATACATAAAATTAATTCAACACCCAATATCACAATAATATCAAACACCACACATTTAAAGAAACTAAATTAATCAACACCTTACAAATATTTCTATTCTATATTTTAATATCACAATTTTCATATTTTCACATTAATTAGTTTATCCCTCAAAGGGCTACTGCTATACGTAGTGAGCCCCGGATGAATAGTTGGAAAATACGGTTTTCCCGTTCATCTCACAATATATTATACTCATGAATTCAAAAGCTCTCTCACCCTTTACCTTATTTTGACGCTTTCACACATGAATACGATTCCACGAGCAAACAACCTTTGTTCATTGACTCTTTGTCCTTCAATTGATCTAACTCGACAGTTAAAAATAAATTATGATAAGGCACTCTAAAACTAATTTCTAAATTCGGTCAAGGAAACTTACCGTAAATCAGAAAACCAATAAGTGGATAATATAGCCACTTTTCACACAATAGTTTTGGCGTTGGTTTCACTCATATCGGACTTACGGTGAAGAAGAACGGTGCAAAATAACGAATTTTACAAACGGATAAGTCGGGTATTTTAGAAAGAAATTGGGATGGTTAAAAATCTGAGAAAGTGTGTTTAATTGACTAACTAAATGAGTGAAACAACATACTAAAATTTAGACGAAAACGGAGAAAATTTTCGGGAACAATTATCGATTATCGGTTTCGGCTATTTGTTGTAAGACTCCCTTTCTATTCCTTTTTCGGCGGCTGGGAACAACTCCATTCCTTATTATTATTATTTTATTTTATTAACACAATTAGAGTTCACACACGGGCCAAGCCCATCGATCCCTTATGTATTTTATGTTTTACTATTATTATTTTTATTTTGTTAAAACAAAATTAATAGTTACTTAATCTCGTTTTTAATACTCCTCCAAACATCATTTAATTTTCAAAATATTACTAATATTTAGAACAAATATATGATAAATTAGAGTAATTAGAATAATTAACTTTTAATTAAAAAAAAAATATATATTACTTATAACCAAAACTCTCCAATTCAAGGTAATCACTATAGTTATACTTATTTTTCAAAATACTGACATTATAATAATACCATAATTAGAGAATAGTCAAAATTATAAAATAAATAAATATAACATAAATATTTTATGTTAATTACTAAATCATAATAACATATATATAGGCTAAATTACATTTGCGGTCCCTTAACTTAATTTCAGTTAACGTTTTAGTCCTTTATCTTTTTTTTATCCCGAGTTGGTCCTTTATTTTTATTTTAAGTGACAATTTGATATTTTATGTTTTAAAATATCAACAATGTTATCCTTTTTTTTACAAAAATTCAAAAAAGTCATCAAATTTTTCAACCAAAACCCATAAAATTAATAATCATCTTCAATATAATTAAAATTTCATCAAATTCATAACTCAAATATTCAAATAAACTCATATTTTCATCTCCAACAACATCAAATAAACAATGAAAATATGAGTTTATTAAAAGATTTAAGTTATGAATTTGATTAAATTTGCATTTTATTGAAGATGATAATGAATTTTATGGGTTTTGTTTGAAAATTTTGATGATTTTTTTGAATTTTTGTAAAAAAAAGGACAACACTGTTGACATTTTAAAACATAAAATATCAAATTGTCACTTAAAATTAAAATAAAGGACCAACTCGGGAAAAAAAAAAAGATAAAGGACTAAAATGTTACCTAAAATTAAGTTAAGGGACCGCAGATGTAATTTAGCCTATATATATGTGTATAAAATCACAATGTCATAACAAGTATATAAAAATAACGAAAATCAAACACAATATTACTACTATCCCAAGATAATTATTTATAAAATAAATAATTAAAATAAAATATATTTAGAATTAATTAAATATAATTAAGTGCACATTTAATATTAGTCAAACGCACAAGAAAATATCACATTAATTATCAACTCACATATACACGTATAAAGAAAATTAATCAACAAATATCTAAAATAATTTTAACACTAGATTAATTATTTAAAATAATATTTAATTAATAAAATAGTTTATTATAAAATTTGGAGTGTTACACACTCCCATATATGCCCACAATTTTGCACTTCTTTGATAATCTATAGTAGTGCACTTAAGTGCAGCAACATCTTATAACATATTCTCATACTTTTCTATAAATTGTTCCTTGCACAAATAAATACATCTCAACGTCAACTCATCTTAAAACTATCTTAATTTAACTAAAAGACACAAACAAATAATTAATTCACAAACTACATTTACTTGTGCAAATAACCCTTTACTTCAACTCAAGAATGTCACAAATTAGAATTAAAAATAAGTGCAATAATTCATATTTCTAAGAGTTATTAATATGCCTTGAATTTATTGTCAAAGTATTTTCTTTCCTTCTAGTGGGAATTTTAGCAAATTATATGGCCTGGTTGTTGATAAAAATGTTTTAGTGGCTGAGATTCTCTAGATTAGGGTGGAGTGTTGGCGAGTATAGGAAGAAGATTTGGTGCTTGATTGATGTGTTTTGGAAGATAACTTTTGGTTGCAGGATAATGTGTTTGATAGATGGTCCTGAAGATTACAATGAGAAATATGTTGTCAATGAAGCCTACAAGTTACTATCCCATGGAGTAGAGAATGAGCTCTCAACATCATATATCAAAGTTTGGAACAAAATTGTCCTTATTTGCTTGGAGATTCTTACAAAATCGGATCATGACAAAGGATAATTTACTTATTCGTGAGATCCTAAATTCAAATTCTTGATTATGTATTGGTGGTTGTGGTGTCGAGGAAAATTTAATCATCTCTTCTTCGAGTTTGTAATGTTTCAAAAGTTTGATGTGCAATTACAAATTGGTTAGTTGTCTCTTGTGATCTTTTAAATAATGCAACTATTCATTTTCGTTAAGTTTGTGGTCTTCAAGTTCCCAAAGTGAACCCAAAAGAATGCCTTCTTGTCATTTGGTCAGCTAGCATTTGGATGATTTGAAAAGCTCGTAACTATCATATTTTGGCAATAAGAAAATCAATGTTGAGTTAGTTATTGAGCAAATCAAATTCAAGTGTGGTGGTGGCTTAAAGTGAAGGTGAAGGGCTTCAAATATGACTTTAACCATTGGTTGACTACTTCGATGTCTTGGCTTTTTGGATATTTGACATATGTGATTTTGTGTTGTGTTTTGTAATGGAGGCATTGATATTTCACCATTTGATTTTGTTGAGATATTTGATTTAGACTTATCATTAGTGTTTCATGTGAACCTTTGTGTACTTTTTTTTGTCTTTATGTGTGCATATTTTATGCCGGAGGAGAAATGTTAATATATCTTTAGCCTTTTAAAAAAAAACGGTACAATTAGAAAAATAGTAAGTGACAATCACTCTCATTTTACAATTGTCTCTGGTGAGATTTAAATTTAACACTGTGAAATTATAAGGTTAAATTCTATCTTAAGGTACGGTGAGGTTACAAGGTTAAATTTTATCATAAGATAGTTTTTTTTAAAAACAATTAAAACTAGGTCAATGATTGTTTTTATATTTTTAAAAATAAAATTAAAAATGCAAGACATTATTATCAATTATTGACATCTGAATTATGTTTACACGTCAACTATCCCACAATTATCTGCATGATTCCAAAATTATTATTATTGATAAAAAGTAAATCACGAGGACCAAACCTTTTGCGAAAAAAATTACCTGTTATACAATTTGGTAAAATATTCGAGATTTGTCAACATAACCCCTTAAAAAAAACAAATACATAAGTACTCCATTTTTACATTAATTTCATCTTATCTCTTTTTATTTTTATTTTTTTATTATTTTTTTTTTTAAGTTTAGTCACAGGTCGCATATTGATTCATCGAACTTATGAAGTTAACTCGAAATTTCAAACAAGTTGTGTTAAATTTTTTTTAAGAAAATAAGAAGAGGTTGCTAAAAAAAGGAGACCTTGTATTAAACTTTTTTATTTTATTATAAAAATGTAAAAAAATAAAATATACAAAAAAATAATAAATAAAAATATAAATTGATTAAAATCACTACAAAAAAAATAAAAAATAAAATAAACTACAAAGATTGAAATTGATCAAGATGTCCCATAGTAACAAAAGGTACAAATCTTTTATTACGTTTGGATTGTTGGTGAAGGTGCAAACACAAAAAGGAGGGTTGAATTGTGTTTGACAAAGTTGATAACTTTTTGCTAATTTGATGAAGACTAATTGGTTTTTATGAATTACTTAGATAAGAAGCAATGGGTTCAGAGGCAGTAAACAATGAAAGCATAAATAATTGGACACTTAGATTTATCCTGGTTCACCACTAACTTGACTACATTCAGTCCCTTCATTCATAAGGCTTTAATTCACTAATTCAAATACATTGAATTACAACCCCAAACTTTTGAGGAACAACACCACGTTGACCCTACAAGTCAAGTCTTCCTAAACAGTCTGACAACCACAGACTTTTGAGGAATTAACCAACTTGACCCTACAAGCCAAGTCCTCTTCTAACAACCTGACAACCTCAAATTGAAGAACGAACTAAACCACTATCAAGGAACTTTAAGTGTTTGCTTCTAACAAATTTGATGATAATAATAATAATAGTAATAATAATAATAATAACAATAATAATAATAATAAATAATAATAATAATAATAATAATAATAATAATAACTCTCACACTTTAAGAAAAAACACTCAGAAAATAATTCTCATTCGAACAAGTGTTTCTTTCTTTGAACTCTAAGATGAATTTGGAATTTGAGTTTGAGTTCTTCTACTCTTTTATGATTTTTCGATGATCTTCTTCTTCCACCTTGAGTATCTATTTATAGATAAAATTAGGGCTTCAATTATTCCTTGTTTAAGTCTGAATTGTATCTTCATTCCTAACTTGGTCAACAATGATCTTATTCAAAAATAGTTTTGAACAAGATGTTTTTTGATAATATGTTCTTTAGCCAATTCTTTATTTCTAAATCCAATATGAGTAGTTCTTCTATATTGATTTTGTTCATATTTTGTTCAAATTGAGTTTGTAAATTCTTCAGATTGATACTGTTCATATTTTGTTGTAAATAAATCTTGATCAAATCTTCTTCAAATCTTGACCATATCTTCTTTTAAACTTGGTTAAAGATTTTATTCAATTATAAATTTGAATCAAATCTTATTTTAGATTTTCTTCAATTATATATCTGAATCAAATCTTATTTTAGATTTTCTTTAATTATAAATTTGAATAAAATCTTATTTTAGATTTTCTTCAATTATAAATCTGCACCAAATCATATTTTAGATCTTCTTCAATTATAAATATGAATTAATCTTATTTTAGATTTTATTCTAAAACACAAATCTTCTTTCATAGTCATTGAAGTCAAATATATTGTTGTCATAAAATACTTTTGTAATTATCAAAACTCTAAGTATAAAACCAACTTGGTTCCAACAGTTGGCACCGTATTTGGTGACACTTTATAGAGAATATTGTTATGCTTCTGAATCCGGTGTTATGTCAATGGTAGGTTGGATCTAGATGTCTACTTTAAACTTGGTCATAGTATCACATGCCATTCATTGCACCATTAAGTAAAGTTGATGTAGAATTTCCATTCGTAAAAAGGTAAATATCAAATTCACTATCTTGTATTCTCTGTTAGGACCTTAGAATCCACCTCTTGTTGGAGTTCACCTTCTCTTTAAGGTAAAACTAGCTGATTGTCCTTAATTTCTTTCAAATAACTAACCTATGAAACCTCAACATCTGAAACTGCAAACTTCACTTGATTAAAAGCTTCATCAAAACTAGCGACAAATTGGAAGGGGATGTTTATTTCCATCTCAAGGTTGTCTTTCTTCAACCTATCCACCTCGGTCTTCAAGACAACATTTTCCATCTTCAAGCCCAACACCCCGATCTTTCGAGTTAGACGTCTTCCCCTCATACTTCTTTACAAGTCTATGTTCGTTTGGTCAACAGTAAATTTCTCCAACTTTAACCTCTCATTCTCGAAGGTCATGTCCTTCATCCTTTGTTCAACATCAACTTGTTCATCTAATTTCTTCTACAGATCTTAGACATCCTTCTTCGCCATTTACAACTCATACGCTCTGTTAAAATATTTACTTGTAGTTTTTGAATGACATATTACTACGCGAAAAATAGCATTTTACAGCGCTTTTTTAAGCCATTTACAACGTTTTTTCAAAAAAAATAAGCGTTGTAGTATCTAGCGCTGTAAAAAGATACTACAGCGCTCTTTAAAATAAAAAAGTGCAGTAAAATAGGTGGATATATTGTGCACTTGTTATATTCGTTTTACAGCGCTTTTTTGAAAAGCGTTGTAAATCCCTTCTAAAAACATGTTGATTGTTATACTCGTTTTACAACGCTATTTCAAAAAAGCGATATAATAGGTGCATTTTTACTAGTTTTACAGCGCTTTTTCAAAAATACGCTGTAATAGGTGCATTCTTATACATGTTTTACAGCGCTTTTTCAAAAAAGCGTTGTAATAGGTGCAGTCTTATACATGTTTTACAACGCTTTTTCAACAAAACGCTGTAATAGGTTCATTCTTACTAGTTTTACAGCGTTTTTTCAAAAAAGCGTTGTAATAGGTTCATTTTTATACTAGTTTTAATAAAAAGCGTTGTAAACTGAATTGACATTTTTTAATGGAATTTTTAAAATAAAACTTGTTTGTATAAACAAGTCTTTTATGGCATTAAATGTGTTTATAATTAATTAATTTAATCATGAAATGTGTTTTTTGTTAATCAATTTATAAAATAACTAACATAAGAGACATAAATTAAATATTATAATAAAATAATTTTTATACTTATATTAGATAAAGAAATTGTCTAATATGACTTTTTCACAAGAAAATTAACTAATATTTTAAAATGCTATTTGGGTGTTGTTAATAGAGAATTAATCACACACATAACAAGCTATTAAGCTAAGATTGAAACAATATTTGCAAGAATAGAACCAATAAAACCATAAGTACAAATAATACTAGAAGATAGATGATAAAGTGTTGGTTTTCATAGAACTGTTTTATCAAATCAGTACTCATACAAAGGCTTTTATTTGGTTTTGCCATTGTGTATCAAGTTCAGAGATACTAACAGGATGTTATACTATCTTTAACAAGACCAAATCGGTGGTCTTCAAGTTCTTCAAGAAAATCAATGGCTGAATGTTCCTCCTGTCCTTGGAGCTCTTGTTGTCAACATATGAGATCTTCTGCAAGTAAGTATTAGTGAATTATTATTATAGACTTTTTTTAGTTTATCTTTATCGTTATGATTATTCTAGTTTACATAAAGAATACCTATATAAGAATTGAGAAACTAAAAAATTGAAAGAATATAGTATAAAAAGAAATTACCTGAGCAGCTTCATTGGAAGCATTCTTAGTCCAAATAGAAATTTTCTCCTGCCTATTCCTAACATTCACAACTGCTCCACATATTTCATCTCCATGATCAAATTATTCTCCAATCATTGGCAACAACTTGATACATCAAGAACACAAACACACAAAAATCATTTTTTTTTTATTTATAACAAAGAGAATAATTCAAATTTAATAACCTCATAACAGATTCAAAATCATACCGTATACAACCAAGTAGTATCAGACTTTTCCTTCGGAAAAGTCACAATCCATTTTCCACCATTAGAACAAATGGGGTCCTCCCATTAAGGGTTTTTTTTAATGACAAGAAGTATTCAAAATTAACAAAAATGGTTTTAAAAAACAAGAAACAATAAATAAAAAAAGCGTTTTTTTAATGGAACCTTAAAATAAAAAGATTGAAACTTTACCTCCAAAACTCTTCAACAGTGGCGAAAGAGTTATCGAATCAGAAGGTCCAAGAATTCTTGAGGGGGTGAGGTTGATGGACGATGGCGTTGGTGTGGGGTTTGTAAGTTTGTCTTCGTCGTGGCGGAAGAATCTTCTTCAAGGTCGTCGTTGTCGTCTTCAATAATCCTATTCGTCGTGATGGAAGAATCTTCTTCAAAGTTGTTGTTTTTGTTGGAGATGGAAAAGAAATGAGGGAGGGCGTGATGGAATTGGTGGTGGAGAAGAAGAGATTGTCAGATTTAGAAAACCCTAGAGAGAAAGGAACATTTTTGTGTGGAAATAGTGATTTAGAAAATCCTAAGTTTTAAAAGAAAAAAAAAACGAAGTAAACCACTTACATATGTATATACTTAAGAAATTAGAAATACCCTATGACAGTGCTTTTTTAAAAAGCGATTTAAAAGGCTCTAAATTTTTTAGACCGTATTAAAGCGCTTTTATAAAAAACACTTTAAAAGACCCTATGTAATAGTGATTTTACAGCGCATGTATAAAAAACGCTCTAATAGGTCCTTTTATTATGTGAAAGCGTTTGTCTTTTACCGCGCTTGTATAAAAAGCGCTCTAATAGGTCCTTTAATTATGTTGAAGCGCTTGTAATTTACATCGCTTGTGTTTAAAGCGCTGTAAACATTATGTGAGAGCGCTTCAATTTACAGCGCTTTTTTTAAAGCGCTGTAAAAGGGTTGTAAACATTATGTGCAAGCGTTATGTGACCCTATATGACCCTACAACAGCGTTTGTTTAACAACGCTTGTAAAAAAATGTTGTTGTATCCTCCGTTAATTTTAAAATATTATACAACAGCGCTTTTATTTAATAAGCGCTATAAAATGAGCGCTATAAAATACAATTTTTAACGTAGTGTATGCACCTCAAATAGATACCAAATGGATGCAACACGCAAACCAGGGTTGTGGACGTGCCTCATCTTCTTTTAAATAACACCACTTGTCACTACGGAAAATCCATTGGCGACGTTCCACGTTGACCTTGATTTTGTCACCCAAATAGTAGAAAATTTAGGGAGGAAGTGAGGCCACCTCTCTTGATCATGAGGGTCCACTTTTAAGCCTCAACAAACTCCTCGATATTTCATAGTTAAATGATTATCAAGAACAATCTCCAACGGTTGTTGAGGTTGTTGAGAGGGTTTCCCTAAATTACTAAGAAAGGAAGACCTTTGAGGATAGATATTGACTGCAGCAGAAACACCCTTCTTTGACACAAGATTTACCGTGTTAGACCTCGAATGGGCATTTCCAACAACAATATCCATTTTCCTCCTTTTTATTGTTAGAACCAAGCGACATAACAGGCTTTTCTTTGGCCTAGTCTCTAACGCTTTTAGGTACTTTTCCCGAAGTCTTGGACTCAATAAGGAACCCAACAAGCTTCTTTATATCCATCCTCGGAGCCATTTTATCTACAATATAGAACAAAAATGACTTCAATTATTGCACATTACACGCCGCGACACAATAAAATGGCGATTGCAAGACATTTACTAAAGTATTTCTTCAAAGAATGAGGATCATTAAAGAACACAAACCAACTTTTAGAGTATAGAAACAAAAATATTTTTGTAGTGCATGTCACTCTCCGATGAGTACATACTAATCTAAAACCCTTAATGTACACCCAACTATTAGGATGTAATTGCGAATGAGCAACGTATAACCATTGCATCACTTCGCATTCGAAGTTAGAGAACGGAAGACCCAATTTTATCTTGTTAAAGAAGGTCTGATACATAAAAAAGTAGTCCAATCTTCATTTTTAACCCTTTTAAAACAAATATAATCAATGTTGTGATGTACCAGGACTGAAATTGTTAAAGGATGTGATGGAGGTAATAAAAACGAAATAGAACTTGGGAGTCATGAATGATGAAAACTGTGAAAAAGGAGGAAATGGAAACATTAAAGGTATAAAAGGA
This sequence comes from Cicer chorassanicum, assembly GCA_037974735.1. NCBI lineage: Eukaryota > Viridiplantae > Streptophyta > Magnoliopsida > Fabales > Fabaceae > Cicer > Cicer chorassanicum. The sequence continues at coordinate 28,231,572 of JBBPBP010000001.1, forward strand.
AATACCAAGAGATGTTTAATCAATAAGTGTGTGTACGCCAATAATCATCATTACAAACTGCCACACTAAAGCACACCCGTTGATTTCGAACACTTACAATTCAACACGAAACGGTGCATACTCGTGTCTAGGCACATCTGCCTGATCAGATGAAACAGTGCATACCCTTGTCTAGGCATAAATCGCGAGGGCATGCAAAACATACACCTATCGACTCTACTGAGTCCTTAGATTTCCACCTCTCCCAATAGAGTTCCTAGTCTAGGGGTAAGAGATACCATTTTGGTACATGACACATCGAACACCGTTCAACCTTGGAAATCACATCAGAAAATTTTTCTTTAACTCAAATTAAGACCTTTTGGACCCATTACTTGTCAAATGATAGCCAAAGGTCTAGAGGGCTTGTGTAATGGTATGACCTAAAAAGGCCAAACCCAAAAATATTATGAATCAAATACAAACGAAGTCCAAGGTGAAGTAGAGTGAATAGATCTAGTATCGAGGTCCAATCTAGTAGAGTCTTCATGTGATGATCTTAGTGTCCAACCACTGACGTCATCACTTGTAGTATACAATTAAATCAGATAGCGCTCATCGCTTGTCTCAGTATACAATTACATCTCAAGTAATAGTAATTCCAAAATGACCTCAACGATCATCTCAACAATAATAGCAACTAACAACAACATATATGAATACAACCACTTTATAAATAGTGGGTTCGCCCTCCAGATACGACACATCTTACTTATTACTCGCTATACTTTGTAGGTGGAAAATACACAAGAAATGGGGGGGAGGGGTTTGAATTGTGTATTCGGATTTTAAGAAATTTCTAGGCTAACAAATGGTGAAAATAAAACAAGACAAATCAGAAGCAGTAAATAGAAGGAAGATGAGTAACATAGTAATTTATCCTGATTTACTACCAAAACGATAGCTAGTCCAGTCCCTTCACCCAGAAGGATTTAATCCAGTAATTCAAAACAGATTACAACCACTTAACTTTCACCAGTTAAGTCTTCTCAACATCCAACTTAGGAACCATAAGTCTTTGAGGATTTACAGCCACCATCAAGTCAAGTTTCACTGGTGTTTAGTTTTTGTTTCTGGGTTTACTCTCGCTAGATGATGCTTACAATATTGTTCTCAGACTTATCACAACTAGAATGATATCACAATTGAGTGCTAAATAAAAATTAAGTGTTTAATGATCGATGATTAATTGATATTCAGCTCGTATATTTTTTGTTCCTGTTGCTTCGTATCATGTGTACTTCCTCATGTGGTGAGAACCATTTATAGATGTCAACTGTATGAGCTTTTCAAATTGCTTTTTCTTCTTCCAACGTTCTGATTCAACGTTCAAATTGTTTAATTCTGGTTACTTCAATTTTCTAATACTCGCGTTGCATTCAAGTTCTAATGATCGTTGCTTTGATTTGTGTCCAGATGTTTAGTCAACCCTTGCTTTGAATTTGTTCTTTGTTCTTGAGCTTTGAATTTTCTAATCGTTGTTTGACGGTAGCTGAAATTCATTTCTTGTCAGTTACTGAAATTAAATTCTTGATCATTGTTTATTAGTTACTAAGATTCAATTCTTGATTGTTGCTTCGATTCCAGGATTCTGTTTTTAAGTCGTATATAGAAAGTGTCTTCAGAATCAGCTTCCAAAGTCATGACTTTTATCAGAGTCAGAGCCGTTTACTTTTTTTCATGTTGTGTTGACTTTGTCATCAAAGGCATTGACTTTCCTCAAAGTCAGACGCTTGCTTTTGTTGGAGGCAGAGTCTAAAAATTAGAGTCAAAAGTAGTGTGAAGTTTAGAGTCAGACCAAATCATCTTCTAGTGTTGAATTACTAGCCAGAGGCAACTTAGTAGAGACAAAGTCAACATTGTAAATCAGAGTCAGATGCTTGCCTCTAAGTTGCTTTGTTGGAGGCAGCTTATTGGAACACGTTGCACTTGACTTTAGAGTATTATCTTTAGAGGTAAAACCTTGAAGGCAGATTAACGGAGTCAGATCCTTAAACGCAGATACTTAGAGGCAGAAGCGGATCCTTAGAGGCATCTCCTTTGGAGATAGCGAAGGGCACATATTGTTCCTTTCCTTTGATCCGTCCTTTTATTTTATTTCCTCTTAATCTGCTTGTTTCCTTTGATGTACAATTCAACACAGCGAAGGGCTCATGTTGTTCCTTTCTTCTGATTCGTCCTTTATTTATGGTTTCTTTTAATCCACTTGCTTCATCTGATGTATAGTTCAACACAACGAATGACATATGTTGTTCCTTTCCTCTGATTTGTTTGCTTCTTTTGGTGACTTCCTCTTGTTATACCTCTGGTGGTATCATCTGGTAGAGGCGTTTCCTTTGATCTTGGGCTCTTCCTCTAGCTTATTTTCTACACAGTCAATTAAATTATTAGTGCATTAAATTGTTCTCACAAAATATCTTTTGTTATCATCAAAATAAGGTAAGGAATTGTTCTCCAAACCATCATAGTTCTAACAATCTCCCCCTTTTTTATGATGACAAAACATCTATTTTTATGAACAATTTAACAAAGATAAGAAAGCATTACGCTCCCCCTGACTCTAACCATATTTAACAGTAATGTTCTGAATTTTAAAAGAACTGCCCTTGTTTGAAGTTTTTTTAAAAAAAAATTGAACTAAGGTTGTTTAAAATTGTTGTCATAAGCTACTCTCTCCCTTTTTGTCATCAAACAAAAGGATAGAATTTGTCAGACTTATTACACAAACAAACTTAAATAAAATACTTCATAGTATATCAGTAATTAGAGCATAGTATATATATTATGTCAAAACAGAACCATTATTCAATTATAGAAACAATATTCAGATTTTCTTTTATAAACTCAAACATGCCTGCAGCAATGGGTTTTGTAAGAATGTATGCCCACTGATGCTTAGTCTCAACAAAGTTAATATCTAAAGTTCTCTTCTGGACAAAGTCTCTTATGAAGTGATATTTTATTTCAATGTGTTTAGCCCTAGAGTGCATAATTGTATTTTTAGTTAAGCATATGGCAAAAATGTTATCACAGAATATAGCAATTTTACTCTCATAAAGCTTGTAGTCTTCTAGTTGATGCTCCATCAATAGGAGTTGAGTACTACATCCTGCTGCTGAGATATATTATGCTTCTGCTGTTGACAGAGCAATGGTGTTTTGTCTCTTGCTGGACCATGAGATCAGATTTCCACCTAGGAAAGTGCAATTTCCACTGATGCTTTTCCTTTCAAGTTTATCATCTTCATAGTCAGCATCATAGTATCCCACTGTACTTAGAAGATTGCTTATAGAACAAACCAAGGTTAGTAGTACCTTTCAGGTATCTAAAGATCCTCTTAACTGCTGTTAAGTGGGATTCTTTTGGATCTATCTGAAACATGGCACGCACACACACACTAAATATAATATCAGGCCTAGATGTAGTTAAATAAAGTAAAGAACCTATCATGCCTCTGAAGGTTTTTTGATCAACCTTCTTGCTTGACTCATCTTTGTCTAGTGAGTAGGTTGGATGCATTGGAGTGCTCATTGGTTTGTGTTCATCCATCTTGAACTTCTTGAGAAGCTCTTTTGTGTACTTAGTCTGATGAATCAAAACTTCGTTCTACTTATGTTGAATATGAATTCCTAAGAAGAACTTCAGTTCTCCCATCAGGCTCATTTGGAATTCATGTTTCATTAACTCAACAAAGTCTTGGCAAAGCTTACCATTAGTTGATCCAAAGACTATATCATCAACATAAATATGAATTATAAGAAGATCATTTACAACTGATTTTCTAAATTGCTTAGTCTATTATACCAAGCTCTAGTTTCTTTTTAGACCATAGAAATGTTTTCTTTGTTAAGACAAACTCTCAAATTAAGTTTTGATGAAAATAAACAAAGATTAATTAAGAATATTAATTATGATTCTAAATGTTATGTTAATTTAATCTATGCTCTTGAGTGTTTTTATTAAAGATAGGAACCAAGCAAAGCAAAGAAATAAGTCATGATCATAAACTATACAAAACGGAGAAAGATCAGCAGAATCAAGAAAGATTGTTACAACCACTTCACCAATCTTTCTCCAACACTTCTACATTGATTATGCCTTAAATCTTTATAACAATTTCATCAGTACATGGCAAGGAACAGATAGGAATCATTTTTACTCAAAACGGTTCTCGGATCATTAAGAAAATTCATCATGAATCTAAGCATATCAAAAAACGGACTGCAACTTTCTCCAGTCTGGAACTGTCAAGAAAGTTGAACAAAACTGAACTTCAAGATTGAGTATAAGTCCTCAGATTATTCAGAAGTCTATCAGACCAGATTGATTATCTTTCTCCACCTATAATCAACGTTCTTCGTTTGTGAGAAGAACAATCTCTGTTTCTGCAGAAGAAGACTTCTCATTTCTGCAAAAAAATATTCACTCCTTTCCAAACAGTTTTGGATCAAATTAAACATCCAAATCGAAGCCCAATTATTATCAAATATTATCAAAGCTTAATGGGTCATTATAGCACGCAACAAGTCTGTTTGAAATCAAGCAAAACGGCCCAAAACTGTCTCATGAATGGTGCTCTTTTTGTCATCAGATTCCTTGCTTCTGTCTGAAGGAAAACAGAGCACTCCCAACAGCTCTTTCTGACCAGAATTAATTGCTCAAAACATCTATAAAAGGAAGGCAAATTCGCAAGCATCATTCAGATCTTCAAGTGCCAAGTATTCTCATTAAATCATATTCACTTGCATTCTTGAAGCTATCTCATTCACAAAAGAAATCAGGCTGAACCAAATACATACTTCCAGTTTTATTCTACTGAGTTCTTTCTCTGTTCCGAATCTTTTCTCAAACAAGAGTTGAGCAAAATTAGATTCAAACAAACCTTTCAAATTATTATTGTATAAACTCATAACTATAAGGATTGTTTATAGTTTGAGTGTGATTAAAAGAGTTAACTTTAAAATCCTAACAGATTAGTTAGGTGACCTGATTAATCCTTTCTGGGTGGAAAGGTAGTGTAGTTATAGATCAAGGTTGATCTTTAACTGTGATTGTTCTCCCTTTCTCTTTGAACACTTAGTGAAAATCTCACAGTTGTGAGGACTGGACGTAGCCCACGTTGGGTGAACCAGGATATATTCTTGTGTGGTATTTCTTCCTTATCTCTATTTACATTCAGTTATTGTTATTATCAAAATTAAATAGAGAAACTAAAACTGTGATTTTAACTAATCAAGAACGTTCTGCGTTTTCTGTTTTAAAACCAAGAACGTTCTCCGTTTCTGTTTTTATAACCAAGATCATTCTTGAGTTGTTTTCTTATGTTTTTAACAGGAAATTTTAAATAGGCAAGATTACAATTCAAACCCCCTTCCTTGTAACTTGACATTGCTACTTCATTCTTAAGTTTAAATACATAATCTGAAAACTCAGAATTTTCAAAACCATATGATTGTTTGACATAAATTTCCTCATTTATGTAACCATTTAAAAAAGCACTTTTACATTCATTTGGTATAAAATAATATTATTTTATGCAGCATAAGATAATTGAATCTGAATAGCTTCTAACCTTTCCACTGGAGCAAATGTCTCAGTGTAGTCTATACCTTCTTGTTGATTGTGACATTTAGCTACTAGTCTAGCTTTATTTTTTTTTTACCACTTCTCATTTTCATTTAGCTTATTTCTGAATACCCACTTTGTTCCTATGGGCTTCTTATCCTTTGGTCTTGGAACATGATTCCAGACATAGTTTCTATTGAATTCATTCAGTTCTTCCTGCATTTCCAGAATCCAACCATTGTCTGATAAAGCTTCATCTTTAGAGGTTGGTTCAAATTGAGATAATAGACCAAACATTGATGTATCTTTCAAGGTTGATCTGGTTTTCAGAGGATCACTTGATTTTCCAAGTAAAAGTGAGTCTTGATGAGATAACTTGTATTTTCATCCAGTTATGGATTCCTCTGATTTTTCTTGTTTTCCTGATCTTCCAATATCTTTTGGTTTGTTGTTATCCTCTGATTTGTCTTCTACTTCTAGTTTTCCTGCAAAATCATCATCTTGCTCTGACCTTTTAAAGTCAAGTTTTTTGTCATCAAACTAAACATTGATTGACTCTTCCACAATCAGAGTTTTCAAATTGTATACTCTATAGGCTTTAGACTTTTTGGAGTTTCCAAGAGGATGCACTTCTGTGATTTTGAGTCAAACTTGCCAAGCTTTTCTTTGGTGTTTAAATTATAACAAATACAACCGAATTGTCTAAAGTAGGAAATGCTAGGCTTTTTACCCTTCCACATTTCATAAAGGAGTCTTGTTTAGAATAGGTCTGATCCAGAATCTATTATGAACATAACATGTAGTATTCACCGCTTCTGCTCAAAAGTGCTTTGCAACATTCATTTCATTAATCATGGCGCGTGCATCTCTTGAAAAGACCTATTTTTTTCTACAATACCATTTTGTTGAGGGGAGTTTTCAAAGTCACCACCATGATCACTACGAATTGTTGTGATTAAAGGCATTTTTCCTTTTGCACTTGCTTATAGAAGGTAGTGAATACCTTATGTGACTCATCCTTGTGTCTTAGGAATTTTACCCATGTCCTGTTGAAGTAAAAACCTCTTTGATATGTGTTTTAATGACAACAAACCTTATGAAATAAATGTTAAGTTTTCTAAATGGTCATCTACTGATGTTTACATTTGAGCGTTTGTTGAAAGAACAGATGTGGTCATGCTTGAAGTCACTCACATAAACAAGTGCATTGTATCAACTCAACAATGAAAGAATTGAGGAGCCTAATTCATAAATATAAATATGATTATCCTCAAGCCGAGGATGATCATCACAATATGTTGCATCTCAATCACACATAAAATCCCTTGGAAGAAATTAGAGGATGTGTTTATATGGAAATTAGAGGATGAAGAATCCAGATCCGAGGATGAAGAATTCAGATCCGATGATGAAGAATCCAAATCGAAGGACGAATATTTTCACAATCTTATATATGATGATAAACTCGAGGATGGACATTAATCACAATCTCAGGTATGATGATGAGTATTCTTCACAATTTCATATAAAAGGATAAATATTTATCAAAATTTTCATCTCACAATTATTGAAAAAGTAATTTTCATAAAAGTACAAAAGGACAAAAGTTGACAAGTTGTTCACACTATTCAAGGTTTACCAAAAGTAAACATAAAAGTGACATCGCATCAATCGCATACTCTTATGTGGAAGATAAGAACTTTCATCCTCGCACCTGAGGATGGACTCTAGAAAAAACCATCCTCTCATATATAAAAATGAGATATTATGTGAACAAATGTAAAAACACTAGGTTAACATTGTTCAAATTTATACAAAAGCCTTTGAAGTATGACAAGCACATCAATCGTGATTATCAAAGGTATAAGAAACAAGAAGGAATCTTCTCATCAATAATAGATCAAGAGGATAATAAGAATCTCTTTCACAAATCATATTCTAGAAGGTTACCTAACAAGTAAAAAAGGTGTCAACATGTTATCAGGTACATCAGAGGATGAATACAATCTCAAGATGAGGATAGACGCAGAGGATATCCTCATAAAAAATTTGACACATACAAAAAAATACAAAGGTACAAAAAGGTGAAGTGCTTGACATGAAAGGAACACTGGTCAAAATGGTTGGAAAAAGGAAAGCAAAAAACATCAAGACTCAATAAAATAGAAACTTCATCCTTGTACTTAAATCATATATGAGGACATACGCATAGGATAAATAACACTTACGAGAGGATGAAATTATAACCTCTATGTTAAAGGATAAACAATAATGAAAGAGAAGATGAATCTATGTTAGAGAATAAAATAATAATGAAAGAGATAATGAATCAACGTCAGAGGATAAACAATCATGAAGAGAGGATGAATCCTCGTTAGAGGATAAACAATGCAGAAGAGAGAATGAACTTCTGTTATCTATTCATCCTCACACATGGGAAAAAGAGTAAAAGTACCAAAGTACAAAAAGTGTTGTCCTTGACTTATGAGGCATGACACTATAGGTGTTGGGAAAAGAAAAAGCCAAAAAGGACAAGTCACATCAGAATTAATGAAAGCCTTATCCTCCTTTAAGCTAGATCCAAGGATAGACTGCAATACTTCTCTTCTCAGCATACTTAACATGAGAATAAAGGCTAAATGGCAGTTTTGCAAATAAAGACAAGTCAAAATAAACTTAGCAAAGTCTCCAACAGCTATATTTTGCTAACCCATATGTTTAAAGCTCCAAAGGCAATTATAAATAGAGAAGTATTAATCTTCGAACATCAAGAGAGTCATCTACAAGAAAACTTCTAAGTTATTCAAGCTTATCATCATTCTCTTCATTCTACACACTCTTCCAAACTTAAACACATATGAGGATCATTCTTATTTAGTGTGTTATATACAACTTCATATCACTATCTTATCTTAGAAAGTTGTAATTTGATTCCAAACAAATCAAACACATTACTAGTGTATCCTCAAGTTGATATAAACTTGGGTTATTTTGTAAGTCTGACGAGGCTAGTAAAAATACAGTTATGTAAGTCTGGTGAGGCTAAGAAAATACATAGTTGAAAAGGTGTAGATCAGAGGATGAGTTTCTGAGCACTAGCAAAAATATCACAAAGCTGTGAGGACTGGAGTAGCCTATAATAGGTGAACCAGTATAAATTTTGTGTGTGAATCTTCTTAAACTCTACTCTCTTTATATTTGTTTTATTCACACCATTAGCAGTTTAGCACACTTATTACACATATTTCAAACTCATATTATTCTTCTTTAGATCATCCTCAATAAGAGGAGGATTATTTTCATCTAACCATCCTCACTCTAAAGAAAACTTGAGAGGATAATATTAGTGCAGGAACTAAATTTTAAAAAGCGTAACAATTCAACTCCTCCTTCTTGTGATATTTACTTTTACTTCATGTCCATCTAGTGTAATCATCAACAATAACAACTCCATATTTTTTTTCCATTGACATAGGCAATTTTAACTGGACCAAACAAAGTTTTTTGAAGAAAAAGAATTCTTCGTTTTTTTTATGGCATGCTTCACAAAAAACTTCTGATTTGTTTTTAAGATTTGGTAGCCCTCTAACCAGCTCCAGTTTACTTATTTTAGAGATTAATCTCAAATTAGCATGGCTTATTCTCTTATGCCAAGTCAGTTGTTCCTTATTAACAAACATAAGACACTTGACCTCTTGTTTTTCTAGATTAAAAAGATTTATTTTGTACAAATTATTCTACCTTTGACCAGTAAAAAGTACTGCCCCATCAGTTTGACTGATTGCCCTACAAAACTTTTGATTGAAGACAACATCATAACCATTTTCGCTTAATTGACTTATGCTCAGTAGGTTATGTTTCAGTCCTTTAACAAACAAACAAATTTTAATAGAAGGTGAGAGCCATTACCAATTGTACCAGAACCTCTTATCCTTCCTTTCTAGTTACCTCTGAAGGCTATTGTTCCCCTTTTATTCAGGATCAGGTCTTAGAACATAAACCTTTCTCCAATCATGTGTCGTGAGCCGCCACTGTTCAGGTCCATGATTGGTGTTTTAATCCTGCTGCTAAGGACATGTGTAAGAGGAATTATTTTGTGTTTAGGTACCCAAATTTGGTTGGGTCCTAGTTTATTAGTCTTAACATGCTTCTTGTTTTTCCATTTTGTTGCATGGGACAAGTTAATCTATTATGGCCCTTTTTATGACAATATGCACACATAGAATCAAATGGAATCAATTTGGAATTTTGCATTGATTCTGCAAACCCAATTCTTATATTTCCATTTCTGCCAACACCATAGATCATTGAAGCTTGCTTGCTTCTATCTATGCTACTTTCTAGGAAATCTTGAAATGCCAATTCATATTTAACAGAGTTGCAGACCTTATCCTCTTATGGTTTCAAAACTTTTTCATTCAAAGTTAAGTTTTCTCTTTTTAGTATTTCAAAATCAATTTGAAGAGAGTTATGTTTCCCAATCAAATCCTTGTAAACTTTCTTTAGGTTTTTTTAGTTTTGAAGAGATAAACGGATTGCATTAAAAAAAATCATTTAAAGTAGTTATTCATTCACTACGAGTTAGATCATAAAATACCTCAATTTCCTCATTGTATTCTGAGCCAGAGTTAGAGTCTATGTTAGCCATCAGAGCCAAGTTTGCCAGTTCTTCATAATCAGAAAAGGCATCCTTTGTGACCAGACCTTTCTTCTTAGTCTTGGATTCTTTCTTCTGGTTCCTTTTCTCAAGCTTTGGACAATATGCTTTGAAATGTCTAGGTTTCTTGCATTCAAAACAAGTGGGTTTCTTCTTTCAATACCTTTGTCTTTACTCTAGTACTTCTTGAAATCCTTTCGGGGAAAGGATATCTTTTTGTACCACATGCTTTTCATATGCTTGCAAGGTTTTCTAGTCTCTGGTTCTGAGAGCCAAAGATTGCTTCTTCTTAGGCTCAACCTCTGGTAGTTCAATTTCATGAGACCAGATGGAGCTCATCAATTCTTACAGAGGCAGATAGTTCAAGTCTTTAGCTTCCTGGTGGCAGTGACTTTTGGTCTCCACTTGTTGGATAGACTTCTAAGAATATTTATTACATGGTATATTGTTGTGAAGCTATTTTGTAGTTCCTTCAACCCTAAGACGAGAGTCTAGAATATGGAGAACATCTTCTCGATGTCTTCATCTTCCTCCATCTGAAAAAGCTCATACTTTTTGGCTAAGAGGTTGGCATTTGCTTCTTGGACCTGCTTATTTCCTTCATATGTTAGAATCAAACATTAATAGATACTTTTACCTGTTTCCTTGTTGGTGTATTTATCAAACTCTTTGAACGTGAATGAATTTATCATAAAGGTGATATCTTTATTATGCATCTTATATTGTTTCTTTTTCTCAACATTCAATTCTTTTTTGGATGGTTCAATACCATTAACATTTGTAGGAGTAGTGTACCCATCTTCAATCAAATCCCAAAATTCAAGATCTTTGGAAATGAAGAAACTTCTGAGTCTGCCCTTCCATTACTCAAAACGTTCCATATCAAACAGAGGTAGTTTATTGAAATTTCCTCCCATTGCCTCATCACTATAGTTAGACATAATTTAAAGGTGGATCTTTTCTCAAACACTGTAAAGTGCTCAAGCCTTGAGACCGAGCTCTAATGCCAATTGTAGGAGGAAGTACACAGGAAAGGGGAGTTTGAATTGTGTATTAGATTTTTAAGAAATTTTTGGGCTAACAAATGATGAAAATAAAACAAAAAAAGTTAGAGACAGTAGACAAAGGGAAGAAGGATAACATAGTAATGTATCCTAGTTCACTATCAACCTGGTAGCTACGTCTTAGTTTAGTAATTTATCCTAATTTAATCCTTTAATTCAAAACAGATTACAACCACTTAACTTTCACCAGTTAAGTCTTCTCAACATCGAACTTGAAAATCACAACTCGTTGAAGATTTACAGCCACTATCTGGTCAAGTTACACAAGTGTTTAGTTTTTGTTTCTGGGTTTACTCTCACTACAGAATGGTTGCAATATTGCTCACAAACTTAGCACAACTAGAATGATATTACAATTGAGTGCTAAATAAAAACTAAGTGTTTGATGATTAATTGATATTCAACTCGTATATTTTTTTGGTATTGTTGCTTCGTATTGTGTGTAGTTCCTCAAGTGGTGAGAACCATTTATAGATGCCAACTGTTTGAGCTTTTCAAATTGCTTATTCTTGTTCTTCTTCCAACGTTCTAATTCAACGTTCAAATTATTTAATTCTAATTACTTCAATTTTCTAATCTTCCCGTTGAATTCAAGTTCTAATGATCGTTGCTTTGATTTGTTTCCAAATGCTTAGTCAATCATTGCTTTGAATTTGTTAATTGTTCTTGAGCTTTCAATTTTATGATCGTTGCTTGAAGGTTGCTGAAATTAATTTCTTATCAATTACTAAAATTCAATTCTTGATTGTTGTTTGTCAGTTACTGAAATTCAATTTTTGATCATTGCTTTAATTCCAGGATGTTCTATCTTTGATTGCATAAATCTATTGTTGTGAATTTGAATTGGACCGTTTCTATTTAATGAGATATTCAATTCGCTGCAATTAAGAATGTAACTGATTGGACACCTTAATCCATTCAAGTGTGGACAAAAATAATCGTTTGGTCATTTGAATCTTCAGTATCAGAGTCGTTTACTTTTTTGAAGCGTTGACTATTTCATGTTGTGTTGACTTTTTTATCAGATGCACTTACTTTCCTTATAATCAGACGCTTGCTTTTGTTAGAGGAAGAGTCTAAAAATCAGAGTTAGAAGTAGTGTGAAGTTTAGAGTCAAATCCATCTTCTTCTAGTGTTAAATTACTGGCTAGAGGCAACTTAGTAAACCTCCCTTTGGAGCTAGAGCATACTAGAAGTAGGATTCCATATCAAAACATCACTACATCTAGTTCAGAGTTCACATCACCATTGGTGATCAACCTTGTGAATAAGGGGTTTTTGCAAAAGGTTTGCAACAATTATCAACGAATCTTATAAACATTCAATATTAAAAAAAGAAAAAACTATTATTCATTTGAATGTGTATTCGAAGTAATCTACATCAAAAACGAAATAGATGACCAATTAAAAATTGCAATGTGATTTTTCTCTCCTTAATCTTTTAATTCTATTCTTTATATTTTAATCTTAAAGTTTGGAGAAGATTATATTTTGATACTGTTTTAAATTATATAACTAACTTGTAATAGGAAAAAATTTGTTTGAACAATTTCATTATTATGACTGCCAATAATGAAAAAAGTTATGAGAAATATTAACTAACAATCATAAATTGTGTTATTTTTGAATTCTCTATTGTCATAGTTTTTTATTATTGTTGCAATTCATTAAGCACGCTAAATTCTTCGTTCAAGTTATTTGATTGAATTATCAAGTAATTATTTAAATTATTCAAATTTATTGTCTTTGTCTAAATTGTTATTCATTGATTGGAATTGATTTTAATATCTACAAGATTTTCTGAGCAAATATTCTAATACGATTAGCGTAAATTATCGTGTTTTCGACAAACTTCCACCATGTTTTAAAATCATCTAATAAGTTTAAGACTCTATTCAACCCTCCTTCTTGGAGTTCAAGTACCATCTCGATTAACACAAACTGAATTTGAATCTCCTCAAGATCACCAATAAACTATAGGAAAAATACACCACACAATTTTTTATGTTTCACAAAAATAACAATTTAATCTTTTGTTTTTTTTATAACACATATGTCCTTTAAGTTTTTACTTTGCAATTTAATCAATTTATGTTATATCATGTTTAAATCGTTAGTCATTTGTCTCACTTAAAACAACTAGTGCAATTAAAAGTATCATGTCATTAAAAACTCTATCAAATATTACAACAATAAATCATTCATATTAATCATTTAAAAAATAATCATCCACCCTTATAAACGGTCTATATTTCCTAATTTTTCTACAACCACTTAGACATATATAACCTATAAAAACTTGATAATAAAAATCTATTCACATAATCAATATCATTAACTTCATTCATTTGCAAAGTAGCATGGATAGTCAACTCACTACAGTATTTGGATTAAATCTAAATAGTAAATAAAAAAAATGGTCAAACTTAATATATTACTTAAAAGCTAATGATGAAAGTAACATATAACTTCAAGTACTAAATCGAATCGGAAAGAAAAAAAAATTAAAGGACATAAACTAAACTAAACTTAAATGGCATGTGTTAAGAAAAACATAAATGACCAAATTGTTATTTTCATAAAATATAAAAGACCTCAATATGTATTTTACCTAAATTATTGTCGCTTTAATAAATAATTATGCTTTCTTAATTATTTTGTTAAAAAATCCCATATTTTCTCGTATTTTCTGGAACTTCACATCCAATTTCAATCATGTTAACCCATAATCTATGAAGTCTGGATACATATTACGAATCCATTTACAATGCATGGGGATTATTTTGGTTCAAAATGCAAAGAAAATGTTCATTCTTTCCTTGAAGGGGCAAAGTCTAAAAAAGCCCAAAACATCTGTACTATAAGTCTTGGTGTATCTTCTTTTTATAAAAAA
>JBBPBP010000001.1:28245852-28267329 GCA_037974735.1 Cicer chorassanicum
AAAAAAAAAGGTCATTAATTTAGAATAACATAATATTAGAGCAGTTATATCATAAAAAAAAATATCATTATAATCAAATAACCGATTGTATTTTTGTCCAATTCTGTGTAGAGTGTGATTTGACCGCATAAGTGTATGTGGAGTACTCTAATTCACATAATCTGATCTCAGCTACCTGTGCAACCAATTGAATAGGCAACCGAAGTATCAAAAAGGAAACCAGAAGAAACCTTTGCCCTTTAATGTCATTAATTAACTGTGTCATATCATATATATTCTCTGTGGAAGATTATTCTCCTTGCAGACAGTAAAGTTGACGAATGTTCCCTGAAGCTGCAACACGGCAAAAACAATATTAGCATCATCTATTTGATTTGACAACATTAACTAGAGCAGACATAATAAAGCTCCTCCATTTGCAATATGCTGCCTAACCAAATTCTCTTTTGACTAGATGCTGTTATTCAGCTCCTTCCCAAAATATGTCACTTCAGCAAAATAAAGTATAAAAATGAATTAAGATATGTAGTTATTTTTGTATGGAAAGGAGAAATCATGGCTTTACCAAATTATCCTTATTTCATTGATATTGTAGAACGATAGGACAAATATTTTTGTTTTACCTTCTTTTATTTTTAAAAAGGTTGCATGAGTAAAACTACAAAGATGAATAGTAGTAGTACAATTTAATTAAAACGTAGTTCTCTTCCAAAGAGTAGGCACAAACAAAATATCAATTACATATCAATAAAAACGGATAATATCAATAGTTAGGTTGGACGTCTTGATCCAAATTCGAACTCGAAACCTCACAGTTGTGGGAGTTAATTATGGTGAAATTTACCATCTCTTTTAAGATAAAAATAAAAATAAAAAACGGATAATACACATAACCAGTACCCATGCCCATTTGACTGGTAATATATAATTGACTGTTAAGTGAAACAAAATAATAGATAATCCCATGGTCAATAATGCTGGAGGTAGCACAAGAAAATGTAAGTAGAATACTCGTCAAAACATTTGCCTACACTCAGCTTCGTATGAGTCACTCCAAATTTCAAGGACAATCATAAAAATTTGTTTAAATCGAAAAAAATAGTATTCCTAGTATATGTGGGAGTCAAATAAGTTTGAATATAAGACATCAAAGCAAGGCAATGAAGGGTACCATGTAACCAGTCCTTGAAGTGCACATGAAGCACAGACGAAAATTCTCGTTTACGATTCTCTTCTAAAGAAGCTTCCTGTATTAGTTGCCTTAGCTCCCCTAAACTTTTTTGCTGAAAAGAATGCACAATTCTATTCAATTAAACCAAATCAAAAAGTAAAAAAATTAAAATAACTTCAATATGATTATTTTTCATTAAGAATGAAAAGGGTTAGACATATTTATATACATGTGAGATAACTAAATAGGAATGAAATCCTATCATAATCCTAAAAGATACTAACAAATCTTAATATAATCAATATCAATATCTCAACACCGCTCAAGATGTAGTATATATATCTTATGCATCCATCTTGTCACATATGTAAGTTATTCGAGAACTTCGTAGAGATATCAGTAAATTGATCTTTAGAATTGACAAAGGAAGTTATGATGACTCTAGAAAAAATCTTTTCCCTAATGAAATGCAATCGACTTCTATATATGTTTTGTTCTCTCATGAAAAACTAGATTGGAGGAGAGGTGTAAAGTTGACTAATTATCACACACAAGTTCCATAAGACCAACCTCACAATCTTGATCAGGAGGAGAGGGATAAATCAATTTTCCCAGTAGTATATCTATCGAGATCAGGATAGGGCTCTCCTTGATCAGGAAGGAGCTTCACATTAGGATCCATAGGAGTGTCACTTGGTTTACAGTCTATAAGACATGTCTCCTCCAAAATATCTAGAGCATACTTCCTCTAACAGATAGCAATACCTGACTTTGTTTGAGCTAACCTCAATCCGAGAAAATAACTGTTGAAGAATCAAGAGAAATTAGATTTGATTCTCTTTTATTTTGTATTATTATGTTTATTTTTATGATTCTGTCATTATTACTCAGTATTACTATTGTAATTTTTTTTTCCTATATAAACAGCTTAGGGTTGTAGTAATAAAATATGAAAGCATTTTGTCTTTTACTTTCTTCATGGTATCAAGAGATCTGGTTAGGGTTCAGTAAAGCTCTAGCCAACTGAGCTATTTGGGGTTTGGGCTTTAGCCAACTGAGCTAAAGCTAATGGCACACAATACCCCATGGAAGGTCGCCCTTATGGGTAGCGGCAGCAGCAGCGACGATGGTTTGGGTAAAAAATCAGAAGTAGTCAACAACACCGACAATATTGGTTTAGGCAGCAGCAACGATGGTTTGGGTAAAAAATCAGAAGTAGTCAACAACGCCGACAATATTGGTTTAGGCAGCGGCCCAGGCGGCAGTGGCGGCTGGAATGGTTTATCTAACAATGGTTTTTCCAACTTTTTTGGCCATGAGGCAACTTCTAATGTCCTCAAGGTTGAAATCCAAAAACTCAATGGAAAAATCATGTCGAATGGTCCCAAACCACAAGATTGATATTAGACGCTAAGGGAAAATATGGTTTCCTAAAAGGAGAGGTGCAAATGTCTGCCACAACTGATCCGAATTACAGGTTTTGGAAATCTGAGAACTCTGTTATTATTGTTTGGTTGCTTAGTAATATGGAATCAATGATTAAAAAACCTTTTGGGAGGCAGTCAAAGAAACATATTCTGACATTCAGAATTCTTCTCAAATTTTCGATCTCAAATCACGATTGTGGCATGCCAAACAAGGAGAAAGAGATGTCACTACCTATTATAATGAGTTGATGACATTATGGCAAGAATTGGATCTCTGCTATGATGATCATTGGAAGTGCTATGAGGACAGTGTTTTGTTTCTTAAGAGACAGGAGAACGATCGAGTATTCATGTTCTTGGTTGGGCTTAATAAGCGGCTTGATGAAATCTGAGGCAGAATATTGGGAAAGGTTCCATCGCCATAACTTCGGGAAGCGTTCTTAGAAGTTAGAAGAGAAGAGGCGAGACAAGGTGTTATGATGGGTAAGACACCTTATGTTGGTGAGGTTGAGCTCTGCCCTAGTCACTAAGAATGAAAACAGGAAGAGAGATGGCAAGAAACCATGGTGCGAACATTGCAAACGTCCAGGGCACACACGTGATACATGTTGGAAGCTCCATGGAAAACCTCTAAATTGGAAGAAAAAAGAAGGAAACGAAGGTAATGCCCTCCAAGCTGATACCTCTAATCAAGAGAAGCAGTCTCTTTCAAGCCCATCTCCTTTCACCAAGGAACAATTAGATCAATTGTACAAACTCCTTGAGTCTCAAACTCCTTATTGCTCTATAGCTCATAGAGGTAATTTTCCAAATATTGCTCTACTTAGTGTCACTCCCAGCCATATTTGGATTATCGATTCTGGTGCTACTGATCATATGACTGGGGAGTCGAGTGTGTTTTCTTCTTATAGTCCTTGTGCAGATAACCACAAAATTAAAATTGCAGATGGCTCTCTTTCAGCCACTGCAGGGAAAGGTTCTGTTATTTTGTCACTTGTGTTAACCTTAAAAGATGTCTTACATGTTCCTAATTTATCATGTAATCTGTTATCCATTACTAAATTAACAAAGGATATAAATTGTCAAGCTAACTTCTTTCATTCTCATTGCACTTTTAAGGATTTGAGCACGGGGAAGATGATTGGCAATGCTAAGGAGAGTGGATGACTCTATTATCTTGACAATGGACTCGACTTTAAAGACCAACGAAAAACAAGTACCTGCTTTGAATCTATTTTTGTCTCTTCTAATAATGATATTATGTTATGGCATTTACGGTTAGGACATCCTAGTTTTCCGTATTTGAAACATTTGTTTCCTAAATTATTTTCTAAGAAGGATCCGTCTTTATTTCATTGTGACACTTGTGAATTTGCTAAACATCACCGTTCTTCTTTTTCTACACAACCATATAAAAAATCAAAACCGTTTGCAGTTATTCATAGTGATGTTTGGGGTCCTAATAGAATAAACACATTTTCTAATAAAAAATGGTTTATAACTTTTATTGATGATCATACTAGAATTTGTTCGGTTTATTTATTGAAAGAAAAATCTGAAGTTGGACAGCTTGTCAAAAACAATTTTAGAATGGTGCACACTCAATACCAAACAAATATTCAAGTCTTCAGAAGTGACAATGGTAAAAGAATATTCAATATACTTTTGTCTGATTTTTTTCTTGCAAATGGAGTTGTTCATCAAAGTTCTTGTGTTAATACACCCCAACAAAATGGAATTGCAGAGAGAAAGAATAGGCATCTTCTTGAGGTTGCTAGAGCTTTACTATTTGCAAATAAGGTTCTAAAATATTTGTGGGGTGAAGTTGTTTTAACTGCATCATATTTAATTAATCGAATGTCATCTAAAGTTTTAGATTTTCATACCCTTCTTGATGTTATTCGAAATTATTTTCCTTTGACTAATATCTCTGCTGATTTGCCATTAAAAGATTTTGGTTGCACTGCTTTTGTTCACGAACATAAACACCTTGACAAACTCGAGCCACGAGCAATAAAATGTGTTTACCGGTTACTCTCCAACTCAAAAGGAGTATCGGTGTTTTGAACCAAAATCAAAAAGAATTTTTATAACCATGGATATTACTTTTGTTGAAAATCAACCATTTTTTACTAACATTCATCTTCAGGGGGGAAATTTTAAGGAAGAATCATCTTTTACTTTTGAAAACATCATTACTTTAAGTGATATAGTATTGTCACTAAATTCTGAGACTTATATTGATGCACCAAAAGAAAATGCCCAAGAATCCATATTGAAACTCAATTCACTTATGAATGAGGTTTCGACAGATTCAGGGGCGACAATTTCAAATCAAAATCACAATGATCAAAATCACAATAACGAAGGACCACCTGAAATGCCACAACATAATGACTCAGATAAAGAGACACAAAGCAGGTTTACTACAATTGACCCTACTTGGAAGGGAAATGTCTTTGAATGAAGAAACCATAAACAGATAAATGAAGGACCCATTCTCCAACCCTTCCAAGATTCCGAACCAATAGATAATCCAACACATCATCTTGATACAGGTAAGTCTTCTTCTCTTCTTAAGAGTCATGTCGAGTATCCTGATATAGACCTTCCTATTGCAATTAGAAAACCTATTAGATCATGCACTAAATATCCTTTGTATAATTATGTGTCATACTCAAAATTGTCTTCTTCATTTGCTGCATTTACCTCTAAGTTGTCTGCTGTAGAAATTCCAAAAAATATACAGGAGGCTCTAAAAATTCCAAAGTGGAAGGAAGTTGTTCTTGAGGAGATGAGAGCTCTTGAGAAGAATCAAACTTGGAAAGTCATGACGTTACCTACAGGAAAGAATACTATTGGTTGTAAATGGGTATTTACTGTAAAATATAATTCTGATAACACAGTTGAAAGATACAAGGCACGCTTGGTTGCTAAAGGGTTTACTCAGACACATGGCATTGATTACTCAAAGACTTTTGCTCCCGTTGCCAAATTAAACACTATTAGAGTTCTCATGTCCTTGGCAGTGAATTTAGATTGGTCTCTTAACCAACTTGATGTAAAGAATGTTTTTCTAAATGGTGATTTGGAGGAGGAAGTATACATGGATAGTCCACCTGGCTTTGAAGATAAATTTGGTTCAAATGTGTGCAAACTGCAAAAATCCCTTTATGGTCCCAAGCAATCCCCTAGGGCTTGGTTTGAAAAATTCACTCGGTCGGTCAAAAAGGCAAGGATATTTGCAGGGACAATCAGACCATACTCGGTTCATGAAGTTCTCTAATGTTGGTAAAATTGCAATTCTAATTGTATATGTAGATGATATTATTCTCACAGGAGATGACAGTGTTGAGATGGAAAGATTGAAGAAAAATTTGACAAAAGTATTTGAGATCAAAGATTTAGGCGCACTTAAGTATTTTCTTGGTATGGAAATTGCTCGCTCAAAGAAGGGAATTGTTGTTTCTCAAAGAAAATACATCCTAGATCTCTTGGAAGAAACTGGGATGAGTGGGTGTAAACCAGCAGATACTCCTATGGAATTAAATGCTAAACTTTGGGAGATACCAGAGGTTAGTCGGCAAACTTATTTATCTAGCCCACACTAGACCTGACATCGCTTTCTCTGTGAGTGTTGTAAGCCAATTCATGCATTCTCCCTATGAAGAACACTTGGAGGCAGTTTATCGGATCTTAAGGTACTTGAAATCCAATACTGGAAAGGGTTTGTGCTTCAAGAAAACTAATGATAGAGAAGTCTATATTTACAGATGCTGATTGGGCAGGATCAATTACTGATAGAAAATCAACCACTGGATATTGTGCCTATGTTCGGGGAAATCTAGTTACTTGGAGAAGTAAGAAACAAGGGGTTGTTGCTCGAAGCAGTGCAGAAGCTGAATTCAGAGCAATGGATCAAGGAATCTGTGAACTTTTATGGATTCCTAAACTCTTGGACGAACTGAAAATGAAAATTGACTCACCCTTAAAATTGTTCTATGACAGCAAAGCAGCAATGAGTATAGCTCACAACCCTGTACAACATGATAGAACCAAGCACATTGAGATTGACCGCCATTTCATAAAAGAAAAAATTGATGCTGGAATTATATGTCTGCCATTTGTGACTTCCAATCAGCAAACTGCTGATATCTTGACAAAAAGTTTGGCAAGACCCAATTTTTAGCGACTTATAGCCAAATTGGGCATGACAGTTATCTATGCACCAACTTGAGGGGGGTGTTGAAGAATCAAGAGAAATTAGATTTGATTCTCTTTTATCCAAAGTTGGATGACCCAAACGACAATGAATAATATCTGGAGATGCAGAAACACCACAGGTGGTGGATGGTGAGGTTGAAGGTAATAAAGGCCCTGTGACTCATATCATGTTCCAATCGTCTTTCCCCTACTCTGATCCTGTATAATGAATGGCTATTGAACAATTGAGAATGCGGGTAAGTTTACTGATTGAAATCAAATTAAAAGGAGAACCAGGTAGGAATAACACATAATTTATGTACAGAAACGGAAGAGGTGAAGCTTGACCAATAGCAGTAAATTGTGCCTTAGAACCATTAGCAAGAGTGATGTTGTGAGGTATTTTAGGAGGTGACAAATTAGAGATAAAGGAGGGGTTACCAACTACATGATCCAAAGCACCAGAATCTAAAATCCATAATCCCATAGAGTGAGATAGATAAACCCCATGATCCCATAGAGTGAGAGAGACACCATGATCCCATAGAGTGAGATAGATAAACCCCATGATCCCATAGAGTGAGAGAGACTAACTGTACCATTACCGAAATGAGCTAGGGTAGCTGGATTTGAAACATGTTGACAAGTCGTCAAGCTTCTAACCAGAAATAACTTCGAATGACGTCAGAAGACAAATTTGCAGCAATCAAGGTGAAACACAGAAAAACTGGTAAGCCAAATGTACAAGGACTGACCTACGAACCCTAAAACACCGTAAATATTACCCGGGGAAAAAAACTGCCAGCAAAGAAAGATCTGTATGACCTCTAAAAAGTGGGACCCACACGCTGCTGATGGTCCCAAACAAACTGGAAGGACAAGGCGAGTCAGAGAAGTGCAGTGGTGCGTGAAAACAGCGGCGGTAAGGGGGCGTGTGTAACTTGTGCTGGTCTGTGCAGAACGTTGAGGTGGTGCGTGGGTTGTCGTATGGAGGCGGCACTTCAGCCGTTGACAGATCGGCACCCTCTGGTTCCAGTGGTGGTGCACATGTTTGTAGTGGTGGAGGTGGCAGTAGCTCTGACAACTGCTCAGGCGACTGTTGATGGCTCCTCCAGCGACTGTTAATGGCATCTAAACTAGGGTTAGCCTTGACGACGGCTAACCCAAAGAGAACCTTGCTCTCGATACCAACTTGAATATGAATATTTCTCATTAAGAATGAAAATGGTTGGACAAATATTTATATACGTGTGAGATAACTAAATAGGCATGTCATCTTATCATAATCCTAAAAGATACTGACAAATCTTAATATAACCAATATCAATATCTCAACAAAATAGACAAACAACTTAGTAGACATACATTTCTATGTTGAGATGCTGCATATGCATCCGGTAATGCAAATGGGTTGTCTTTTGTAGATCCAGTGGACTCTCCTGCAAGCCAGTTTGGTATCTGCATGCGGAAAAAAGAAGAGCTTTGTGAAAAATAATAAAAGTACAAGATTTTTAAATTAGATATACAGAAGAAAAACATATTTTTAAGAAAATACTTGAAAAAGAACAAACAACAAAGAAAGATACATAAACTTCTTCATCCATACTCCCTCCATTCCTGCTTATAAGCAAAAGTGGGTCAACAAAAGTTGATGTATTTAGTCCAAAATTTGGACCAAATACATCAGCTTTTATTGACTTACTTTAGCTTATAAATAGGAACGGAGAGAGTGCATCTTTATAGAATACTAGATAGTTATATACAAAGCAATTAATGAACTTATCAAAATCAATTAATTTTTAGAAACTACAAATCAACACTCTACTTGTTATGTCAACCATCAGTATAACAGTCATACCACAAAATTTGTGAGCTGATCAGGGTCCACACATGTAGCAGACTCAGCTTGAGCATCAGAGACACCAGCGGGATGAGATAATGAATCATGAGGATCAAGCATGCCCAAAGCCAGAGTTTCATTCCATCTGTTCAATGTGGGCAGAATTCCAACTTCACTCATGTGCTCCATCAATTGGGGGTAACATGTATTATACGGTGCCACCTGATAAGTAACAAGAGAAAATAATTTGAAATAATAAGTTAAAAAAGGAGAGTGGGGATTTTAGAGAAAAAATCCATACCTTTATAAGAAGTTACTACCATTACAAGAAGGATAATTGCAAATTGTGGATGGAAAAATAGTGATAAAAACTAATGATTGGTAATACTGTTACTGTATGTTTCAGATAGACCCAAATGTTTATTATTGCAAGACCATCCATTTTATTGCTTCAAGCATAGTGGTGGACTTAACCTTTTTTATCTATTCTCTCCTTATACCATAGCATTACATGTCAGGCCTCATATGCTACGTGAGGTCAGAAGTGAATAAGGGTTATGGCTTACAATAGGAATTTAAGTTATAATCATCCTGCACGTGGTAGGTAGAACGATAGTTGCAAGGAAGGTGTGAGGTGTGAATTCTGTCAGAAAAAATTATTCACAACAGAGAGAGAAAAAGAGGGTAGGCAGAGTAGTAGAGTATGGCATTGGGTGGGTTGGCCTTTCCTAAGTAGTGTTGCCAACTGCCACGGCCGCAGTACGATTGTATGATTTTACAATCTTTTCCGAAAGAGATAAATATGTTTATCGGCCTAAAAAATTCATAAAGTTTGTTCTTCGTCCCTCATTTGAAAAGTGACATTTATTCATCTTCCAACTTTTGAAATATATCATTTTTTTCGCTGTACTTTTTGAAATATGTCGTTTATGCACTTCTTGAAAAACATCAAAGGGGGACTAAAATTGAATTTCAATGACTAACAATGTCATTTTAAAATTTGGGAGACGGAAACATGTCACTTTTTAAACAGGGACTAAAAAAACAAACTTTATGAATTCTCAGGGAACCAAATACATATTTAATCTTTTCCTAAATGAGCAATCCTGATTCTGCCTCTGATTCTCCCCCTTTATACCAAAAAAGAGATGTAGAAACAATAAAAACAGAGTGAGTACTGAGGATGCTCACCTGAAGTTTATGGTTATCACCAACCATAAGAGGTTGTTGGTTCACTCCCAAAAAGAAAACACATTCACGGCAGTTAGCAATACAAATCCGTTTTGCAGCAACAATCACATGAACCCGTTCACAGTGTTCTACTCTCACAGCCTGTCAAACAAAAAAAAATGTGAAGATCAACTTCAGTACTGATAATGAAGCATCAGTTACAGTGATACTCATAGTAGGCAGAATAGAGACAAATAAGCTATATCCCAAATCCTACCAACTCAATATCCTACATTGAATGTTATAAAACTGTCAGTGATATAAGTACTGCAGGGTTTTATTTTAAAAAATAAAATTAAATTAAAAAATGAAAATGAGGAAAAGAGGTGAAAGTCCAAGTCATTGTACCTATTCTCATCATTAAAAAATTCAATTATTTAAAAAAACAAAAAATAGAAGAGAAGAAAATGTAGACTAGCAGGCTCAAAAGAATGTAGCATGTCAAAAAGGCTAATAAATACAATTGTTAAATTGTAATAACACTTTCAATATTACAGTGGCAGATAAAACTACCCAATAGTGTAGCTAACTCAATGAATAGCTATTAAGCTTCTAACTGAAAATACAATCCTGCAAATTAGTAAGATTTTGCAGAATTTCTTTGATTAGGGGATGAGATGAGATTTGTGGTGTATAAATTCATGATGTGTACGACTCTGCCATTTTGTTTCATGGATCTTGGTCCTTGGCAAGTTTCTTCAGAGAATTGCACCTAACAAGAACATCTTTAATTCCAAAAGGTGTGTATTTGACGTTCTATTGGATACAACATTAGTAAGATTTGTAGCTTTGATTTAATACTACAGAAGTTCAACATTAATTTCATTATGACTAGTAATTAATGTTAAAATACCTTTTTGAAATAATTGGTATAAATTGGTCCATGTAACCAAACCCACCTAGTGGGAAAAGACTTTTGCAGTTGTTAATTGTTATACCACTTTAAGGTAGCTCTTTAAATGCTTGTGAGTCCAAACTCCAAGAAGATCATTTTCCTCTACGAATGGCATGCACATAAATGTGTAAAAGGAGATTAAAAACTATGCTCTTAAAGGCCAAATGTCTATTTTCCTTATACTTGTCGTATCTTCTTGCTAACCAACAGGCAGTGCATGCATAAATCGAAGGGGGAAAAAGTGGCTGCATAACCCAAGCTATAAAATGGAAGCTAAAATCACGGTAAGATATTGGTTATAGAATATTGCAGCCATTAATTAATGATAGTCAAGGTTACATTAGGAATAGAATTGTTAACAGAAAAGGTCAGTTCCATTCCCATTCCTCTTTTAAAAACCTGAGAAAATCTAATTCACCTTAGCTGGACTATTATTATATTAGATTCCTGATCTTTAAATTTCACATTACCACTAAGGATGACATCATGACAACAGAATAATACAATATCATTTCCCACATTCCTGTTAGAAGGTAAATTCCATAGATGTTCTAATACATTATTAGACTCATTATGCTCCTCTTAAAAGCAGAAAATAGAGAATTTACCTTGCCAACTGCTCCAAGAACTATTGTAGCATCTGAGCATCCATAGACAATGGCATATCTCAAAGGTGCTAAGACATAGATGGTAGATTCTTGGCAATTTAGAACCTGCAATGACCAAACACAACTATAATAGCACACCAATTTCCATAATAAGCTCAACAGACATCTCAACATCCAAACATGTGAAGATACAAAAAGGTGTACATTAAGATCACAAAAATAACATTGATTGCAGAATTACTTAATAAAAGAAAAATCTTACACTAGTACCTAAGGATTCAACTATCACAAATGCTTGGCAGTAATCAGAAAACCTTTTATTTCCTCAAAAAAAATTTAGTAAAAACGTAACATTAATATGAACATTAAAATAAATAAATAAACAATAGCAGTGTAATTTCGTCCATAAAAAGGCAAATAAGTACAGAACAAGATATCTGGGTAACAAATTGATAACAACTGCCTAGATCTCTTTTGGGCACCAGTTGGCAGGAGCTTATGGCCTAACCTACAACACTCTCAGTCCCAGCCAGATTTTTTTAAAAAAGACAAGATCAAGGCTTCTTCAAAAGCCTATTTAGATAAAAAGGCAAGGCGTCAAGCCACCCAAAAAACCTTTAACCTAAGAGACTGGTCAGTTTGGGTAAATATAAATCATATTTTTTATTTAAATTATTATATTTGTATATTGTGTTAAATCATATACTTATTAACTTTTTTGTATGAATGAAAGGAGCCAATGGCTCGCTTATTAACCTTTTTAATAATTTAAGCATAATGGTCTACATAAATTTTTCACATATTTAAAGGCCTTATTAAAAATAAATATACTATCATATAAAGTCAGATTCTCTCAAAGGTCAGGTTAGACCTCAAAAAAGATTTCTATCATACGAATAAATAAGAATTAAACCTTATAATTATGTTAATACGAAATAAACCTTTAAGTAGGTTAACAAGTCATGACATGCTTTTAGAAAAGCCATATCAGGCTTAAAATAACCTATGACAAGTAATAGGCTAGACTTGGGTCTCAAACTTTTTGAACAGACTAAACCTATTTATGTAAAACCTAACTCGACCCAACCTATTCACACCCTAACAAATGTGTTATCAAAAGGGTTGTCACCAGAATGATTCAACCAAACTTACTTTGAAGTTGGAAATGATAAATATCCATTCACCAACTGGTGAGTGGAGAATGTTGTGAATATGTAATTATTCTTAGGCCCATTGTTTGAGTTTGTCTATATATTCAGATAAGTATTTGTACTCTTAACATAATAATATTCAGAATATTTTTCTACATATTTTATACACTACACTTTATCAATTTAATATCTTATTTAGTATTTCTATTATATTTTCTTCCTTCACGACCTAAACCCTACACTTTATCTCCTTCACTACTCTCAAGAATTAGGATAAAAATATATTTTATTGAATTTGAAATATGTTGACAATACATCATATATATATATATATATATATATATATATATATATATATATATATATATATATATATATATATATATATATATATATATATATATATATATATATATACACACACATAGTTACTATACAACCAAATCCTTATTAGTACTCCTATATAACCAAATCCCTATTAGTACTCTTATACAACTAAATGCCTATAGTTCATGGATATTTTTAATAACAAAACAGAAACAGATTTTGACACTCCCCCTCAAGTTGGTGAATACGTGTTCTCCATTCCCAACTTGGACACAATTATTTCAAAGTTGTTGCTGTTTAGCCCTTTAGTTAGAAGATATGCAAGGTTGTCTTGGGAGAAGACATATGGAGTGCAAATTAGGCCACTATCTAGTTTCTCTTTGATTAAAGGTTTGTTAATTTCAATATGTTTGGTTCTGTCATGCTGCACTGGATTATGTGCTACGCTAATAGCAGATTTATTATCACAATAGAGTTTCATTGGTTCATCCCACTTTATCTTTACACCTGTAATAACCCATTTAATTAAAATATGTTAAAAATAAAAGGGTAGTCAAAGTATTAATACATTAACTTAGGTATGAGGAATTTTAATTAAAATAGGAATGGACAAAAAGGTAAAATGTGGAATGTCCAAGGACAAAAAAAAAAGGAGATTTTCCTTTTTTCCCTCATTTTTATTCTTCCCCCTCCAACATTCTCTCATTTTTCGTTTCTCTTTCCCGTAACCAGTCGAAAGTACAACCCCATTGTTATTGTTCACCTTATCTTCCAAATCCTCCATTTTTCTTTCTCTTCCAAATCTTCCAAGACTAGAAGTTCACTAAAGTCCCCCAAAGCGGCAGCAGCCTTGCATGTGAGAATATGTCTCTTCATCTTTGCGAATCGACTCAAATCAATGAAGCAGGGAACCCGTCTTCAAGAGAAGCTCAAAGCTGCTTTGGACCAGAATTTTCTTCTTCTTTAGTGCCATTTTTGTGAGTTCTTTACATTAAATTAATTTAGCATAAGCGGTTGTGGGTTAAGTTAATTGAAAATTCTTCATTTACTGGTGAAACCGTTTTTAAGTTAAAAGGGATTAGAAAATTTCAGAGAAAGTGAGGAAGTGGAACTTTTAAGCATGTGGGTGTTTGTGAAATCTGCACCTAAAACTGTGTTTATTTATCATGCATGTTGCTATTTTGGGGGTAAGATTAATACAAGTGGACACATTAGGGTAGAACTAACAGGGCCTCCATGGGTGTTTTGAAGGCAAGGACACTAGAAGGTAATCAGTTTATGAGATATATTGTAGTTAATTTTTCCTCTCAATAATCCCATTTTATTGGGGTGTTTTAACACATGAGGACTCATGAATAATGCCCTCCTTTTGACAGAAAGAATTTAGTATGTGATTAAAGTAGTTTTTGGCATTATCAGACCTAATCCTCTTAATACTCACTCCAAATTGGTTTATATCATGAGGAAGATCTGTACAAACACATAACTGACTTCAAATTTTTGTTTTAGTAAGTAAACCAAGTAATCCGAGTACCGTCATCAATAAAGGTTACAAACCAACGGGCTACTGATATATTTGGAACATTAGAGAGACCCCATACATCAGTATGAACTAAACGGAATGGAGAAGTACTCATTTGGTTACTAACTAGAACCCATACACCTCACAGTGATACCTCTAATTTTTTAAAGAGGGAAGGAAACAACTGCTTTATGACTCTAATTGAAAGATGACCCACGCGGCAGTGGTCCAAAATGACCTTGTCCCTGTCGATCATTATTGATTTAGAGAGAGAAAAAATAAATTTGCTATTGTTGAGTAGATTTGGAGGAAGATTTTGATTATCCAAGTAATAAAGACCATTCCATTCTCTAGCATTACCAATTGTCCTCCCTGAATTCTTGTCTTGAAGGACGCAAGATTTTTTTATTAAAAACATTACATAATAGGTCTTGTGTTAGTTTTTGTATGGAAATTATGCTAGTCGACAATATAAGAATATGAAGGACATTTCTTAAAGTTATAGATGAGTTTATTTAGACATCTCTTTGACCTGCAGTAGTTATAAGGGTACCATCTGCTGTGGATATTTTCTTGTTACTAGGTAATTGTCATGTGGTCAGTGGCTCCAGAATCCAATATCCAATATTGGTTATAAGGTGTATCTGAAGCATGAAGTCCAAAAGAAAATTGAAACTTACTAAGAGGAAGTGTACTTGTATATACCAGATAACAAGTATCGGTTGGTTTCTCCAACTTACTAAGAAAGAATCTCATCTTCTCTACTTCATCTTCATTGAGTTGGACTAATCCACTTTTGCATTCTTTAGCTGCCATATCCGTAAAATAAGCAGACAAACAATATTGGAGACAAAAGATTTATCTATCAAACAAAACAAACTTCAAACGTCCAATCCACAAACTGTAAGTTTGCTATAATGTTGCAACAGAAAAGTCAGAGCAAAAAACGTGTGAGCTTCAAATGACCCACAAACAAAAGTGCTCTGATCGGAAAGTGAACCCCCAAAACGAAACGAGAAACAGCCAATCTACAATCTCGTTAAAAATGGCGGTGAACAGAGATCTAGAAGACGGTGCGTGGGCACCACGCACCGAAGATGACATCACAAGTGGGCGTCACACGCCGAACTAGAAGGCGCACATGAATAGGCTGTTGACGGCGGCGCTTTGGGTTTCGGCCGATCTAATGGAGGCGAGTCGTGTGGTGTCGGCGGTGGCGTGAAGTAGGCAGTCAAAGGTGGTCAGACGAACATGAACAGTAACGGCGTGAATATTGAACACTATGGCAGCGAACAGATCAAAAAGAAATCTCAAGTTGCTGCAATGAAGGCAGCAAAAAAGGCCACAATGAAGGTGGCTAAGGTTTCAAAAAAAAAAAAAAAAAAAAAAAAAAAAACCGCAATGAAGGCTGCAGGTTTATGCGTAATTGAGACTCCCTAAGACTGAGAGCTCTGATACCATCTCAAGAATTACGGTAAAAATATATTTTATTGAATTGAAATATGTTGACAATACATTAGATATATATACAAGGTTACTATACAACCAAATCCCTATTAGTACTCCTATATAACCAAACCCCTATTAGTACTCCTATGAAACTAAATCCCTATACTTGAGGGATATTTTTAATAATAAAACAGAAACAGATTTTGACAACTACCTAAACCCAACACTTCAAACAATACAATGTACAGCAATTTCAACATTCAGGGCACCAAATTCCAAGTTAAAGTGTTAAACCCAAACGATAAGTATTGGTCATTTTTCATTCCAGTAAGTTGGAATATGAAGGGCTTAGTACCTTACACATTTAGAAGAAGATGCATGACATAACTCTATTTGTGTAACCATATAAGAAAAAATAACACAGAGTTAAATAGCCTGATGAGCTGTTACAGATTCAGTTCCTTTAATTTTTCTTGCATTTCTATATTCTCTATGGTACAGGTTTTGTAATTTATTTCCTTTATTAGGACAGATTTACTACCAGTGGTTTGGCTCAATCTTAGAAAACTAATTATGAACTTCAGTCTATATAATGTAAAAACCAATTCTATAGTTATGATTCAGATATAATAGATTAGATTCTAAATTTCCTTTCAAATTGCCGCCTAATTTGGAGCAATAATTCAGGATACATTTGAATGTCATAAATCAAATTGCTAGCAAGGTAGCAACATTGAACCTGAAAAGTAAAAAAAAAAAATCAATACAACAAAAGAAGACATTTCAGAAACAAACCTTAACAGAGGAACCTTTAATGTCAGATGCATGCTTCACATAGGACGATTTAGAGATCCCTTCAATGAAACTTGAATCTCTAGTACTTGTTGAGGACTTAGCTGAGACAGTGCATGCATCAGTCATAGCAACATCCTGATCAATGGCACTGGCTGGCCCATTTTCCTTTGCAGAAGTCCTTTCCGAAGTATGTTCCAAAGCAGAAGTTATATTTTGCATGAGCCAATCATGAACTTGTGCAAGAGGAACGGGAACCGCAGGCATGTCAGGATCCGAATTTGCAAAAAATGGAGATGATTGACTCAAACAATTTCCTTCAGCCTTATCGCCAAACTGAACCAGGAACCCAAGGTGCTCAAATCTATCCATAGTTAAAACCTAAGACAATGATGTTAGATAAGCATAATACTTCATAAAAATTAAAAATTCAATAGGATGAATAATACATCAATAAAACCTACAATAAGAATTTAAAAATTTCTTAACATACCTTATATTTATTTAACTCTACATGATCTTATCCTATGAAGTTTAATTGACTAGATGAAAAACAATTGTCAACAATTCACTGCTAAGACAATGTCATGCCAAAATGAAAAGGTGTAATGTGTTTAACTAATGCAGTGAGATGCATTATTGAGACACAGTAGTAAGTCTTACTGTAACTCCAGATATCCTTAATTGTGATAACCAATAATTTATGTATTGTAAAATGCATATGAAACTAAAATTGAATTTGTTAGTTATATAAATATAAATGGGAACTAGCATCAACACCAAGAGAAATAGGTATCAATGACAATAAAGTTGATGTCCGACATTCTTATCTTATGATCTTATCAAATTAAAATAAAAGCTGTCTCGATTCCAAACAAAGAGGAGGTGGCAACTACCAGCCTGGTTGTCCATACAAATTGTCCATTAATAGTCATATCAGAAATGTCTAGCACAAACATGTATATAAATCCACATGCATGATTTCATTTAGTGCACTGTAGGTCGACACATAAACTCAATTGTCCCAAAGTTTGCTTCAAGCTCATTCTTAATAACAGGCAACTGATAACTGGGTCCAAATCCCAAAAAGAAGGGTGAAGATAGTATCACCCACACCATACCTAGCTCACTAGATCTTACAATATATTGGAATAACCAAATAAGTGAAGATTATCCCATCATATTCTCTTGATATCAAGCGAATCAGCAAATAACTTTCATTAACGCTAAAACAGATTGGAACTACTTGAGATATTACAGCCATGTCACTCTCTCAAAGACTACAAATTGGCAGGAATACTGAGTAAGCCATCTGATAATATTCTTAATGTTATCAGATTAATGACACATTTATTAGCAGTGATTACTCACAAGAATGTTGACCAAATATGGTAGCATTTTCCTAAAACATTTATTCACACATGCAACAACCCGACTCAATTAAGTGAAACAAGAATACGACATACTATACTGCAGATTAGAATCATGTCTTCTGCCTTTCTCAAGGATTCTGCAGTTTTACTGCTATATCATGAGTCAGAAATACAAGGTGCAGTCATACTTGCATTTATTCATTCACCGAATTTATGTTTTAAGCAAAAAGAAAAAAAATACCAACATTTGGAGGACTGAGTTACAACTCTAGATGCAACAGATTTATACAACAATCATATAAGTGCTACAAATCCATGGTCTCCTGAGTTCCATGGGATGGCACAAAAACAGGACATAAATTCCAGTCATGGAAATCACAGAGTGACTACCTGGCAATATTCCATTTTATAGGGTCCATAGGAAATAAAACTGTGAGTATCAAAAAGTAAATTAGCAAACCAACCAGTGATTCTTCACCATCCCCTTCCCCCTCTCCTGGCTCAGCTAGAAGAGATAGAATGTTAGCCAGGTGCTTTTGAAGATACAATAACTGATGTGCCTCTTCATCAGCCTGTGATGGCATAAAACGCCGACTGTTGCTGCGCATAAGCTACAAAACATTGAATCTCCGTATTAACACTTCAGCATGAACAGTATTAACATGTGTCTATATTTGCAAGCTAACAATAGCTTACAAACTGTTGGAAATAGAATAAAATTAATGTTCCACTTTCCAAGTACAATTAGAAGTCATTGTATCATAGGTTTCATTGCATTCTTAGATTCATTGTATCTCATGAATTAATACTAGTTTCAATTCCTCTTCTTCTACAATCTAAACCGTACTTATCATGTATTCAAAAAGTTCTTTGATGTTTATTTTGCAAGTTCTCAAGTTAATGAAAATTTATCTAAGAAAGATTCTTAAGTAAAATGAAAAACCATTTTTTGGGGCTAACAAGATGCTTAAAAAATTAAAACTAGCTTGTCAGCAAATGCTGGAAAAATAATAGAACAAGGACAAAAGACTGAATCACAAATGTGTAATCTAAAATGAGTAAACCGTCATTTTGGTCTTGAAATATATGAGATGCTGACACCATAGTCCCTGAATGCATGAAAATTACAAACATATCCCTGGTAGCTCTTCTGTTGGTTATTTTATGTACCAAATTGACTAACAAAAAATAGATTTCACGACTACACTAACTAACAAAAGTTGATGACCAAATTGGTTAACAAAAGACATGTTTAGGTATTTTTATTTAATTTGGATACATTCTATTATTAATGTGAATAAAATAACTGTTTACTCAATCTAAAATCTATCACGATCCAAAGGGTACAAAAAAACTACACTCTATGATAATCAAATTTAACTGTATCACATGCATTCAGTAACAATTGCATTGTGTACAATGGCAAGGATTGAAATTCAAAACGGAGAATTGAGCTTACTTGAAGCGGAGAGAGAGCAGAAAAGTAACCATCGAAAGCGGAAGTAGAAGGCCAAACATCAGCAACGGAAGCAGAGTCTTTATGAGAACGAGGGAGCAACCTTTTATATGATTGAATGTAAAGCAACAGAACCAGATCGTGAACGTCGGCACCAACGGCGTCGTTTTGGCCAGGTTCGGTACGAACGAGAGGTTCGGAGTCGGAGTGGTGAACGGAAGCTAGGGTATCGAGGAGAAGTTTAGCGTGGTCGGTTGAGATCTGAAGGGAATCGGAGATTGCTGCTGAGTCGACTCGGTGGTTGGAGGACGAGTCGAGAAGCTTCTTTTTTAATGCGGTTAGGGATTGTGTGGGGTCGGAGAAGATGAGTTTTTGGATGGGTAAGAGGCCGTGGTCGAATGGCTCGCGCCTTGGGTGAATTACGGTGGTCCCGCATGATGTGGAAGGTTCGATTGGGTCCGTCATGAGGGGGAGAGAGAGAGAGAGTAATAAGATGAAGTGAGAGAGGTGGGAAAATGACAGGAGTGAGTTGATGATGATGACGATCAGAATGGAGGAGGGAGGAGGGAGGGAGAGAAACGAGAGGGTTGCTTTGCGGTGTGACTCGCCGCGTAGGGGTGCAGTGACGTGGCTTGATGTGGTTCGTTTCGTGAAACTATGTCATGCGTATTTTTTTTCGCTAAAATACATTTTTTAGTCTATTATCGCTTAAAAATCTAAAGTTATATTATGTTTGTAATATTAACTTATAGAAAAATCGTGGTCGTTAGGTGTATATGTGGTTTTAATGAAAAGTTCCATCTTCTACCCATCATTAAATTATATTTTTTTAGTAATTAATTTTTTTATTAAAAATAAATTATATCAAATAAATAAAATTGTTAGAGTTCTTTAAATCTAAACAAATTCAAAAATATATTTTTGCCTTCTCCCTCAACTTCATCGTATATGTATTCAAAAAAATTGGAGTTTTTTAAAGTTTTTATTTCAAATTTATATTTTTAAACCGCAAATCAAAACTCATTTAACTCTATTGCAATTGCAAATTGTGACATTGGAAGGAGAATTAAAATCTATAAATTTTTATAGACACGACGTATTAGAAATTTTTTGCGTGCAAAGAACAAGAAATAGAGTGGTGCAACGGCACGAGAAATGTATGAACGAAGGTCATGCGGCACTGAACATAAGCACAAGTTCGCATACGTCGTCAGGCAAATCGTGTTTTTCGTCATCACATTTCTCAATTCGTGTTTTTCACATAGTAAATAACTATGATTTTGAATTTCTTTTGTAGGTTTTATCAATTTTCTAAATCTAACATTTCGTTGTCTGAGATTTTGTTTTTATTATTTTAATTGATTACAATCCTCAGTCAACTGTAATGTTTCATGTTGTTATTAGTTTTGAACAACAATCAAGCTAAATTAGTTAAACTACAATTAGCGAATTTTTTTTTTTTTGAAATAATCTTTGTGTTGTTGTGAAACTGAGCTTTCAATTGAATATGTGCATGGAAAACAAATTGAAGTATATTTTATTTTGTTCTTGATCATATTAAAGAGGGGAGAATGGATTTGGGATCAATAAAGATAAAGAGATTTTTAGGTTCAAGGTGTATGGAATTCTTTGTCGGTAAGTTTTATAGTTTGAAGAGTTTATTAAATTTTTTGGGTGGAAGAAGAAAGAATATATTTATAAAATACATATTAAATAGGTTTTTAGTCACTATAAAATTTTAAAATTTTGATTTTAGTTCTTCTAAAAAAAATAACATTTTTTAGTCCTTACAAAATTATTGTACATGTTGTTTTAGTCTTTGGTGGAATGAAACATCCTTCAACTTTTCAATTTTTGAATGATAATTTGCAAGTATATTTATAATATTATTAGAAGTTCAACCATACAAATTTAGAATTGTTTAGTTTGGGATGAATTAAATATGAATTTTTAAATGTCATATGTTCAAGATAAAAGTTCTTAAAATAAAGACTTAGAAATCAAGTTTTAAGCTTATTTTTTATGGAAGAACT
>JBBPBP010000001.1:28267339-28290347 GCA_037974735.1 Cicer chorassanicum
CTTTTTTTTATGTTGTAAACGTGTATACAAAAATATATATGTTAATGTTTCCATATGGACTAAAAATAGTTGCATAATAATTTTGTATGACTAAAAAATGTGATTTTCTTTACGCTTAATAAAAACAAAATTTCAAAATTTAATAGAGATTAAAAACTTATTTAAACATTTAAAAGGATGAATATTTGTTGGATGTTTCTGGGTTTTTTTAGTTTTGATATACTTTTATTTTTAATAAAAAAAAAAAGTAATTATTAAAAAATATAATTTGATGATATGTGTTGCCACGTAGGAGAAATGTAGCTATTTTTGCAGAGTTTTCTTTACCTATAGTACATTTACCTCTGATTTCTATCTGATCATTATTCCTAAAAGTTATAGATCATTCATCCTTCTTGACAAAGGAAAGAAAATAGTGTTTATCTCCTGTCATATGTCTTGAGCAGTCACTCTCCAAAAACCATGATTTTTTCTTAACATTTTGAAAACCAACATGCATTTGATATTTATAGATTCTTAGGTACCCATTTTGTCTTGAGTCCTTGAAGGTTAGATTTTTCTTTAAAAAAAAATCTTAAGGTAGCAATGTGGTTCAACATGACCAATCTTTGAAAAATAAGAACATTTTCTTATTGCTTTTTGAGAAGGTTCTGACATGATTCCAAAACGTTCTTCCTTTTTGAGAAGTCGTCTTAATTTGAATTTTTCATCCCTCTTTTTGAAAAAACATGTGGAATCAAGATGTCCAATTTTATTACAATAAGAACATTTTGTTTTGCATTTATCTTCTTTTCTTTCTGGAACAAAAAAGTTTTCATAGTTTTTTTGCTTTTGAGATTTGTCAAAACCAAGTCTAGCTTTATCAAATATTCCTACTTGAGATCCCATATTGTTTTGGAAGGTTTCAGTGGATTTAATAAAGTTTGACAAATTATTTTTAAGGTTCTCAATTTCTATTTTGAGCAAAACGTTCTCCTATTGAGTTGCAGAACGTTCTTGACACTCAAGTTCTTCCGATGTTTTAATATAAGAATCTTGTGGGCTTTGTATGACGTTTCTGAGTTCATCATTCATAGCTTGGACTTTCTCTTTTTCTTTACAAACTTGTTCTTTTAATGAACCACATTTTTTAGCAAGAAATTTTATGTCATTTAACATATTATCAAAAAAAGATTCCATTTGTAAAGGACATAGTTCAGAAATGGTTACCTCATCGTTTTCTGAATTTTCCTTTAGGCACATGTTGGTTTTTTCATTTTCTTCTATGTCTGATTCCAAATGCGTCCCAAGTGACCATCATGGATTATTTCTTGAATGGAAATCTTTTTCGTGCCTTTTTGTTTAAAGGACATTCAGTTTTGTAATGTCCTAGTTTGTTGCACCCATAACATATAATTTGACTTTTATCTATTTCTGTTTTAGACCTTTCCCTTTTGCTTGGAATACTTCTTTTAATCTGATCTATTCCTCTCATCATTCTTTGATTTTTTTCTTGTAAGAAGAACTACTTCCTCATCAGCTTCTTCTTCATTAATTTCTTCTAAGTCTTCTCTTTCATCTTGTTGTGAAGATAAGCTTTCTTGAAGTTATTGTGAAGCTTTTAAGGCTATTAGTTTTCCTTTCTTTGTTGGTTTATCCTATTGCAACAATACTTCATGTGCTCTTAAATTTCTAATGAGTTCTTTCAATTTGTGTGTCTCAAGATTTTTGGCTTGACTTATGATTGTGACCATTGGTCTCCATATGATGGTGAGACATCTCTGAAATTTTATTACTTTGTCTTGGACTGAGTATGTCTTACCAAGAGAGCGCGTTTCATTTACTATAGTTGTGAATCTTGAATAGATTTCATCAATGTTTTCTCCTTCATTCATCTTGAATAGTTCAAACTTTCGTACACCAATATCAATTCTTGTTTCTTTGACATGGCTTGTTCCTTCATGATGAGTTTGTAATGTATCCCATACTTTTTTAGTCGTATCACGTTCATAAACTTTTTTGCTTTCCTCCCTGCGCAAAGCACAAAGCATAAATAATCGAGCTTTAGAGTTTAGAAGTACCTTAACTTTGTCTTTCGTTGTCCAGTATGCTTATTTCTTTTCAGCGGATGTTGGATCACTTTGATCAAATATTGGTATGAAGTTTCCATCTGTTATGATGTGTCACATTCTTGTATCTTGTGATTTAAGGAATAGTTGCAGTTTTCTTTTCCAAAAGTAATAGTTTGTACCATCAAAGTAAAGTGGTCAATTTAATTATCCTTCTTCAACAATATACTCGACTTTTGATATTGCTTCCTGAATCTTTTCCTCCAACACTTGTTAGGTGTTTAACCTTAGAAGTAGAGCTCTAATGCCAATTGAAGTAGCAATATCAATCACTTGTTAGGTGTTAATTCCTACTTTTATTTTAAATTAACTCAAGATCAATCTTAGTTACAAATAAAAATCCAAAACGTTCTTAGTTAGTTAAAAATAAATGAAATAAATTATTTCTACATGATTAGTGATAGTGAGTGAGAAATAATAAAGGATAAGGATAAGAAGATCACACAATGATATATCATGGTTCAACCAAGGTAGGCTACTTCCAGTCCTCACAATCTGTGAGTTTATCCACTAATGTGCTTCGAACAAGAATGTTCTTACTTTCACACAATTTTTCTTGATCACTCTTGAACAGTTACATAATTCACCTTTCAACCTTGAAAGGATTTTTACTTACCTTATAGTCCATAAAGGATTTTTACAAGTTATCTTTTAATCACTAAAAGGATTTTTACAATATAATCAAACTATCTACAAACATAGACTTGAGTTTCAAATGATGTTATGATAAAAGGTTGTAGCATCAGAATCTACTCAACACTTGTTTGAGATTGATTGTTAGCGTTAACGAAATAGAGAGATCCATGAATATAGTGAGAGAGCTGGAGTTTTTGCTTGATTGAAGAATTTTGTTTTTTTCGAGTATGGTTATTTGAGTTATTAAATGATTGCGCTGAAAACTCTTGCAATTGTCTTCACTTTTATGTTCTTTTTATATGCATGGAGAAGGTTAGAAAGGACTCGTTATAGCCGTTACTAAACCTGAGGAAAACATCTATTCAGAGAGTGAAATTTACTAGTTATGTGTGCTATTTAATCCAAAATGTTCTTCTTCGTAACCAGAACGTTCTTGGTTCTTTGTTGAATGCGAAACGTGGCTGAATGATTTAGCAGCTATCTAGTGTCAGTCATTTATCTTAGAAGGATGTTGAGCATTCCACAAAAGGTACAACAATAGTTTCCTTTCATCCTTGTTGTCCTAACTGTCTTTGTTCATAGCTCATCAGTCTGGAGATCGATATGGTCATTGATCTTGATGTTGTTTTGCTTCTTTGGGACTTCAGCTAGACTTCTGGGCTTGATTATTGTTATGAGTAGTCTTGATATTCTTTAATCGTAAGATCTGGACTATGGAGAATGATTCATTTTACTTCTGTCCTTAAAACGAAATAACCAGAATGATCATTTTATAAACTAGAATGATCTTGATTATCTAGAATGATCTTATAATCAATTTTCCAGTTCAGTTAAGAAATGTTGTTCTTTGATTTATATCATGGTGTGATCGTTGATTGTTGTAAGAATCTATTTGATCATTATCTTTGAATAAAACACTAAAAAAACACAAGTTAAATAGCAACACAATCAGAATCAGGTTTAGAGATTAATTAACTTGTTTGTTTATCTTCAAAACACTTGATTTAGGATTTTGCCTCAACAGTGATGTGTTGATAGATGTTTTAGTATTATTACTAATGTTACGAGAACCTACATGGTCACACGCGCGAGAACAAATTAATAATGGATTAAAAGCGTAAATAAGTAAGACCTATTAAATCAATGGTGCGATCTTATGATGCACCAACATCAATTAAGTGAAACGCGGAATACCATAAGTTATAGTGTGTTGTTAAAATGAAACACGGAATACCATAAAGCTACGTTGGGCTAGGTCAGTATAAGGGTCTATAAATACAACCCTTATACAAAATTGCTAGTGTGCAATTAGAAAACATTAAAAATCATAGTTGTCCAATACCTTAATTGCCCTGATCAGTCTCATTCATCAGTTATCACTTAAATTGAGGTTGTTCGTGTGAACTACGTAGAGACGCTATCAATAAAGTAATTCGTGATCATGATCGTCATTAGAGTTCTATCACGCTACAAGGTAATCTTTTAAACCCTGATTAATGACCATTCATAAGGATCTATGGAGGAATTTTTTTTTTTTATTTGTTGGGATTTTTCTTTATATACTTGGTTGATTTACAACAAGTTATAATAACTCTCAATAGAGATTATATTTCTATTTCAGTCAACTTATTCAAGGTTTTTACAAATGTATTCTTTTTACAGATATGTTTTTTTTTATTCTCTTTTATCAATTGAAAAATATCACGTAGACAATCGTCATATAATATTCAATATTTATATATGTTGTCATGGACATGATAATTATAATATAATCATTATAAGACTCTGAATTTTCTAAACTCTAATTTATGCAATTTTGTTGTATTTTGTGTTGTATTGCTTAGGCTATTATCCCAATTTTTATTTTATGAAATTAAGTACCGAAAGTATATCTTGTTAGAGTTAGTAATATTATATATATATATATATATATTGGAGACCTGATTAAAATTATTTATTAGAGTATAATTTAATTGAGTTACAAAAAAATTATTACTGAACAAAATTTTAAAAATGTCACTTGCTACTGATAAATTTATCTGTCAATTGAGTTGCGACAAGAGTAAATATTTTTACTAAAGTAATTTGAGAATTAAGTGATGTGATTAGATGTTTTAATGATGATTTTAGTAAAATACCTAAATATTTTAATTATGATAATTTTTTTAGTAAGTTAAAGGAAAAAAAAAAAGGAAGCCAACCCCTTATCCAACAGCCAAGACCCTGACGACGGAAACGTCGTTAGACTTCCCTGATCGGTGCTCGCCGACTGCTTGGGCATATGACCTCATCCCAAGCAGGGCTACATATACGGGGAGAGTGGTGATGACTAATAGGAGAGTTGGGGCAGTATTTCAGGTGGGGCTCACACATGAGACGATCGACTATCCTGTATCCTCGGGATTGGTACTCGGAGCAAATGGAGTGTGGGTAGATGCAGAGGATGCTTGAGTTAGAGGTGAGACGGAGGCCACTATAGGTGTGGTGACTCCCACCGTAGGAGCAGGGGATGCAGTGCTTGGACCGAGGACTAGCGAGAAGGGTAAGGGGTCGATGATCCAACGCCGTCGAAATTTTATAGTTTTTAATCAATCCTTTGATGCTTGTTGTTGTTGTTGTGAAAAATGAAATGAAAACATTTTTTTTTCTCTCCCTCTCTCAAACCAATGGGAAATAATGTTTTGTTGATTACTTTGGTTTAATGTGAAATTAGGGTGGTGTTGGTGTTAAGTGTGTTATTTAAAAGGTAAGAAAAGAAAAACCCCAAATTTTGTTGGTGTTGGCTGAACCTTGATTTTTTTTTTATGTATTTGAGTTATGTAATGAGTTATTTTCAAATAAATGAGTTGAGCTAAAGTTGAAACTTTACATGAAAATTTAGAGTTGTTAAAGTTGTGAAAAAGTTCAAATTTTAACTAAGTTAAAGAGTTTGAGCAAAGAGTTAGATTGTGAAAATAATATGTTTGGAGTTAAAAATGTTACTCTTTAATTACTTTTTGACTAAGCTTAAAGAAGAAGTTTATAGTACTTTATTAACTCAAGTTTTTGTGCTCTAATGGTTGAGTGATAGAACTTGAAAGATAAAAAAAAAATTAGTCCCTAAAAATTTGAATGGTCGAGTGTGTGTATGTGTGGTTTGGAAAATATTCGTTTGATTTAGTTTTAAATAAATAATGTGTCAATTAGTTTTAAAAGTTTTGTGTGTGAAAAAGATTTAATTTTGGAATTATGATGTGGTTGGATAAATTTTGGTGGTGAACAAATTTTTATAAAATCTTTATGTTTATGTAGTTAACTCCTTGAGTCTCGAAAAGAAATCGAAACTGTTGACACCGAGTGAGGACTCTGAAATATTAATGTTGTTGTGCTGATTAAAGAAAAATGATTTTCTTAGTTTATGTCTTTCTAAAGATAGTGGTTATGGTTGATGATCAAGAATGTATACATGTTTTTAACAAATCTTTGAACTTGTGTTTAAAAGAAATTAGTGAGTCATTAGTTCAAGCTTTATATGTTTACTTTTAACCTTTAGAAAGGTTTTCAAAATTTTAATTAAAGTTTTAAATTTATTAAGTAAAGGTTCAAGTCTTAAGTTAGAGTTTCAATTTTTTTCTTAAAAAGATCCCAGGTTTCATAAATTAAAAATACAAGCTTTGTTGATATATATATATATATATATATATATATATTGGAAGGAATGACACTATTTCAAAGAGTTAGAACTTTGAAACTTGAAAACACAATTGTTGATATTTTTGGTTATGTTGTCATGATGTAAATACTTTGATTGAACACTTAGTCTTTAAAAATAAAAACAAGTTCAAATGAATTATGGAAAATTTGAGAAAATATGTGGCTATGTGAAGAATTTTGAGAAAAATAATTTAAGACGCGTCAAAATGATTGTTAGTGAATTCTTTGAAAAGTTTTAGGGATGTTGATTTCTAAAAATATGTTTTTATATGATGCAAATGTGTATTGTGAATAATAATAATATTAGTCCTTACTCTTTTGAAAATCTTTTAGAAGAAAATATACTCTCAGGGACTAATTTGACTAAGTCAAACACTTTTTTATTGAAGGTGTTGGCACGAGCGAGATTTTCGTTATGTTTGATTATGGTAGTGATAATTGTTGAAAAAGTTATAATTGAGGTAAGGGCTCTTTCAAAAAAATTAGTGGCACATAGGGACCTTATATTGTGATTAATGTGTGAATATGTGATGATTAATTTTGATGTGATTATGCATTCATGATTGATAATATGTGTTGCTACATGTTATGAATTTTATTAATGAAAATATGTCTTAAGTATGCTATGTGAAAAAGTATTAAAAAAAATTATTAGTGTTTAATGAGTATTAAAAGGGGAGTTTTTAATGGATGTATTTACATAATAATTTTTTAGAAACAGTCAGTGTATGCTCATGCATTTCATAGTTAGTGGTGACTGCGATGGGCCAAGGGGTGGTTCCATGAGTTGATTGGTCCACCTTATCCTTACAAGGACTTTTGAGTCATGTAGGTATATGATAGGCTGCACTTTGGTAAATCGTGATGATCTGTGATAGGTGGCACCTCGGTAATTAGTATTGGTCTGTGAGAGGCGGTACATTTATGATTTACGCCCCTCGATGAGGGTTTGGAAATTATGAAATCATGTGCATTGTCATATAAGCATTGCATTAAAGTACTTCACACGCG
Organism: Cicer chorassanicum; assembly: GCA_037974735.1. Lineage (NCBI taxonomy): Eukaryota > Viridiplantae > Streptophyta > Magnoliopsida > Fabales > Fabaceae > Cicer > Cicer chorassanicum. Next base: position 28,274,788 of record JBBPBP010000001.1, read on the forward strand.
AGTCATGTTTGTTATGATATGACATGTGCATATAGATGCCCTGTTTATTGTATGTTATCAGGGGATAATTGTTAAGTGCTTATTGTTGTTATCATGACATAATTGTTAAATGTTAATTGTTAATTTAGGTTGGTGACCTTTTACATTATTGTGGAAATTGGGCTTTACCCTCAGATAATACCCGAATTCATTCTACCGACTGTAACCCTGACGACGAAAACGTCATTAGACTTCCCTGATCGGTACTCGCCTACTGCTTGAGCATATGACCCCATCTCAAGCAGGGCTACATATACGGGGAGAGTGGTGATGACTAATAGGAGAGTTGGGGCAGTATTTCACGTGGGGCTCACACATGAGACAATCGACTATCATGTATCATCAGGATTGGTACTCAGGTCAAATGGAGTGTGGGCAGATGCAGAGGATGCTTGAGTTAGAGGTGAGATGGATGCCACTGTAGGTGTGGCAACTCCCACCGTAGGAGCAGGGGATGTAGTGCTTGGGCCGAGGACTGGTGAGAAGGGTAAGGGGTCGATGATCCTTTACCGACGTCTCTGAAGTAGTGAGTTGATTTAAGATTCCAACGCCGTCTAAGGAGATTGATCCCTCTATGGCTAATGAGGAGGAGGAACTTACTTCGAGGAGCGATACTGTGTCTTAAGGAACTTGTGCGGTGTGTGGAGATCACCCTTGTTACTGTAGTTGTTAGTGGATGATCAGATTAGTTTTTTTATTGTATAGGGTCTTGGTGCCTCTCTTTTGGTGGTTGTACTTATTTGGTTTTGGGATGATTGTATCTATTAGGGGTGGACATCGGGTCGGATTCGGGCGAAATCGAGCCAAAACACCAAATCTGTGAGTAACCGAGCTTCATATTATGCAACCCAGTTCCGACCATTTTCTTGATCGGTTTCATCGATTTACGGGTTGGTCGGATTTCGGTTACGTCGGTTCGATTGGTACGAGTTTCAATATCAAACTACCAAAATTTTAGAGAATACTGAACTTTGTAATAAAGAAAGAAGATCTAAAAAATTAGAATGGAGTAGTGAGAGAAGAGTAGGAAGAACTGGATTTCGGCTATGCGACATCTTATCTCGCCGTTGGTATAAGCCCTTTGTACTTTGATGGTCTTCTCTCACCATTTTACAAGAGCTTGTATAGTTTTGTTTTGTTTTTTTTTTACCATATGCTTATCTTTGATAGTTCATCTGGTAACAGACGTGTATTGCTTTTATTATGAATTTTTAGCATAGCATTTTTGTTTAAATGTTAGTAGTATAACAGTAAAATAATAGTAATAATTGAAAAAATAAAATATGTAAAAATAAAAAGCGAGATTATGATGGTTGCGTCTTGCGTGTAATGAGATAAAGTTGGACTTGACATTTGCAGTGTGGCAGGAGCTCTATGTGTCTAGAGTGCAGTGGTAGGACAGCGTATTGCAGAGTATAGTAGTATAAGAAATCAATAGATATATCATCTAGTACTCTCGGGCGGGTTCGATTACCGTTGGATTTAACTTTGAAATCCGTAACCGACCAGTTGTATCCGCACAAACTTACTTTCTTCTATTTTTACACCCGACATCCGTCTCTGTCCGCCCGAACGAACCACGGGTTTCTCGGATTTTTCGGGTTGTGGTCGGATCTTTATCTTTTGTCCACCCCTAGTATCTATGACAGACCTTGGCAGTTGAATTTTTGGTGGGTCCATGTTCTATTTTTTTTCGCGACCATGAGGGATATCATTTCTTAAAGAAGTATTTTTGCGCAGGTGACTGCCGAGAATACCTTAGGGATATGAGCGATGTATGCGCAGGTGTTACAATCATCACTTCTTCTGCTCAAACAAGGTTCCTTAAATAGTTCTGAAGATGTAATTGTTGAGAAACGAGTTGTTGCACTTGAGTATAAAAGTTGTTGCAATCGTTTGTGATTAGACAAGTTGCCTCGTAGTTTGATAGGCTATCTCTTGTAATTTGTAATGTCATTGTAACACCCCGATTGTTAACAGCGATGATATATTATTTTATTTTTAAAATAACTAACACTTATGGAAAAAATACTCATAATCATCCTTCAATTTAAAATCAGAGTAAAATATCTAATTGTAAAATTATTTTACAAAAATGACGATTGGAATCACATAAAAAAAAATGGTTTCGACACAATTGACTTACGCACAATCCAACAATTCACGTTGACATAAAAAAATAGTCACAACTGTTTTAGATAAAGGATTTCTATTGAAACAACAAAATTCCCAAAGGAAAAGAATAAATAAAACTCTAAGATGATCTTGAAACCCTAAACAGAGGATGATTGGGTACTAAGGACCCACAAACATCAAGCCTCATTGCTTTCGATTTCCAATCTAAATCATTGTTTTGCCACGTATTTGACGTTTCAATTCCCGCACAACTCAAAACTCTAAGAAGCTGGAGCATAAGCTCGATCCACAATAATAGTAGAGGGTCACAATCTAAAAACAACATATTTGTGAAAATACAAAACAAGAAAGCATAACATGACATGGTATCAATTGATAAACAAACATGCTTATAAATATATCATCATATAACAAACATGACTCGTGTGACAAAGCATCCTAATGTAATGTTTATATGTCAGGGCACATGATTCCAAAATTTCAAAATCCTCCTTGAGAGACGTAAATCATAAGTTTACTGCCCATCACATACCAGAACTATTTATTGAGTTGTAGTCTATAACGAACCAGCACCATTTACTATAGTGCAACCTATCATAGACCAACACAGTGCAGTCTATCACGTACTAACACAACTCAATAATCCTTTTAAGGATAAGGTGGACCATTCAATCTCGTGATACCACCCTGTGGCCCATCTCGGTCACCACTAACTATGAAATGCATGATCATACTCTGACTCTTTTACAATAATTATTTTGTAAATGCAGCCATTAAAATACTCTCCTTTTAATACTCATTAAACACTAATAATTTTTCAACATGTTTTTAAGAGCATACTCATGACATATTATCATCAAGAAATTCATAACATATAGTAACCACATATGTTATCTGTTATGAATACATAATCACATCAAATACATAAAAATAAAAAATAAAAAAAATAAAAAATAAAAAAACCATGTGCATATTTATTTATCACTTAGCAAAAACAACATGCATACAAACACACTCTACATTCAAGCATATATAATGTCGTTAGAAAGTGTCCTTACCTCTCAATCATTATCACCACAAAAATTCAGCTAAAGCCCAACTAAAACTTGTTCAAACTAAAACTTTCAATTTAATCAAACTTAACTTAGCAAAAAGAACATGCATACAAACACACTCTACATTAAGCAAATATAATATCCTTAGAAAGTGTCCTTAGCTTTCAATCATTATCACCACGACAATTCAGCTAAAGCCCAACTAAAACTTTCAATTTAATCAAACTTAACTTAGTCAAAATAAGTCCTTAAGACTTTAACTACCTTACTAACTCAACCCATTCTGCTAACCCCCATTGAGTTTATTTTTATTCACAAAGATAATCTTATCAATATCAATCAAAGACAGACATACTCACATGTTTTAAAGTTTTGATTAAATCATCAATTAACTTCACAAATTTCAACACTTTAATATTTGAATATCTATTAGAAAACTTGTATCGAGAAATCTTAACAATAAAAACTCAAATACTAAGAGTTCTAATATTCTAACTACTCAAAATCATGATTCTTCCAATGTTATTCTAACTACTCAAAATCATGATTCTTCCAAGGTTATTTTCATATTTTTCTGAAATTTCCAATTTGACATTTTTGAAACCTTAATATTTATCAACTATACCTTGTATATAAACTTTCACACAGAAACACATTTTCTCATCAACACAATATTTCTCATGTTCACAATTTTCTTTTAAATCTCCAACTTAAACTTCATTTAATAAAATCACATATCAAAACCCAAAATTATAATCAATTATTGTTTTTCAAAACACTTATCTATATATATAGCTTGGCTAAAGCCCATTTCACTCAACACAGTCTTTCTAAAAAAGTTCGATTTCCAAATCAAGTTTAGACATCTTTAATAAACAAAGACAACAACTCATATGATTTAAAACTTTGAATGACTCCAAATTTTATTTATATCACTACTAAAAATTACAAGAGAACTTTTTAATTTCAAAACAAGAATTCCCTCAATATAAATTTCTTTAAAAAAGAAACTAATCAAGCCTCAAACATGGGTTACTTTGATTCCAAATAAAATTCTAAAAATAAAGTCATGGTCTCTTTGTTCGTAAATCGTTTCCTCAAAAATTTCAATATAACAATACAAATATTTCAGAGTTTTCTCCACCGCTAATTCAGTGTCAAAAATCTCGATTCTCTTTTGAGATCCAAGAAGATAATTATATAAACATAAAATTTAAATATATTTTTCATTTCTTTTTCTCAACAATAACAACAACTAGTACACCACTTAATATAAGTACCGATCTTCTTTATTCCCAAGTTCAAAACAAATACAAACCTCATTAACTTTTATACACTATTTCAACGAAATACACTTTATAAAGTTTTCATCAAATTAACAATGATTTTGGCCAATAAAGTTCCAAGCGGAGGGCGGGTTTAGATATTTTGAAACACAACAATAACATACTAAAAACCTTGCTACTTATTTTTTTTTTCAAAAGAAAGCTTTTCAAATTTAAACAACTTCATAAAATTTATGATAACTCATAGATTCAAGCCTCAAGCTTTAAAATCTAACAAGCAAAATAATAAACTCCCTAACTCATATAAAGGTTCATAGCCATGAAAAGGATAACAATGAGTTTCCTTACCACAAAAGCTAGATCAATAGTAACACGATACTCTAAAGAACAACTTTACTTCTTAACCCTTCCTCAAATTCCTTCTCTAACTTTCGAGATCTTCGAATCTTTCTATATAATTTTTTTTTTCTAACCAACACTCACTCAAGACTAGAAGAAATAAGAAGAAAGAAAACTTTTGGTGTGTTGGTTTGGCTAGCACAATAGAAGGGAGACTTCTTTCTTCTTAAGGAAATCAAGTTTTTTTTGTTTTCTCTCAAGACTTTGGACACCAACAACAACAATAGAGGAAATCAAAAGAAATGTTTTTGAAAGAAAAAAGGGAGAAAATGTGGCTTCTCTTTAAGGAGAGGAACAAAGATATTTATTTTCCTCTACTAATTACAATCACACAATTTTTACTACTTCAAAATATATAATAGTATAATAATAAATATCTAAGTTATTTTTCTAAACACATCAATAACCATCTAATATCTCTCACATGTCACATCAATCACTTCTAAATCTACTTTACTAAAATGTATATTTTTATCGCAACTCAGCTCGCCGATAAATCTAATTGTAAGTTACAACTTATAAAATATTTGTTGATAATAAATCCGACGCAATTCAATTAAATTATTCTCCGATGAATAATTTTAATTAGGTCTCCCAAAATATTTTCCCAACATCATACTAACCCGTCATTTTCCATCTAATCCTTCTTACACAAGTCATTCTAGTCCATACACAAAAAGAAATAGTGAGGTGGTTCATTTTGGTTCTTTAAAAGTATTACTACATAGTAAGAAAGTATCTAGATATTTTCAATAACCCCATATTAAAATATTAAAATCCTAGAAAAATATATGGATATTTTGTAACTTTAAGTCCCTTTATCTCGCTCAGTCTCCAAGTTCATTCTTAAATGAGCCTCATATCACTCACGGATAAATCTTTCGGTAGCAGAAAAAATTATATAATAATTCAACAAATTAAAAGTTTTCAAAATTTCATGACAAAATTTTTATCCGACAAATTTTTTGTTCCTTAGCATAGTAAAATATAATGAGATCAAATTCTCATTACATTTGATATATAAAGTTCTTGTTTAAATTTTGATGGCATTTCAAATCCATTAAAATTTAAACAGTGGGTATATCTAGCTCGTTTTCTAAAAAATCAATAGAAAATCATTTTAAAAATTTCGACAATGACAAGCCATTCATATAGTCATTTAACATCAAGGAATAAATCCAAACATTTTTTCATAAATCAATTTGCAAGCAGACACAATTACAACAAATATTACAAATAAGCACACAATGTAAACGATAAAAAGATGGAAAATACACAACATAAGGCACAAATAGATAGTCAACCCTAATTTTTGCTTTAAATCATTTAAGGGTCTTACATTCATGAGGATCATACATCTTACTTTGGTTGATCAATTGCTTTGCTCTATAGTCTTAGACATGAAGTAGAGGCAATGTTCTATTAGAGAAAGTGTCGTTCTGGGGAGTCTAATTATTACAATAGATTGTTGGAACCAAGTTGGTTTTTCTCTTGTGATTTTGATGTTACCAAATGTATTTTATGGAAACAATTTGTTTGGACTAATGGCTTCATTAAGTGTGTAGGAATTAGAACAGGAAATCAAAAGAAACACCATCAGAAGAAGATATCATAAGCAAGAAATAAGAAAAAAAATATATATATATTAGAGGAAGTCACCAGATGAAACGACCAGAGGAAGTCACTAGAGGAAACAACCAAAGGAAATGAATAAAAGAAGCAAAGTTAAACCCAGTCAATGCACGTGTTGCTGTGTGCGCACATTTATCCCTGAAGATTTTCCTCTTATGATTATGCGTGTCTACTTCTGAAGACTGAAACAGGCTTCCTGTTAACATGCCTTTGGTGAACAGTACTTCTGCAGGTCTCTGATGAACAGTACTTTTACGTGCCTCTGATGAACAGTGTTTTGAATGCCTTTGATGAACAATGTTTTGAATGCCTCTAATGAACAGTGTTTTTGCGTGCCTCTGATGAAAAGAATTTTTGCATGCCTCAGATAAAGTCTACTTTCTACATGACTATGAAATTCAAAGCTACTGCTCAAGCCTGCTTCTGGAGCTCATGTTCTGCTAGCCTTAATAATTGCAACATGTTCCAGAATGTTGCCTCTAATAAGCAACCTCTGAAGTTGCATTGACTCTAATAATGCAACAAATGTGAAGTTGTCTGTGCCACTAAGTCACACGGTTTTGCCTCTAACAGAACCATTTAAGCAACATATCATCTAACTCCAACAATCAAGTCAATGATTCTGATGGAGAAATGTCAACGACTCTAATAAAAAGTCAACAACTCTGATAAATTGTCAAAATACTAAAAAATACTTAGTTGTATCATAAATTCTGAAGGTCCAAGAACAGGCCCAGTTTAATTCATGCCCCAAAATTTAATCAATAGTATAAAGAAAAGACTCAGCTGAATAATTTTCAAATGCAATATGGAGAAAATATGTATCATATCTTTCTAGAAGATTGCTCGGATCAAATTTGGAAATATGAAATTGGCTAACGATCATATTATCAAAACATATCTTTCAGAATAGTATTTGGAAGAAATATTTATTGACCAAGCTAGAATGAAGATACGATTCAGAATTCACAAAGGACTAAAAGGAAGCTGTAATTAAATAAATACTCAAGGGTGAAGAAGAACTCAACGAACGAACAAACTCATAAATCCTTAAAACCAAAGTTATTCAGAAAAACCTCTCAAGAGATCGAATTCTCTAAGTATTCAAAATTTAAGATTTTAAGTTCTAGCAAAGCACTCATTCAAAGTAAAATATTGTAAGTGTTGTAGTGTGAAAAAATCATTATACCAAATATGCTTAAAGATCAAGATATTTTAACAATACAAACAGTTTTAAAAATTGTACTATAACAATGACAATATATAACAGATCACACACGTTCGATTGGAAGATTGATTTGAGTGTTTATATTAAATAGTAATTAATATTAAAAATATTACTACTATAAAATAAATAAAGTATACACGTGAAATTAAATTAATTACAAATATGAAAACCCCATTGTGAATGCTATAAGTATCCTCGATTGGTTATGTAGTACTGAAACTCTTGAATTGGGATGAGAGAAGTGTATTTCATATGAATCACCTTTTTGAAGTGATTGCATGTAGTTATATTGTGTCGGTCGTACGAACAAGATCAATTAATTTATATTTTAAGATTATAATTTTTATTTAAAAAAGAAAATTTTAATTTAAAATTCAGACATTCAATTTTGATCAAATGATTATATCATACGATCAAGATCAATCAATTTATATTTTATTATTATAATTTTCATTTAAAAAAGAAAATTTTAACTTAAAATTTAGACATTCAATTTTGATCAAGTGATTATAGGTACACTGTAGGTAATCTAAACTCATTTTATACCCTCCAAAACACAACAAACAAGAAAAGATGACACTAACATTTACTAGATCAGAAAAGATGACACTAGCATTTACTAGATCAGAACCAAGAAGAAGAAGAGAAGATAAATGTGTTAAGGCATCCACAACCATAATGGTAGGTGATTCACATATTTAGTACTAAACTAAATTAGACATCTCATTATGGAGAAATTTTCTGAAGTGTCTACATAGAAGGGTCAGGAGTGACTATTAAAGCACTTTACCTCTCTTTATTTTTTGTGAGATCCACACAATAAATTATATTAATATGAAAAATATCGTTGAAATATAATAATATAAATTTATTAGTGAAAAATTAAGTGGTGTTGAATTAAAAAAAATTAAGTATTTATTAAATATTAATATTAAAACATTATTAAATGAGTGATGTTTACATATAAAATTTATTTAAGCACCAAAACAAAAGTTTTTCTATGTCTTATAGGGCCTATCATTTTTTTAATAAAAAATGTCAGAAGAGAGGTTAGGTTGGGTTAATATGTTTTGTGGTCCTTTCAATTACTCTCAAGATTTGCTTTTAATCGCTATTTTTTTTCTTTTGCGGGGATCGCTAAATGTCTTTTCTTTCTTCTTTTCCTTTTATATTTTTTCAATACCAATGAGAGTGTTGAGAATGAACAATACAAATTCACTTGAACCCAACAATTCCAGTAAGTCCCTCGTGTTTATTTTTTGTTTTGCATCCATTTTAAAACATTTAAATAATTGAATCGGTAACCCTTCGCAAAACCATTCACCTACTTAATAGTTGGGCAAATTTCCAATCTCGTTATTAATAATTCAAAAGAAGTACATTTAGTGAGCCACAAAGGGGCATAGTCTCTTAATTTAATTTCATAAATTATGTAATTTTAATTTTTAAAAATAGATATAGAACCTACCAAATTTGTCAGTGGGTTCAATGAATAAAGTCCAAAAAGTTTCGCTGAAATACCGATATTGTCCATCCTCAAAATAATAGTAGTAGTGCACAAGTATATACTTGTTTGTTAAGAATCCAAGGACGCAGCATTCACGTACCATTCTCTTTTGCACGTTTTACCGTTTCAATAATATATATTTTTCTTTTGAAAAAACTAATCATTTATGTTTATTTAATTATAACATTTAGATTATTTATTTTTATCTTTTTATTTCGATCATTTACTTCTTAAAATTTGCACAAGATTATTTTTTATTTAAAATTTTTATCTCTTAAGAATACGTTGATGTCTATGCGTCTTAAATGTGCCAAAATGACAAAAAAAAATATTTTTAAGGTTTATCCAAATTAATTTTATTTTCTAAAATATTTTTTTATTGAAAAACAAAACGACCCAAATTAAATTTTTATGGTTTTTAAACTTCACCATCTTCGTTTAATCATCTTAATCTTCATTTCATAATATTAATCTTAACCTTCATCTTCATATGCATTTTTCTAAGTTTTGGATTTCATACTACATTTCCTTTTTTTCGCACAATATTTTCAATTTTAAATAAACCTATGACTCCACCAAATGAACAATAATCATTAGTGAGTTACTTTTATTTTCCAGATTTTACTGCATTTCATTTTCAAAAATGAATTGTAATTAAATTTTCAGTTCTCTCAAATATCCGGTTTATTCATCTGAAGCGAACTCTTTTTCCTTCTTTACACCGTTTTGGATCTCCCTTTGTCTCAACATTGTCGTTTCTTTTAATCATTACAAAGTTTCTCCTCTTTTCATTTATTCACCTTTATCTCTAACAATAAACAATTTCTTTTCAATCCTGGATTTTTAGGAAAATAATGTTGTCCTACTTTGTAGAACTTTACATAATTAGAGTCTTTACTTCTTGGTTGGGTGTGGTAGCAATAATGGATAAAGATCCCTAAAATAAAAATGATTGTATGCAAAGATCCCTAAAATTCAAGATTCAGAAGAATGAGGGTTAAGAAGAAGATGATGAAGTTTAAAAACCCTAAAAAAATTGACTTTGAGGTTTTTTTAGTAATAAAAATAAAATTAATAACAAAAATTATTTATGGACTTGCCACTTTGGCACATTTAAGACATATCTATTTTTTAAAAGATAAAGACCTAATTGAGAAAGAATAAATATAAAGACAAATTTTGTATAGGTTTTAAGAGGTAAAGAATTGAAATAGAAAAAAGATAAGGGACCAAAGTGTTATAACTAAATAAAATAAAGAACTAAAAGTGTAATTTATCCTTTACTTTATCTAGGTGTGAGAGATCTAGGCTCTAGAAAAAGATGAAAAGGCTAATATAATCTCTCAATTCTATTGGACAATAAAAATTTAATTTCATATCTAAAATTGAAAAAATATACTCCTACGGTAAACTTGGTTCTCAGTATTATTAATATTTCTAAATAATTTCTAGAATGACTAAACATTAATAAGGTTGCCACTCTTTAAATATATTATTCAATATTACTATTTTTGTGTTTTAGTTGAGTAAGAATCTCACATTTAATGAAAAAAAAAAATTGGTGTTGAACACTATATAAGTGAAGAGAGCTATTTGTCAAATGCCTTAAGACTTTTGACGAAGATGTGATGCTAACACACTTGTATAATTTCTCTTATCCCAATCTAATTATCTCCTAGGCTCGTTCATAGCCCAACAGTGGTATCAAAGTGATGGTTTGATTAATGTGACTGATTACTTGTATCAAAACTCTTCTCTCAATTTAACTATTATAGCCTTAATTCCTATAGGAGAATAACAAATAACCATGAAAGATTGGAGGCCTATTATTTTTTTGTAATATGATTTATAAAATTATGGAAAAGGTGCTCACTAATTGATTGAAAGGAGTGTTCTACAAATGCATTTTAAATAATCAATTTGTTTTTATTTAAGGTATATCCATTATTGACAATGCAATTGTGGATATTGAGCTTTGTTCACTAAATAAAGTCAAAATGTGAGGAAAAGAATGTGATGTTGCACATAAGCATGATATTAGTAAAACACATATAGAATTGACTGGGGGTATATTTGTGATATTATGCTCACTTTGGGGTTTTCCCAAAAGTGGGTTCATTGGGTTATGATGTGCGTGGAGGTTGTTGATTATTTTGTGGTCGTTAATGATGACATGGTTAAGCCTATCATTCTTGTGAAAAGATTTAACAAGAAGACTTGTTATCTCCTTACCTTTTCATTATACGTGTTGAAGGGCTTTCATCGCTTATTTAGAAAGTTGGATCCATAAGAAAGATCCCTAACATCAAAATATGTTGAAATGCACATATTATTTCTCGCTTTTATTTTGCACATGATTTCTTTTTGTTTTTTAGGACAAGTGATGGCGAGTTTTTGATCATGAAGAATATTTTGACCACATATAAGCATCTTCATAGGTTATTAATTTGAAAAACTCTGAGATTTTCTACAACAAAAATGTGTCTCAACCTAAGAAGGATTCTATTGTTGATATTCTTAGAGTGTAAGTAGTTCTAGGTACATGTAATTATTTAGGGATTCATTCTATGATAGGAAGAAGCAAGAAATCCACGTTTAGATTCATCAAAGATTGAGTATGAAAGAAAATCAATTCTTGGATTAATAAAGGCATTTCTAAGGCGGGTCGTGAAGTTCTCATTATGTCAGCCCTACAATCCATTTCTTCATATGTTCTGAGTATCTTTTTGTTACCTCTTTCTATTGCAAATAAACTTGAGAAGATGATGAACTCATTTTGGTGGGGAAATAGTGGATCACAATTAAAGGGCATCCATTGACTTTCATGGGACAAATTCTCGATGCACAAGAATAATGGTGGTATGAGTTTTAAAAACCTTAGTGTTTTCAACCTTGCAGGGCTTGGCAAACAAGGGCGAAAGTTTGTGACAAACCATAATAATCTTGTCTCTCGTATATTAAATCAAGATATTTCCTAGAAAGTGATTTATTTGGACCAAGTATTGGTCATAACCCAAGTTATGTCTAAAGGAGTATTTGGAATGCTAAATTTCTAGCTAGTTTAGGTAATCAGCGGTGTATAGGTTCTAGGGCCAATATACTGGTGTGAGAGAAGCATTGCCTTTGTGATGGCGGGGTAACAACTAAATCGCATCTACTTCATCCTTAAGTAGTCCAACTTAGAGTGCCTCTGTTATTATATCCCACATTGAAGATATGGAATTCCTAACTCATTTCTCAATTGTTTGATCACGACACTACATCTAGGATTTTGTGTACACTTCTCATTGCATCCATTAAATATGACAAATGGGTTTAGAAAGGTGAAAAAAATGGTTGTTACATGGTCAAGAGTGCCTATCAGTTGTGTATCGATGAAGATATTGATACATATAACATCAGGATCCTTGGAATGTGGCATCTTATTTGGTGTTTGTGAACTTCTATGAAGATCAAAAGTCTGCTTTGGAGGCTATATTCAAATTGTCTACAATCGCGTTAGAGTCTAAAGAATAAGGTGTAAACTTTCCTTCATAATGTCTTTTATATGAGGATGAAATTAAGGACAACATGCATATGTTTTTTATGTGTCCAAATAGTCGAATTTGGCACATATTTGGTTTGGTGTGTGCAATCATTGTTGATGTTGCAGACATTGATACACAGACATCAATCCTATTTATGTTGTTGCAGCAACTTGATAATGAGCAGGCGGCTGAACTTTCAGTTTTAATAGGGAGCATTTGGAAGCAACGGATTAACAAGTTATAGAATGAAGTTGCTATAGTACTCCATGTTTCCCATAATAAGTGACTCTTTTGATCATAAATGTAAAAGATAGAAATAAAATATTGGCCATGCAAATAAGTGATCTTCAAGTGCCTTAAGGATACTTGTTAAGGAAACCAAAAAGGAAATAAAAAATAATTTTTAAGCAGAAAATTACACTTTTTATAATTTTAGAGTGTGTATTAATACTACACAAATTCCTATACATTTTTTTCTACATTTAGACTCTTAACACTTGTGAGTATTTCTCATAAAATATTATCTCTCGTGAATTAATCAGTTAAAAGAGAAATATATATTTCATTAGTCCTTGAATATTTATGAATTTAATTATAATTTAGTACATAATTATTTACAGAATAAATGTTTGTCACTCAATTAGTTAAAAAAATTGTCTTCCACAAATCAATTGGATAAATGAGAAATATAAAAGATTGGCTCTCACGAATCAATTAGTTAAATGAGAAATATGTATTTTGTTAGTAGTGTGTTTCTTGAATGTTTCTGAAATTTTTTATGAAAATAATTATAATACACTAATTACAATTTACATGAATTATTCATGGGATAAATGTTTGTCACTTCTCAATTAATTAAAAAGTTGTCTTTTATGAATCAATTGGATGAAAGAGAAATATATATTTCATTAATAACATGTCTCTTAAATACCTTGTATTCTTGTAAATTAAAATTTAAAGAAAATTCTAGAACAATAATTATAATTTACGATATAAATCATAGACAAAACACATATCTGTGAGTAGTCAATGATATGAGTTTGACTTTTTTGACCTAAAGCGACATAATTCAACCCATGTGATATACTTATAAAATGACTATTAGTGCTACTTATATTAACAATAATTTTCTTTTCCTCGTTTTTAAAAAAAGATACGCAAAACCAATTTTAGTCACTTGTCAATTAGTTAAAAATTGTCTTCCACGATTTTACCAAAAAAAAAATTGTCTTCAATGAATCAATTAGTTATAAGAAAAATATGTATTTCATTATTTATTTTATATGTGAAGTATTTCATTAGTAGTATGCCTCTCAACTATCTTCTACATAAAAACATTAAGAAAATTATAATACAATAATTTACTGTATATACTATGCATGAGACACATATATTTCATTAATATTGTATATTTTGAATATCTTCTATGAAAAAAAAATTATAATACACTAATTATAACTTGATATATAAGCTAATTATAATACACATAAGACAATTTTTTTTTTCTTCTGATATGTTACTTCAAAGATGGTTTTTTACAAATCAATTAGATAAATGAGAAATATGTATTTTATCAGTAGCTTTTACCTTCAAATTTTCTAGATTGAAATTTGAAGAAAATTATAATACACGAATTGTAATTTATAATATAAATTATACATTGGATAAATGTTTGTCGCTGATCAAATATTGTAAATTTACATTTTATACTAAATAATATTATTTTTTTATATGCTAATATATATGTGTATATATATATATATATATATTAATATAATTATTATGAATACATTAGAGTATATTTTAGTTTAATGTGTATAAAAAATATTATATTTTGAATAGTTTATTTGAACTTTGATAATATTTTATAATAATTTTTCAAATACTTTAATATGATAATATTGATTTTAGTAAAGTAACAAACTACACACACATGCGAATGCAGAGTATTTGGATAGTTTCATTAATAGAGTGTTTCTTGAAGGTGTTATACGTAAAATTTTGAAGAACATTGTAATACGCCAAGTATAGCTTTTGTTTAAATCAACATGAAACAATTGTTTGTCATCAAACAATTAATGTAAAAATTATTTTTTACAAATCAATTAGTTAAATGAGAATTATATATTTCATTAGTAGTGTGTCTCTTAATTATCTTTTTGATAAAAATTTAAGAAAATTAAAACACAATAATTAACTCCCTCGTCTCAAAATGATAAATGAATGGTGTTTCTTCTCCGGCCCCTTATGTGCTCAAATACACGTCCAAATTGAACAATCACGACGTGTAAATAAGACTTATGAATTGACCAATCCGAACAAAATTTGGGGGGTTTTTGAGAAAACTTGGAGAGAGAAAAGAAGTTTTTTAAATGAAAGAGAGATAATGACTATTTTACTAAATTGTCCTTATTAATCCTTGTTGTATTCTATTTGTCATAAATGCAAATTAGAAATTGATAACTTCAAATTGATGCATACATTTTTTTTTACAAATGGTATTTAGGGTGAAATGATTATGCACTGATGTATATAATTTAATTAGAGAGTACAACTGAAAAAAAAATTTCAAATTTTATTGAAAACTAAAAGTGACTATCATTTTAGGACTAATTAATTGTTTTTGCAAATGATCTTGTTATTGTGGGCGAATGAAATAATTTATTGTATGAATGATACACGAAGAACAAATATTTATTGTTGATCAATTAGTTACAAGATTATCATTCACCTATCAACTAGTTATAAAAT
>JBBPBP010000001.1:28292750-28341943 GCA_037974735.1 Cicer chorassanicum
TGATACAGCAAATAACATTATGCAATATAATTAATTAAATTTATTATTTAGTTAACATTGGTCCGGATATCTTAATGGTAAATATAAAACTAGTTATTATTGTATTTCATATATTTCAAAATAACTGTCAATTAGTATAAAATGTTTTTCTAAAAAATTTTGTTCTTTTTAATTTTCAATGAAATATTAATTATTATTTTTTAATCATATCAGTTAATTAATATAATGTGTTATAACTTTGTAGTTCTAGTTAATTTTTTTTCTGGTATATCTAGTTATAATTATTATTCTCTATTTAATATTTATAATAATAGAAATACACCAGTAAAAAAAAAATACATCGTGCTTAAACTTTTATTCAACCGATAAGTAGGTTGGACGTTTTCGTCTAATTCGAGTTTAATCTCACAGTTGTATGAATTACGATATCTGTTTTAAGACTAAAAGAAAAAAAAGAAATACATTAATAATTAGTAATGATAATTTTATTTAAAATGTATTCTCTTTTTTATTTTATTATTATTACTTTTTTTTGGTGAAAAATTTATTATTATTATTATTATTATTATTATTATTATTATTTTATTTTATTTACAAAATTTATTATTATTTTAATCAACGTTGATTTTTGTATCGAGCGAGTAATATTATTATTTTTTGAGTCAAGGTTATTTTTGTAACATGAATTAGTACGCTCTCAGCTCAGTTGCAAATTTGCAATAGCGAAGAAGAGTTTCTTTTCGTTTCTTTTCTCTCTCTGTTTCTCTTCACTTTTCTCTGCTTCTCTCTCTCTCAATAACTCAGAAACTCAGCTCCATTGTTTCTACTTTTCATTACAAAAAATCTTTCACGCTTCAAAAGAACTTCATTCTGACAAGGTACACTTTTCTCGCCATTCTCTACTCGTTCACCATTTTTAGTTCTTCATTAAAAAAATCAACAAATATAAAACAAACAAAAAAAAACTTTGTTTCTATTATTTCTTCCTTTTTTCTTTCCAACCTTTTCTTTTCACCATTTGCGTTTTTTACTTAAGAGATTTTTACATGCACAGTTGCGTCTGGATTTGTGTTTCTTGTGTGTGTGGGTATGTTTGGTGTGACAAATGATAGTGTTTGGTACGAAAAGTAAGCATTTTTAATTTATTTATTTTTTCTGTTTTTAGCAAATTACAATTCTGGGAAAATTAGATGAAGTGAGAAGATCATAAATCAACTTATAATCCAAATTTTCTGTATCTGATGCATTTGCTTACTCATTGGGTTGTCTTAAAATGCATTAAAGTTTCAAACTTTGAATGTTAATTTTTATTATTAATTATGCTACATTATACTTGTATATTTTGTTCATTTTTTAAAAATAAATTTTAATTTTTTTCTTCTTTGCTTGCAGGTTGAACAATCGGATCTAGTGGCTTTAAAGAAAGCTTTTGGTTTTCTCCGACCTTTAAGCTTTGTAACTCTGTGTGAAATCAGAGATCTAGGTTTGTCATTACTGTTTATTATGTTTAATAAGCTTTTATCACTATTAATTAATCACTTTTTGAGTTTCAGCAGTTTTTCCTCATTTGTATTTTTTTTTTTAAAGTTGGAGAAGGGGAAGTTTTTTATTAATCAAAGTAGCACTAATGACAATTTACAGCTGTCTCCGAGGAGATTTGAACTCGGTAGCTTGAGGTTATAAAGCTCTTATCACTAAGCTAGCATCTCAAGTGTGTCACATTTGTATTTTCATTTGTTAGTGTTATCGATTAATATAGTACTTATTCTTCAAATTAAAGCCGTGTCTGGTTTCTAAAACCAACACGAAATTGATACATTCAATCATTTCATTTTTCTCGAAAATTACTACCGGTGCCTAAATGTCGGTGTTGTGTCTTGTGTCAATTTATTAATTTTCCAAAAATTTTAGGTGCCCGGATTTGGTAACATGTAACTGTTGTTTGACTGTGTTTTATTATTGTTTTCAGGCTTCTTAGTTTGTTGACTTGTGCAACAGCATCTTGGTTTATTTTGAATTGGGTTTGAACTTTGAACAAAGAAAATGCAGAGGCCTCCGCCAGACGATTTTCTGTTGAAAGAGACCAAACCTCATCTTGGAGGTGGAAAGATCTCCGGTGATAAACTAACCAGCACCTATGATCTTGTTGAGCAAATGCAATACCTTTATGTGAGGGTTGTTAAGGCTAAGGAATTACCTTCAAAGGATGTCACCGGAAGTTGTGATCCTTATGCAGAAGTTAAGCTCGGGAACTATAAAGGAACTACTCGGCATTTTGAGAAGAAAACCAATCCTGAATGGAATCAGGTTTTCGCCTTCTCAAAGGACCGGCTTCAGGCATCGGTGTTGGAGGTTACTGTGAAAGATAAGGATATGGTGAAGGATGATTTCATCGGTCGTGTGTGGTTTGATTTGAATGAGGTTCCGAAACGGGTGCCTCCGGATAGCCCGTTGGCACCGCAGTGGTATAGGTTGGAGGATAGGAAAGGCGATAAGGCTAAGGGAGAGCTAATGCTGGCTGTTTGGATGGGTACACAGGCTGATGAAGCATTTCCAGAAGCTTGGCACTCCGATGCTGCAACTGTTAGTGGGGCTGATGCTGTTGCGAATATTAGATCGAAAGTTTATTTGTCTCCTAAGCTTTGGTACTTGAGGGTCAATGTGATAGAGGCGCAAGATTTGCAACCGACTGATAAGGGACGATATCCGGAAGTTTTTGTGAAGGCTATTTTGGGGAATCAGGCATTGAGGACTAGAATCTCGCAGAGTAGGAGTATCAATCCGTTGTGGAATGAGGATTTGATGTTTGTGGCAGCCGAACCATTTGAGGAGCCATTGATTTTGAGCGTGGAAGACAGAGTTGCTCCTAACAAAGACGAAGTGTTGGGGAGGTGTGCTATTCCTTTGCAGTTTGTCGATAGGAGACTTGATCACAAACCTGTTAATACTAGGTGGTTTAATCTTGAAAAGCACATTGTTGTAGAAGGGGAGAAGAAGAAAGAAGTCAAATTTGCGAGTAGGATTCACATGAGGGTTTGTCTAGAAGGTGGCTATCATGTTTTGGATGAATCGACTCACTACAGCAGTGATCTTCGCCCGACAGCGAAACAGCTTTGGAAATCTGGAATTGGTGTTCTTGAGGTTGGGATATTGAACGCCCACGGTTTGATGCCTATGAAAAATATAAATGGGAGGGGGACAACAGATGCTTATTGTGTAGCTAAATACGGGCAAAAGTGGGTCCGAACAAGGACTATTATCGATAGCTTTATGCCAAGGTGGAATGAGCAATATACTTGGGAGGTTTTCGATCCTTGCACTGTCATTACAATCGGTGTATTCGATAATTGTCATTTGCATAGTCCTGACAAAACTGGAGGGGCAAAAGATGCAAGAATTGGTAAGGTGAGGATTCGTCTTTCGACCCTTGAAACTGATCGTGTGTATACGCATTCCTATCCGCTTCTAGTTCTTCACAACAGCGGGGTGAAGAAAACGGGCGAAATTCAATTGGCTGTGAGGTTCACTTGTTCTTCTTTGCTCAATATGATGCACATGTATTCACAACCTTTGTTGCCAAAGATGCACTACATACACCCATTGACGGTTAGCCAGCTTGACAGTTTGAGGCATCAAGCTACTCAGATAGTTTCAATGAGGCTGAGCCGTGCCGAGCCCCCACTGAGAAAGGAGGTGGTCGAGTATATGCTTGATGTCGGTTCTCACATGTGGAGTATGAGAAGAAGCAAAGCTAACTTCTTCAGGATCATGGGAGTATTGAGTGCATTAATTGCTGTAGGAAAATGGTTTGATTCGATTTGTAATTGGAAAAATCCAATTACAACAGTTCTGATTCACATCTTGTTCATAATATTAGTCATGTATCCGGAGCTTATCTTACCAACAGTTTTCCTTTACCTCTTCCTGATTGGAATTTGGTACTATAGATGGAGACCAAGACACCCTCCTCACATGGATACTCGACTCTCTCACGCGGATTCGTCACATCCAGACGAACTCGATGAAGAATTCGACACATTCCCGACCTCGCGGCCTTCTGACATTGTGCGGATGCGATACGATCGGCTTAGAAGCATTGCTGGCAGGATACAGACTGTGGTTGGAGACTTGGCCACTCAAGGGGAAAGGCTGCAGTCTTTGCTTAGCTGGCGTGATCCGAGAGCGACGGCTCTCTTTGTGATTTTCTGTCTGGTCGTTGCTACTGTACTTTATGTAACTCCATTCCAAGTTGTGGCAATCTTGACTGGAATTTATGTGTTGAGACATCCGAGGTTCCGTCATAAGCTTCCGTCCGTGCCGCTTAATTTCTTTCGGAGGCTGCCTGCAAGAACTGACTGTATGCTTTGAATACTTAGCAAAGGAAAGTGCAGACTTTGGAGATTTACTGTTCTGCTCCAGATTTTGATTTCTGGTTTGGTGCATTACCTTCTTTTAGATTTTATGGATTTATTTATTTTCCATCATTATGTAATAGGATTTTATATTTTGAACTTCATAGTATAAGTAGTGTCTGGTTAATATGTAATTTTGTAGGTTTGAGCTGAAATTAACTTCTGCTGAATTACTTTCATGCTAAATTTGATTTAGTAGTTTTTTTTCGATAGGGAATTAATTTGAATTGTAATGGTGGTGGTGGTGGTAATTTCTGTTTCTTATATTTTTATAAGTCTTTTTTGTTGTTGTTGAAGTTGCTGGTTGATGCATTTTTTTCTTCTCTTTTATAATGATGTATTTCTTTTAGGCATAACTCCACATTTACGATTTTGGTCCGTTTATTTTTAAATTGAAATGAAAGGATATATATTGTAGGTGTAAAGTTATTTTAGATTGACAACGAATCACTACTTGCCAACACATCAAATGAAAACTGAAAATAGAAGAGTTATGCAATTGTTTGATGTGTTTGCAAATTGTGATTGGTTATCGGTATAAAATAACTTTACATAGACAAAGACAATGTATTCTCCTTAATCTCTTTTTAAATTTAGGATTTTGGTCCCTCAGATTTCAAAATGTTGACACTTTTTCACCACTTGTGCATTTTGAGGCTGAATTTTGATGATGTGGCTAGTGACACGCATATGTGTGAACTTGGTTAATGACATGACATTGTTATAGGTAGATTCTCAGTTAACAACTAATTGTCATTTCATCACAATATACACTAATCTTTAGGCTGATTTTCACTTAATGACTCATTTTTATATCATGAATTTAGTTTCCATATAAATATTTCACTTGTCACATCCTAAAATGTCAATCCAAATATATAGATGAAGAAAATTTCAAGCATTTCAAAAACAGAGGGATCAAAATCCTGAATTTATCTATGATTTTATCTACAATTTGAATCAATGGTGGCTTAGCCCTCCAAATTGTTTAGACTATGTTATTATTTGATGTGTTTTGGCTTTTAATGTTGGGAGGAATTCTCCTGTTCTTTGTATTGTAACTTGTGTTGTTTTCTATTCTTGGCACTTAGTCTTTGGTTTCTTAAAAAAATCCTGAATTTAAAATAAGACAATAGAGGGTTTAAACTGTATTTAAGTCTTTCTTTTAAAACAGGTGAAACTGATCAACCACTATCTTATTGGTTTAGTGAAAAATGTTAAGTGTACTAGTTTGCATGACTATTTTTATACATAGTATCAATTAGTGGGGTTGTTTGGAAGCGGTCTCACTCTCAACTCTCTATCTATCCATCTGTTTTTTTTTTTTCTTTATTTTTTTTTTCTCATCTACTAAAAAAAGTGTTTTGAAAATTCTTTTTGGCTCGAAATCAAATCACATTGATTTTTTTCGTTGATCTAAATAAATGGTGTTTATATAAATATATTTTTTTGAAGTTTTTTTTCCTCATAACTTTATTATTTGAGTGTAATGTTTTGTTTCGTTGTCTTTATACGTTGTTTCGTTCGATTGTTTTTTTGTGTTGTGATTTTTGTTTGGTTCAGATTGACATATTAAACTTTAACTATTAGAGATTTAATTAATGATTTAGTTGTTCACACCGTGGATTTGAGGATCTAGATATTTTATTACTTTAATTTTGTCACATTTGTAACATTTTATCGTTTTATACTATTAATTTATGTAATGTATATTTTTTGCATATTCATTAATTTTAGTTTTAGTGAAGTTGAATTTATATTTTTTTAATGTATTCTATCAATTAAAGTGAATAAAGATTTTTTTCATAAAAAAACAATTAAATTTGAGTAAAAAAATTTAGTGATTTCGTGAAACGTTGAATTAAATAACATGCTTGATTGATGAATGCATGTGGTTTTACCGTTATATGTGGACAAATATGACACTAAATTAAAGTCCTTCCCTTGGATTCGGATTACTAAGGTAGATTATTTATAACAAGTTGCATTCATTTTTGCTTGGATTCGGATTTTAGAGGCAAACATAGCAAATATTCGAATATCGACAGACATAGATCGCTGCAGCAATAAGTGACTTCTTTAATGACATTGTTTTTTTAATATTTTTTCTACTCTAAAATATTAGCATGGGTTGATAAGATTATGTCGTGATGAAATGAAGTCTTTCTTCTTCTTCTTCCCAATCTCAATTGTCCTTATTTTTCGGGTAAAAATGAAAACGAACACTTGTTTTTTTTTCTTTTTCTTTCATTGTAGGTGCAAGCAGCGCTGATTGAAAAAAAATTATTTTTAAGGGTTTGTTTACTTCTACTGTGGAATAGTCTAGATCGAATTAAATTTTGAACAAAAATTTAATCTTTAAATTTGATATGTGACATGTCGTATACTTTTTTTAGATCTGAGTCTTGATGAAAGATTGATTCTGTTTATTAGCTTATTTAAAAGTCAATTTAATTAACACTTTTAAATAAATAATCAAGCAAATTTTGGAATTTTCTAACAAATTAATAGTTCAATGAAATTAAGTACATTATTTTTAGATTTTAACATTATATTTTTAAAAATTTGACTTTAACATCATATTTCAATTCTATTTTATTATAATATATTTAAATATATAAAAAATTAATGTAGAATAATATGATTAAATTACTAAAATATTAACAAATTTATAATTTTATAAAGTTTAAAATGTAATATATGATAATAGTAATAAAAAATATTATTTATATTTACTTAAATAGGTTGGTGTAGAAGTTTTAAAAGATTTTTTTTTTATGGAATATAACTTGACATTTTTAACTAAATACTTATAACAAAGACCTTGATTTTGTCTATTTTAAAAAAAACTTGGTCTAACTTGGGTCTATCATAGGTTAAGTCATAGACTCATGTCAGACGGTTTAACTTATTCTCACCCTCACTTCCAATGTTACTTTGATACATTTACACCGATAAAACTAACATCATAGAAGGCTTTGTATAAAAAAAATTTAATTTATATATACTATCAGTGTAATTTTTTTTTATTTTATCAGTCAATTAGAACCGTTAGATTATTAGTTATGTTTGACTTTTATCATAATTATAAATAAAATTACTCACGTAATCAGTTAAGATTTTTCGATTATGTAAAACTTTTTAGATCAACAGTACATACAAATTAAACTTTAAAAATAAAAAGATTTTATAGAAATTTTTGAAAATACATCTTAAAAACAAATTGTATATTTTTGAAAACTCATTCCCTCTTGTTGGTTTTTATCTTTTCTCTATCACGATTTTTTTTTAAAAAGTTTATTACTAATTGTTACTCAAGCTACTTACATATATAAAGTAAGGTGAAAATTGAAAATTTTGTTAGAAAGTAAGTATATCTTAAGTTATTGACCATGTTTGGTCACAAGTGGCAAGGCAACTCAAAACCCGATACATCAAATTTACATAGTCGTGAATGTGAGATTTTGTTGGTAGAAAACTTGTAAGTAAATACTAAGGCTAAGCATTGATTTGGTATCGGTGGTTCACGTCTAATTTTGTGAAACCATTTAAAATTGAGCTTGCAATTAATTCTGACTAATTTTTTCATCAATTTAGATTTGTTTCGTTAGTGTAAGTTTGCGGACGGATTGATTATGCGGATAATCTTTTTATTGAAATGTTCATTTTTTTAATTTTATTTTCAAATTGTTGTTGAGATTAAAATTCAGTCGAGTAATTGATTAACTGTTCTCAAGTATAATTTCATTTTTTTCAAACGATTACACCGAGGAAGGACCCTTAATTATGGGTTCCTTAACTACTTCGAAGAGTGTTAAGTAAAATGTGTTTGTATTTAAGCTACTAAATTAAGAAATGCATAAAGTAAATGGAATGATAAAAGATAGATAATGTTTAAAAAGCTTATTTGATTGATTGAGTGTGTCTAAAAATATTGCAAGTACTGATATTTATAGATAAAACTAGTCCTACTAGCCATGAGTTGTGTCCTGCACAAATGTAGCCTCGCTTTGCTAATTACACCGGATAATACGTGAGTAATAACTTTTGCTTGTGGAAATTTGTGGTGCTCCACAATCAACTCGTATTTCCTATCTTTTCAGCACGTCTCGTTAACAATATATGTGTGTGTCCTTTTCCTAAAACCATGCCTCCATGTTGGTTGCTAGTGGTGCTAAAAAAGTAAAAGATGAATGCAACTGTCAAATTATCAAGTTATATTGAGCTTTGACCCGTTCTTTAGCTTTTACAATCTTTATGAACTGATGTAAACTTGAGAAATATTCGAATTGACTCATATTTGACTATTCTTTGCACCCCAAAATTTAACAAATTATTTATTTTGAGTTGTAAACACAAATATATTGAACTTTCAATATTTTTGTCAATGTTTGAGTATGTTTTTATTAAACAATCCATTTATCAGATTGGTGGTGAAATGACTAAGTGAGTTTGAAAAGATCACCCTAAAAAATTTAGAATTTTATACTTAAAATTTTAAGTAAAACTATCGGATTTACTAACCATATATCTATTTTTTTTCTCATATTTTCAAATTTGTGTCTTGCTACAACTTGCTGCATATTAAATTAAATTGACCCATTAAGATATCTCAAATTTGATCGAGTCAATAGGTTTTGTTCAACCCTAATAAATACTCTTTTAATTTTAGGATTTTTCTTGACTTACCAAAATCTATTTCACCTGTAGTTTTTATTGATAAAAAAGTTATTTTTATTTAATTGATAAAATTTTTCTGTTAGTTTATAGTAATTTATTTTATTTTAGAAAGATTTTATGGTCAAATTATTTCAAATATACTATTCAATTAAACATCTCTTATTACAAACTGAGTTGATCTGTGAATAAAAATATTTTTCAAGATTAGTACTATGATTGTTGTTAATTATAATTTTGTATTCTAAAAATTATAATTCTTTATTATTATTTGTTGGATTTATTTATTTTTTGATTTAAAAAATTTAGTTGTTGGATTGAAAACCTTAAAGTAAGTAAGCATATGATTTTATTTATTTTTGGTTACAAAAGTAATCATACGATTTATCATAATATATAACCCGTTCCGTAAAATAAAAACTCCGTTATTAAAAATATTTTATTTTGGCGTAATAAAATTTTATCATAATAATGCTAAAAGACTTAAGACTCAAGTAAGGACGTGGTCCAAAAAAGTAATGGCTCATTAATTTTTTAGTATTTATTTTTTGACGTCTTTTAGTATTTTTTATGACTAGTTCTAACTTGTGTAGCTCAGTAGGGACAAATCTGACTCCCCCTGCACCTCTTTCTTGCTTTACAGGCTGTAGTAGTAACCGTACTTTCCAATCCATTTTTAGTTTTGCTTTATAGGATGTACCCCTACATGGTTGATATAACATTCTTCTACTATTTTTTTCAATTATGTCGTGGACTACTAATACCTAATCATTTTCTATTTTGTGACTTTTTTTTTCTCTTCCTTTCTTGAAAATAATCAATTTTTAGATTCTTTTACTGTCCTTTAGGATTTAGTTACTGATACATTGCCACAAAGCTAAGTTACTACGTTATTTGCAAATCTAATTCAATTTTTTTTTGCAAATAAATTACAAAATTGTTATGAAATTAACTAAAATAAAATAAAAATAAAATATAGAAGAATAAAGATAATGGTGAAAGATAAAAAGAGAAAAGTGAAAAATATAGTATTACATTATTCTATTCAAAAGATGTGCTATTTATAATAAAATTGAGTTGTATTTATAAGACACAAAAATTTATATTCATAATAAAAATATAGTAGTGTATTTTAAAATTATATAATTTAAATATTTATTTTATTTATACACATATTATAATTATTATCAATTGAAGTTTTAAGTTTGTACCATCTGCTTTTTGGTCTTAGATTCACCACTCTAAAAACTGTTTAGCATCCATAACCACGTAAAAGAGATATCAGACACAAAAATCGTAACACATCAACACAAAAATTCATTCTTTAGTAAACACAACAATAAAATTCATCTTAAAACACAAAATAAAAAACGTAGTTATACTAATAAATTAATATTTATCTGTTGGATAATCGAAATTATAATTTCTAAATCTTAAGTAATGTAACTAGTTTATATTGAACCGTTTAAACATCAAAATTAGAATATCTAAATCATCGTTACTCTAACTAGATAAGATTGAACTGTTGGATCGTCAAAATTAAAATTTCTAAATCACTATTAACCTAATTAATTAAACTTGAACCATTGAAATTATTATTATAATTTATATGTCAAAGTTAGTCAAACTATTAAAGATTTAACTATTGGATCATTAAAATAATAATTTCTAGGTAATAGTATTCTAATTAAGTTAGATTGAATTGTTAAATCATCAAAATTAAAATTTTCAAGTCATAGTTAGTGCAATTGGGTTTGATTGAACTATTGGATCGTCGTAATTAGAATTTCTAAGTTATAGTTAGTCTAATTAAATTAGATTAAACCATTGGATCATCTTAAAAGAGATTACAACCATTGTTTTTTAATTTCAATATTTCAATAGTTCAATCTAACATAGTTAAACAAACAATAATTTATAAATTTTATTTTCAATGATCTAACAGTTCAATCTTAATGAATAAGATTGACTACGACTTAGAAATTATAAATTTGATGATCTAACAATTATTCTAACCTAATTACACTATCAGTTACTTAGAAATTCTTATTTAGATGAATCAATGGTTCAATCTTAACTAATTAGACTAGCTAAGACTTACGAATTATAATTTCGATGATCCAACGGTTCAATACGACTTCATTAAATTGAACTGTTGGATCATATAAATTATAATTTCTATGTCTTAGTCAGTCTATTTAGTTAAGATTGAACTGTTAGATAATCAAAATTAAGATTTCTAAGTCATTCATTGTGAAATTAGTTTAAATCAAAACCGTTAGATCATCAAAATTAGAATTTCTAAACTATATTTGGTTTATTTACTTAAAAATTATATTTTCGACAACCTAACGATTCAATCTAACTAATTAGAGTTACTATGATTAGGTTTGATTAACATCCTTGTAAATATAGTTTCATTTTAAAATAGTTATTTCATCCAATTTATGTTACAAAAATTGTAACACCGTTAAACATAGCCATTTAAAAAAAAACCCAAATATAACTAAACTTAAAATTAACCCCAAATGTTTCAGTCTTCTTTCGTAGAAAATCTAAATTGCACTTTTTTCTTCATCGTTTCAATCCTCTTCCCGTTGTAGAATTCCTCATGTTGTGTCGCAATTCATAAAATAAAAAAAAATCTAGAAAAGCAGAATGAATTTGATTAAAGGTTCAACTTTGTCACCATGACAAATTCCTTCATCACCCCTTACCATTATTAGGACTTGGACTTTCTTCTTTGCCCCTCTCCCTCCATATACTCCCCTAAAATTCTTTAATCTCCACGCCAAGAAGAAAAGTCTGATTCAAAGCCAATTATAGAACCCACCATTGTCTAACAAGTACCACCAGACGAAGAAAAAGATTATGGTAACGATGAATTTGATTTTGAATACGAATATGGTGATGAATCTCAAATGGATGAAGTTGTTGGTGACAATGATGAGAGTTATGATGAGGATGAGGACTGAAACGATGAAGAAGAAGACACAATTTAGGTTTTTTTAGGGAAGAAGACTCAAACATATAGGATTAATTTTAGGTTAAAAAATGTTATAATTTAATTATATTTGAGTTTTTTTTGAAATGATTATATTTTAATGGTGTTACAATTTTTGTAACAGAAATTAAATGGAAGGAGTATTTTAAAATGAAACTATATTTGCAAGGATGTTAACCAAACAAAAAAAAACATAAGAGGACCAAAATAAAAAAAGGTTATAATTGTAAGGACCAAAGAAATATTTAAACCTATATTAAATCTATGAACAACATACACATAAACAATTTAGTTTGGTGGCAAAGTATTTGTAATTAAAACTCGAAGGCATAGGTTAGGACATAATGTATTAGGACATTTCCCATCTACATTTTGAAAACAACACAAATATCTAAGCCAACCAAGATTTAGGCATCATTAAACTTCGAGAAATTAGAACTCTATAGAGCATTACCAAATCAATAACTTAATCTAAGTTGCCAAACAAATTAATTTCTTCCACACATGATAAGTGGATTGAGGAATAACAATCTTTAAACCTATCAAATTACAAATCATTTCCTTGGCTTCTGAACAAATAGGTTAACTATACGGGTTCACGAAATTGATTAAACTCACCACATGTGAAGAAATTATTTGTTGAAAAGATACGCGAGAGTGGTTTGCAGTTGTCACCATTTGATAATCACTTAAAACACGTTTTCCTAAAGCTAAACATCTTTGGGGCTTTCCATCAAACACATATGAGAGCAAACTTGAAATAAGCTAAGTTAGAGAACAAAACATATAAAAGCAAGAAAACACAATTACAATAACAAATCCACAAACACAAAATCTCAAATTTTATTTTTTTCCGATTAGAAATGGGCAAAAGGAGTACGGAAGGGTCAAAGCGGGTAGGCCGAGTAACAGGTGTGAAAAACACTTTTGAATGGATTGGTGTGAGCGGGTTCAGTTTGGGATAAAATCAAACCGATATACCCGGACTCGATCGGTTCATTGCTTCCATTTGTTCATTTAACCCTAGGTATAAAAGCTAAAACAAATAGACCCATCTACATAAACTCATGCGCCACTCTCTCCCTTACCCTAAAAAATCCATTGTTCTTCTCTCTTCTTCTCATCCCTAAAAACTTGAAACTACAAACTCGATTGTTGTTCCTCTAACTTCTTTGATCCTTTTATCCTCTTGTACGAACCACAAACCTCATCTTCTTCTCTACTTTACTATTTTCATGTTTCGTTTTCTTCTCTTCTTCTTTATTTCTTTAATCTCATCGTTTTCAGTTTCACGGAGTTTGAGATGGAGATTAATGATCAATCTCGTTTTGATGAGCAAAGATCTACTGTTGCTGCTCAAATTGTTCTTCTTTTTCATCTTCTATCTTTTATTTTTGGCTGACCATTATTCCCAAAAGTTATAGTTCATGCATTCTTCTTGACAAAGGAAAGAGAACAATGTTTATCTCCTGTCATATGTTTTGAGCAGGCACTGTCTAAGTACCATGACTTTTTCTTGACATTTTGAAAACCAACCACATCTTTTTATGAGTTTCCCATTAGGCATTTATTGGTTTCTTCATTTTCTTCTATGTCCGATTATTCAAAATCATCCCAAGTGACCATCATGGATTTTTTCTTGAATGGAAATCTTTTTGGTGCCTTTTTCTTTAAAGGACATTCAATTTTGTAATGTCCTAGTTTGTTGCCCCCATAACATGTAATTTGATTCTTATCTATTTCTGTTTTAAAGTTTTCCCTTTTGCTTGAAAAACTTCTTTTGATCTGATCTCTTCTTCTCATTATTATTTGATTTTTTCTTGTAAGAAAAACTACATCCTCATCAGCTTCTTATTGTCCAATTTCATCTAAGTCTTCACTTTCATTTTGTTGTAAATATAAACTTTCTTGAAGGTTTTGTGAAGCTTTTAAGGCTATATTTTACCTTTCTTTGCTGGTTAATCCTCTTGCAAAAGTACTTCATGTGCTTATAAAGTTCTATTGAGTTCTTTCAATTCGAGTGTCTCAAGATTTTTGGCTTGACCTATGGATGTGACCATTGGTCTCCATATTATAGGGAGATAGCTCATACTTTCTCTTACTCTGTCTCAGACTGAGTATGCCTTGAAGCTGCAAACACGAGAAGGGGGAAAAATGAATCACGTTTGATTAAGTTGATAGCTTTTTCATTATTTGAATGAACTTGTTCAGACTTGATGATTTACTTGGAGTAGAAGCAATAAAAAACTAAGGAGTACAAGAATAAAGATACATAAGAATTTATCCTGTTTAACCACTAACTTGGCTACATCCAGTCCCTTCACTCTAAAGGATTTAATCCACTAATTCAACAACTTGAATTACAAAACTCTTGATTCATAAGGATTTTGAGCTTGAGTTCTTCTACTGTTTTCTAATTTTTTGATGATTTTTTCTTTAGCCTTGAGTATCTATTAATAGATAAAATTAGGGTTTTAATTTAGTTCTTGTTTAATTTTGAATTGTATCTTCATTCCTAGCCTGGTCAACAATGATCTTATTCAAAAATAATTCTGAACAAGATGCTTTTTGATAATATGTTCTTTAGCCAATTCTTAATTCTGAATCCTATCTAAGCAATTGTTCTAGATTGTTTTTGTTTGTATTTTGCTGAGATTGAGTTTGTAAATTCTTCAGATTCAATTTGTAAACTCTTCAGATTGATACTGTTTATACTTTGTCATGATTGAGTTTGTAAATTCTTCATATTGATACCGTTTGTATTTTGTTAAGATTGCTTTCGCAAATGCTTTAGATGAAAGTTCCTTCCTATTGCTTGTTTTGATCTGGGCGGGAATGTAATGTTGGACCGGTTCTTGAACTCTCACAAGTAGGAATATGACCAAGTCCAATTCAGTATTTTGTTCTTTGTCAAAATTAGAATCATATCTTTGTAAATAATAAAGGTATCTTCTTGTGAGTGTTTCTTCTTGTAAACAATTCATATCTTCTTGTGATAAACCTTGATCAAATATTCTTGTAAATAATTCATATCTTCTTGTAGATAAATCTTGATCAAATCTTCTTGTAAATAATTCATATATTCTTGTGGTAAATATTGATAAAATCTTTTTATAAATAACTTATATCTTCTTGTAGATAAATCTTGATCAAGTCTTCTTGTAAATAATTTATATCCTCTTGTAGATAAATCTTAATCAAATCTTCTTCAAATGTTGACCATATCTTCTTTTCAACTTGGTCAAAGATTTTCTTCAATTATAAATTTGAATCAAATCTTTTTTTAGATTTTCTTTAATTATAAATTAGAATCAAATCTTTATTTTATATTTTCTTCAATTATAAATTTGAATCAAATCTTATTTTAGATTTTCTTCAACTATAAATTTGAATCAAATTTTCTTTTAGTTTTTCTTCAAAAACATGAATCTTCTTTCATACTCTTTGAAGTCAAATATACTGTTTTCATAAAATACTTTTGTTATCATCAAAACTCTAATTATAAAATGAACTTGGTTCCAAAAATTCTATCATTGCTCTATAGGTTTTCTGGTCAACTTTTGGCCTGATTGATCTTTTTGAAGTCAGCAGGTAGGGTACATGTTCTATGAACTTTTCTTACTCTGTCTTGGACTCAATATGCCATACCAAGAGAGTGCATTTTATTTACTATGGTTTTGAATCTTGAATATGAATTCTTGTTTCTTTTCCATGGCTTGTTCCTTCATGATGAGTTTGTAATGTATCCCATACTTTCCCTGTTCAGCTTTATAGTGTAAAAGTAGCTTAGCTTTGTCTTCTGTTGTCTAGTCTACTTCTTTCTCCTTAGTCGATGTTGGATCACTTTGGTCAACTCTTGGTACAAAGTTTTCATCTACTATGATGTGCCACATTCTTGTATCATGTGATTTATGTAATAGTTACATCTTTCCTTTCCAAAAGTAGTACCATGTACCATCAAAGTAAGGTGGTCTAGTTGATGATCCTCCTTCAGCAATATACTTGGCTTTTGACATTGCTTCTTGAATCTTTTTTTGCTAACATTTGTTACATGTTTAATCTTAGAGGTAGAGCTCTAATAGCAATTGAAGTAGCAATGTCAATCACTAGGAAGGGGGGGGGTTGAATTGTGATCCCTTTTAAAAAAAGTAAATTCCTACGTGACTAGTGATAGTGAGTGAGAAATAATAAAGGATAGGGATAAGAAGATCAAACAATGATGTATCCTGGTTTACCCAAGGTGAGCTACGTCCAGTCTTCATAATCTTTGAGTTTTTATTCACTAATGTGCTTCACATAAGAATATTCTTGCTTTAACACAATTTTTCTTGATCAGTTACAAAGTTCACCTTTCAGCCGTGGAATTATTTGTACAGTTACCTTTCAGTCCAAAAAGGAATTTTATAATATGCTTAAACTATGTAAAGAGATAGACTTGAGTTTCAAATTATGTTAGGATAAAAAGTTTTATGTTCAAATCTACTCAACACTTGTTGAGATTGATTGTCAGCAATAAGTCAATAAAGAGATCCTTGAATTTAGTGAAAGAAAGCTAAAGTTTTTGCTTGATTGAAGAGTTTTGTTTGCTTGAGTATGATTTTTGTAGTAATGAAATGGTTGCACTGATTTTTTGTAGTAATGAAATGGTTGCAAGGAGAAGGTTAGGAATGACTCATTATAGCCGATACTAAACTTGAGGAAAATATATGTTCAGTGTGAGATTTAATAGACAGTGTGCTATTTAATCCACAACGTTCTTCTTCGTAACCAGAATGTTCTTGGTTCTGTGTTGAATGAGAAATGTGGCTGAGTGATTTAGCAGCTGTCTAGTGTCAGTCCTTTGTCTCAGAAGAATGTTGAGCTTTTTGCTAAAGGTGCAACAAGAGTGTATTTTCATCCTTACTGTCCTAGTTGTCTTTCTTCATAGCTTATCAATCTAGAGATCGATCTAGTCATTGATCTTGATGCTGTTTGGGTTTTTTGGGCCTTCAGCTAGACTTATGGGCTTGATGATTGTTTTGAGTAGTCTTGATCTTCTTTTATCTCAAGATCTAGACTATGGGGAATCATTCATTTTACTTTTGTCCTTAAAACAATATAATCAGAATGATCTTGATAAAACAAAATGATACTTTTATAAACCAGAGTGATCCTTTAATAAATCAGAACGATCCTTTTATAAACTAGAATGCTCTGGATTATCAAGAATGATCTTATAATCAATTTCCAATTCCGTTGTAGCATGGTGTTCTTTGATTTATATCATGGTGTGATCGTTGATTGTTGTATGAATGTATTGATCACCTATCTTTGAATAAAACACTCAAAAACACAAGTTAAATAGCAACACAATCAGATTCATGATTATAGATTAATTAACTTGTTTGTTTATCTTCAAAACACTTGATTTGAGATTTTGCCTCAACAGTCTCTATTTTTTTCATGATGACAAACATATTAATTAGATTTTAATTTTGATTTAAATACGATATTATACAAAGTGCATTTGTTAAAAAGCTCCCCTTTAATTTTTGCATCTATTAACATATATTTTTTAACCAAAATATTTTTTCTTCATTAATAACAAGGGAGTTCATACATATGGTTTAAAGAAAAATACATAAAGGTAAAACAAAGAAGTACATAATGAGTTCAAAAGTACTTCTTTTAAATTATAAATCTAATTTCTTCTTCTCCCCCTTGGTCACAACAAAAAGAGGTGGGAGGAATCTAGAGACAAAGCAGTGAAGAAAGATAATGGTGGAAAAGAGACATAAGAGGACGAAGAGATGGAGGGCCTGGGCAGATCAGGAAAGGTTGGAGGCGGATTTGGTAGAGGTGGTTCAAGACCTAGCTTGGGAGCTTGTTGAGTAGCCATCCAATGCCTTAAGATTGCATTCTTCCTATCTTGATGGACTTGTCTATCAATAATAGTTGAAGAGTTGCAAAAAAAATCTTGGGGATATCCTTATGTGTTTTTGAGGTGTGATTCTCTATCTTTGTGCGTTTTGGAGGACGAGGGCGTAATCCACATGTTGAGAAACTGGAGAAGGTTGTCTTAGAGAAGGAACAACACTAGAGTAGATGGATTTAAATGTGGCAAAATCCAAACCAATAGTAGGGATAGTGCTGAACAAGCACTGTGCTTGGGGAATCGAGGAACCATAAAGGTCCATATCCATAAAAACAAGGTATTTGTTATTGCTAAACAAGGAAGATATGGATTTATGTGGGGAGACAAAAGTTGGAGATAATTGTGATTTTCTTTAAAAATAAATTTGGGAGCAAATATGACTCTGAAGAATTGGATTCTGTAGTGAGTGTGGTGTTGGGATACCAAAAGCATGATCATTTTCAAATGGGGTGGATTCAGATTGAGTAGTAGTGAAAGGAAGAATGTTGTGCTGGAAAGGTGAATGTTCTTAAGGAAGGGTGACACCCAAGTTCTAAGTATTTTGGTTTAAGGATGTTTTTCTTTCAAAATGTTTTCTTTTTCTAGAACTAAGAGAGAAATGAGATTCATCTTGAGGGAGATGTTTTTGGAAGATAATTTTGAAATTTTGATGGTGGATTTTTCATTTTTGAGAGGGACATTGAAATATTTGAAAGTTTTGGTGAGAACCATACCATAGGGAACAATATTTCTTTTGTAATCTATATTGGTGGAGACTATCATGTTTTGTATGATGATGTAAGGGGGATTGAGTCTTTTGCAGTGGAGAAGGTGATAAATGATTAAGACATCATTGTAAGAGATATACTCGTGACTGTCATAGTGTGGAAGAATTGAATGGTGACTGATATTATTTAAAATTTTGGGAAGGGGTTTCAAATCTACAAACACAAAGTTGGATGATCAAGGAATGAAGAGCTCATCAAAAAATGAATCTTTGTTGACATTTAGAAAAGAATACCTATCTTTTCCAAAGATGGTTGGCCCTTATTTGGGTAGATGCAAAATTTCAGCCAAATTTGTAGGAGTGAGAGAGATTTCAAACCTTTTTAGAGTGGTGACAAGCAGAGCTATGTCAGGGAATGTTTTGGCTTTGCAGTAGAAAGGACGAATGACCTTAGGATAGTAAAAATATTTGAACTGTAGGAACTTAGACTAGCCAAGAGCATTAGTGTGTTGTTTGATTGAGGTTCCTTCAAACTGATTTTGATGGTGAACTAGAAAATTTTGGTGTTGAAGCGGAAGTTTTTGAGATGTTTTGTGGGGAAGCAGAGGGTTTTGAGGAAATTGGTGTTGAAGAATAGAGTCTTGATGATTTTGGTAGTGATTTAGAAGAAGGAGCACGACGTTTGAGTGGAGGTGGGGAACTAGATTCACCATCAAAGATGGTATAGATGGTTATGTCCACACTTTTGGATTGTTTGGAGGTATCAACTCCAACCATGATTCTTATTGATCTTCTTTTAGATGGATGCTTCAGGAGATGATTATAGATAGTAAGAGAAGGGGCGTTTAGAGGGAGAAGTTTATGGAGGGGTAGGTTGTGGTGGAGGAGATTGTGATCGAGATGGAGATGATGAGGGAGATGGCGCTCTTGGAGTTGTTGTTGTTGTTGTTTTTTTTTTCTGTTTTTTTTTCTTGCAGATGCTTTGGTACGAGCCATGTTTTTGGTGAGAAATGAAGAAGAATGAAAGAGTGAGTTGCAGAAGGTAAGAGTAAAGAGGTTTATATGAAAAAGGAAGAAACTATATTTTGGGAAGAGATGAGGGAGAGAGTGACAAACATGGGAATATGGGAATGGGTGGTTTACAAATGACTAGTGATATTGGGAAAGAGGAAAGTAGGCTATGATGAGGCTATGATAGCCGTTTTTTGGAGAAACAAAAAACCCGTTACAAGCTGCTTTGTGTGAATTAAATTGTTTGAATTTTTTATCCTTCATTTAAGTTTGACATAAACACAGAGACTGATGCGAAGAGGAGAGAAATGGAGATCATTCTCCGTATTGAACAAATCATTTCGGTTAGGCTTTTCAAGGGAGATAGCCTGGATTTTTAATTTTTCTTTAATAAAATTAAAACCATCTTCAACTAGAGGTTTAGTGAAGATGTCAGCAAGTTGATTTTTGGTGTCAACCAAGATTAAGTTAACGTCCTTTTTGTTAACACGATCTCTAATAAAATGATGTTTTATTTCAATATGTTTTGATATTGAATGTTGAATGGGGATTTTTTGGCATATTTATTGCACTTGTAGTATCACAATAAATTGGAACGTTTGTATAACTTACATAAAAGTTTTCAAATTGTTTTTTGATCGAGAAGACTTGAAACCAACAATTTGCAGCTGAGACTTAGTCAACTTTAGTTATTGATAAAACAATTGTGTTTTGTTTTATACATGACCTATTGTTTAGAGCTTCTCCAAGAAATTGACATGCGACACTGCTTTTTCTTTCAATTTTATCCCCAGCATAATCAACATCACAATAGGTTACAAGATGAAAATAAGTTCCTTTGCTATACGAAAGGCCCAAATTAGTAGTATCAACAAGATAATTTTTTTTTACAGTAGATAAATGAGATTCATTAGGTAAAGATGGGAATCTAACACATAATCCTACTGTAAAAACAATATATGGCCTGCTTGCAGTTAGATATAGCAATGCGCCTAACATTGCGCTGTATTCCTTTTCAGAGCTGGATTTTCCTTGTTCATCTTTGTCCAAATTTGAGGATGGATGCATGAGAGTTGTCATTGTTTATGACTTCATTCATTTTGTATTTCTTTGAAAGATCTTTGATGTATTTTTCTTGACATATAAAAACTCATTTTTCATATTGTTTGATTTGCAAGCCAAGAAAATATCTCAATTCCCCCATTATATTCATTTCAAATTCACTTTGCATGCGATTTGAAAATTCCTCACACATTT
Organism: Cicer chorassanicum; assembly: GCA_037974735.1. Lineage (NCBI taxonomy): Eukaryota > Viridiplantae > Streptophyta > Magnoliopsida > Fabales > Fabaceae > Cicer > Cicer chorassanicum. Next base: position 28,313,732 of record JBBPBP010000001.1, read on the forward strand.
TTTCATTTGTTGATCCAAAGATGACGTCGTCAAATCAGTTTTATCAGTTTTTCTAATGAATGTAGAATCAATCTTGCTTCTGGAAAAATCATTTTTTGTTAAGAAGGAACTTAGTCTTTCATACCAGACTCTAGGGGCTTGTTTTAGTCCGTATAGAGCTTTAGTAATTTTAAAGAAATGATTTGGTTTCTTTTGAATTTCGAAATTAGGAAGCTGATGAACGTATACTTTTTCGAAATTAGAAAATCATTTAAAAAGACACTTTTAACATCAATTTGAAAAAGTTTAATAAGTTTATGAGATGCATATGCAAGAAGTATTCTGATAGCTTCTAACCTTGCAACTCGAGCAAAAGTTTCATCATAATTAATACCTTCTTGTTGATTATAACCTTGAGCCACCAATCTTGATTTATTTCTTATTACTTTTCCATCTTCATCCATTTTTTGTAAATACCCACCTTGTGCCAACAATTGTTTCATTTTGTGGATTTAGGGCAAGAGTCAAAACTTGATTTTTCTTTTTTTTTTTTTCAAATTGGAGAAGTTTTCCTTGTGTTGTTCAACCCATGAGCTATCAACTATGGCTTCTTTGATTGATTTTGGTTCCATTTGAGAGATCATTGCCATGATGTTGTTGTTGTCATCTTTAAAAGACATTCTTGTTCTAATGCCATCAGATGTGTTTCCTCTAATTTATTTTTTGGATGATCTTTTACGGTTTTCAGCTTCATGGTGTTTGAGATGGAGATTAATGATCAATCTTGTTTTTATGAGCAAATATTTGCTGTTGTTGCTCAGATTGTTCTTCTTTTTCACCATCTAACTTTGATTTTTGCCTGATCATTATTCCCAAAAAGTTATAGTTCATGCATTCTTCTTGACAAAGGAAAGAAAACAATGTTTATCTCCTGTCATATGTCTCGAGTAGCCACTGTCCAAGTACAATGGCTTTTTCTTGACATTTTGAAAACCAACTTCATCGTTTTCCGGTTTCCTATTAGGCACATCTTGGCTTTTCATTTTCCTCTATGTATGGTTCTTCAGAATCATCCTAGGTGACCATTATGGATTTTTTCTTGAATGAAATTTTTGTGTGCCTATTTGTTTAAAGAACATTCAGTTTTGTAATATTCTAGTTTGTTGCACCCATAACATGTAATTTGACTCTTATCTATTTCTATTTTAGAGTTTTCCCTTATGCTTGGAAATCTTCTTTTGATCTGATATCTTCTTCTCATAATTCTTTGAATTTTTCTTGTAAGAAGAACTACTTACTCATCAGTTTCTTCTTGACCAATATCTTCTGAGTGTTCTCTTTCATCTTGTTGTGAAGCCGAATTTTCTTGAAGGTTTTGTGCAGCTTTTAAGGCTATTATTTTTCCTTTCTTTGTTGGTTTATACTCTTGCAGCAGTACTTCTTGTGCTCATAATCTTCCATTGAGTTCTTCCAATTTGAGTGTTTAAGGATTTTTGGCTTGACTTATGGCTATGACCATTGGCCCCCTTATGATTGGGAGACATCTCAGAATTTTTCTTACTCTATCTTGGACTGAGTATGCCATGAATGTGCAAACACGAGAATGGGGGGTTGAATTGTGGTTGACTAATTTGAAAACTTTTTCATCATTTGATTGAACTGGTTCAGATTTGATGATTTACTTGGAGTAGAAGCAATAACGAAACTAAGGAGTGCAGGAATAAAGTAACAAAAGTAACTTATCGTCTTTTCTCAAACAACCTGACAACCCCAGACCTTTAGGGAACACACGCACCTTGAATCTACCATCCAAGTCTTCTCCACACAATCCGACAACCCCATTTTATTGAAGGCACACTAACACCACTATCAGGTTTGAATACAAAGACTTGGAACTCGAGTAGTTGCTTCTAACAAGCTGATTATAACAATGACTACCACACTCTAAGAAAAACACTTAGAAAATATTTCTCATTTGAACAAGTGTTTTTCTCTTTGAACTCTAAGATGAATTTGGAATTTTGAGTTTCAATTCTTCTACTATTTTATGATTTTTTGATGAACTTCTTCTTCAGCCTTGAGTATTTATTTATAGATAAAATTAGGATTTCAATTTAGTCCTTGTTTACTTATGAATTATATCTTCATTCCTTGCTTGCTCAACAATGATCTTATTCAAAAATAAGTTCTTTAGCAGTTTGATAATATGCTTCTTGATAAGTTCTTATGAATTATATGCTTTGAATATGTTCTTGTGAATTATATGCGTTTTGATAATATGTTCTTATTCAAAAATAAGTTCTTATGAATTATATGCTTTTTGATAATATGTTCTTTAGCCAATTATTTATTTCTGAATACAGTATGAGCAGTTCTTCTAGATTGATTTGTTCGTATTTTGTTCAAATTGAGTTTGTAAATTCTTCACATTGATACAATTCATATTTTGTTCAGATTGAGTTTATACATTCTTCAGATTGATACTATTCGTATTTTGTTAAGATTGAGTTTGATAATTTTGTAAAATACTTATGTTTTTGATGAAGACAAAGACCAAGGAAAGTGATCAAGTTGCAAGCTCAAAGAGAAGTCAACAATCAAGTCAACTAGTATGCTAGAAGTCTTATAATTTAAGGTACGTGATGAATCTATTATTGATATATTTCAAATGCACATAAGAATATTCCATTTTAGCATATGCATCTAAAGAATTTTCAAAGTATCAAAATGCATGCACAATGTTTGAAAATCAAGTTTTTGACAAAAATCAAAGTTGTATTCGACTACAGCATCTTGTAGCCGGATACAAAACCAAGTCAGTGGCAAAATTCAGTCATCTGTATTCGACTACAAGGATGTGTATTCGAATAGAAGCTTGAAATTTTCAAATAAATCTGTACGTTACAGAGGTGTATTCGACTACACTCAGGCTGTAGCCAAATACAACTCCGAAGCAATGCAATTTTTCAGTTCAGATTCAATCTGGATCATTGCATATGTTCATCAAACCTCTAAGAACGATTTCCACTGATCTTAAGCGATGTATAAGGAGTATAAATACTTCTTAGTTTCAGATTTAACTTAACAACATGAACATTAATCTTAGAACAACTTTGAACAAACTTTCTGAAATATTTTAAGTTATTCAAAGTCTTACTTTCATATTACAAGTACATATTTTACATTGTCATAGCATAGAAAAAGGTTCTCCATTATACTTGAAACTATATTAGACTGTTATTATTGTACAAGAAAACATCAACTGTTATATCTTATTGATTTAGTCAAAATCATTGTTGTTAAAACCATTCAAGTTATTGTGTAAATTGAGGAAAGTGGTGTACTTTTTAAAGTGTTGTAAACTAGGATAATGGTGTACTATCTTAGGCGGATTGTTAGAAGTCTGTAACAAAAATCTTAGAGTTAGACTTATACTTATTCTGACAATAGTGGAAAAATCTCTTGTTGTGTGAAGAGGACTAGATGTACCCTTGGTTGAAAGGGGAACCGGGATAAATTGTTGTGTTCTTTATTTTTCTGCCATTTATATTTTACCATATTCTTAAATCATAGTTAGAAATATAATCCACTAAGTCTCTAAAAACTAGCAAATTTCTAAACACCTAATTCACCCCCTCTTAGGTGCGCCTCTATAATAACAAATTTTTCAGATAGATACTGTTCGTAATTGTTAAGATTGCTTTCTCAAATTCTTCAGATGAAACTTCCTTCCTATCACGTGTTTTGATCTAGGCGGGAATATAACGTTGGACCGATTCTTGAACTTTCATAAGTAGCAATATGACTAAGTTCAATTCAGTATTTTGTGCTTTGTCAAAATTTGAATCATATCTTTGCGAATAATAAATGTATGTTCTTGTGAGTTTTTCTTCTTGTAAACAATTCATATCTTCTTGTGATAAATCTTGATTAAATCTCTTTGTAAATAATTCATATCTTCTTGTAGATAAATCTTAATCAAATCTTGTAAATAATTCATATGTTCTTGTGGTAAATATTGATCAAATCTTCTTGTAGATATATTTTGATTAAATCTTCTTGTAAATAATTCATATCTTTTTGTAGATATATCTCGATCAAATCTTTTTCAAATCTTCTTGTAAATAATTCAACTTGATTAAAGATTTTCTTAAATTATAAATCTGAATCAAATCTTATTTTAGATTTTCTTCAAAATCTTCTTTCTTACTATGTGAAGTCAAATATATTGTTTCCATAAAATACTTTTGATAACATCAAAAGTCTAAGTATAAAACCAACTTGGTTGCAACAATCTTTCCACTTTTTGACAATGAAAAAACTGTATTTTTGATAACAAGTTTTCTTTTAAATACTTTGTTTCCCCATTACTTAAGGCTCCCCTTAAGTCTAAGTATTTTTGATATTTTTCATATTTTGTTCAGATTGAATTTGGAAACTCTTCAGATTGATACTGTTTATATTTTGTTATGATTGAGTTTGTAAATTCTTTAGATTGATACTGTTTGTATTTTGTTAAGATTGCTTTCGCAAATTCTTCAGATGAAACTTCCTTCCTATTGCTTCGTTTGATTTGGGCTGGAACATATTGTTGGACCGGTTCTTGAACTTTCACAAGTAGGAATATGACCAAGTCCAATTCAGTATTTTGTTCTTTGTCAAAATAAGAATCATATCTTTGCACATAAATATATCTTCTTGTGAATGTTTCTTCTTGTAAACAATTCATATCTTCTTGTGATATATTTTGATCAAATATTCTCGTAAACCATTCATATATTCTTGTGATAAATATTGATCAAATCTGCTGATAAATAACTCATATCTTCTTGTAGATAAATCTTCTTCAAATCTTCTTGTAAATAATTTTCATACTATGTAAAGTCAAATATATATATTTCTCATAAAATACTTTTGTTAACATCAAAACTCTAAGTATAAAACCAACTTGGTTCCAACAATCTCCCCTTTTTTGACGATGACAAAACTGTATTTTTGATGACAACTTTTCTCTTAAATACTTTGACTCCCCTTAAGTCTAAGTATTTTTCTAAGTATTTTTTGTTCCCATATTATCAAAAATCTTTCCCCCCTTATGTCATCAGATGAAAAGACTTGAAAGTGAAACTTGACTCCATTTTTTTTGCCCAATTTTTTTTTTAATTTTCCTTTTTTCAGTTTTCACTTTTTTTTAATAGAATGAAAATAACATAGACATAAAACATAAAATTTATCCCAAGTACGAAACTAAACTACTATAAGGTTGGCACAACATCAGTTAGGAAAAAGAATAAGGTTTAGGTTTTTCTTGATGAAGTCAAACCTATCTTCAACTAGTGGTTGGGTGACTATGTCAACCCATTGATGCTCCATCCAAAGTAGTTGAAAACTGCAGCCAGTTGCTGAAATGTACTGAGCTTCTGTTGTTGACATTGCAATGGTGTTTTGTTGTCACCTAAAAAAGTGCAGTTGTCACTAGTGCTCTTTCTTTCTAGTTTATCTCCAGCATAATCAGAATCACAGTATCCACTCAATTTGTACTTAGGATATTTCTTATAGAACAAGGTAAGGTTGGTAGTGCCTTTCAGGTTTTTAAGGATTCTCTTAATAGCAATTTTATGTGATTTCCTAGGGTCAACTTGAAATCTTGGATATACACTAAACGTGATGTTAGGTCTAGAAGCGGTAAGGTAAAAGTAGGGATCCTATCATTCCTTTATAGGTTTTTTGGACAACTTTTTTGCCTGAATCATCTTTTTCAAGTGAACAAGTAGGGTGCATTGGTGTAGCCATAGGTTTGCAATCACTTATCTTAAACTTCCTAAGAAGCTCTTTTGTATATTTAGTTTTATGAATGTATATACCTTTTTGACTTTGCTGAATTTGTATCCCTAAGAAGAACTTAAGTTCTCCCATCATACTCATTTGAAATTCAAGTTGCATCAATTTAGAAAATTCTTGGCAAAGAGTGCCATTAGTAGATACAAAAACAATGTCATCAACATAAATTTGAATAATAAAAATGTCATCTGCTATTGATTTTCTAAAGAGTGTATTATCAACCAGTCTTCTTTCAAAGTTATTTTTAAGCAAGACGTTACTAAGTCTATCATACCATTCCCTAGGTACTTATTTTAGATCATACATAGATTTCCTAAGTTTAAAAACATGATTTGGAAATTCAGTACCTTCAAAACATGGAGGTTGTTTAACATAGACTTCTTCACTTATATAACCATTTAGAAAAGCACTTTTAATATCCATTTGAAATAATGTAATGTTATTATTTGCAGCAAAAGAAAGTATGATACAAATAGCTTCTAACATGGCTACTGGAGCAAATGTTTCAGTGTAATTTTCGCCTCTATTGATTGTAGCCTTGTGCGACAAGTCTTGCTTTGTTTTTTGACCACTTCACCTTTTTCATTTAGCTTGTTTCTAAACACCCACTTGATTCCAATAATGCTCTTCTTTAGTCTAGGTACTAGATGCCAAACACCATTCCTCTTAAATTCATTTAACTCTTCTTGCATTGCAAGAATCCATCCGTCATATGCCAATGCTTAGAGTTTCAGGATGATATGACTTGTACTTCCATCCAGATCTTCCTTCTGACTTATCTTGACTATTTTCGACTTGATCAGATTCATCCTTTGAAGATTTATCACATTCTTCTGATTTTCTTGTATCCTCTGATTTTTCAAGTTCTTCTGGTTTGTCTGCATCTGCTTCCTTTAGTTCTGGTAAACCTGCAGTATCCTCAACTTGTTTTGACTTTTTAAGGTCAAACTGGTTGTCATATAACATAGTATAAATCAGATAATTGAAGAATGAAATCAATATAGCCAAAACATCAATTTTGTTTCTGGTGGTTTTCGCTTGTTTTGGAAAACCAAACTTGTATGCTACTTCTGCTGAAGTGTTCAGATTCTGTGGATCTTCTTGTTCCTCTAAATTTTTTATGAACCTGCGAACTACTTATCTAGCTTTGATTTTTAAGATCAAACTTCTTGTTATCACAGTAAACATAATAATTAAACAATAATTAAATTTAAAGAATGATATAACCTATATGTCAACAGTTTCAGTTTCACTATGAAAACCTTTTTATTTCTTCTTTTCTAGTTTTCAGATTCTGAATTCGCATATTCTCTAATTAGAGGGTCTGGATGATGGGATTTGAATTCCCATCCAGGTTTGTAGTCTTGATGAATTTGATTGGAGCGTTCAGAGAAGTCTCCTGATTCTGATTGTTAATCTGACACTTCTGTTTCTGCTATGTGTCAGGTTACTTTGGTAATTTTGAAACTAATGGTAATTATGATTCTTCTGGTAGTTCCAGTTATGTTGATATGTCTGATTTCTCTGCCAGTTTTGATATTGCTGATATGTGTGCTTTCTCTACTAGTTTTGATCTTGTTGATACTCCAGATTTTTCTGATATTTCTGGTTCCTCCTATGGTTATGGTTATGATAGGTACTGTGCTGACCAATCCTTCTTCCACCATAGTTTGTTGGCTTTTGTTTGTTAAGTCTTGGTACATAGACCTTTTCCCCTTCATATATTGCAAGCATCCACTGACCAGGCACAATGATTGGTGTTTCAATTTGGTTGGTTAGAACATTTGCAACATAAACAATTTTATTCTTTGGTACCCAAATCTGGTTTGGTCCTGGTTTGTTAGTTCTTAAAGGTTTCTTGTCTCTCCATGTGATTAGCATATGACAAGATATTTAGTGTGACATTTCTTATAGCAAATAGTACATAAATCATCAGAGGGAAAAAACTTAAATTCAATTACTTTTTCTTGAAATCCTATTCCTCTTTTACCATTCCTACTAACATTATAAATTATAGATGGATACTTGCTTCTTTCTATACCATTATCAAGGAAATCTTTAAATACTTCTTTATGCTTATTAGAGTTACATGTGGTATTTTCAATTGATGTTGAACTATAATTACTTTTCATAGTTAAATTTTCAGCTTGAAGTTCAGCAATATTAGTTTTCAGATTTGCATTTTCTATTTTTAGTTCAGTAATATCAGTTTTCAGAGTTGCATTATCTGTCTTAAGTTCAGTAATATTAGTTTTTAGAGTTACATTTTCCGTTTTAAATTTAGCACTTTGATTCTTTAAAACATTAACTTTTTCAGTTAGATTTTTATTTTCTTTCTTAAGTGTTTTCAGTTTTAAAGACAATTTGTGATTCTTATTTAAAAAATCATTTATAGCAGTAACTAAATCAAATCGAGTAAATTCATAAAATATTTCAATTTCTTCATCTGTTGATTCATTTCCAGAGTTAGAGTCTGTGTTTGTATGAACTATTAGAGCCAAATCTAGGTGCTCTTCATCATTAGAGGATTCATCATAATCATCCCATGTAGCCATCAGACTCTTCTTCTTGGGTCTAGAATATTTCCTATGATGTTTCCCTTTCTCCATATTTGGACATTCTGACCCAATATGTCCAGTTCATTGCATCCATAGCAGATGATGATTTTCTTGCCATATTTATCATTATTTCCTTTGTTGGATTGCCTAGAATATCTTTGGGGAAATTTCTTCTTTATGTTGTGCCACATCTTCTGAACTTTTCTGCATACAAACGTCAGTTCCTCTTCCTCTAAGTCTTCATTCTGATCATCAGAATCATCATCCTCTGATTCTGCTGTTGCCTTCAGAACTTTCTTCTACTTGGATTTCAAAGCCAAGGTTGGTTGCTTCTTCTTGGGCTCATCCTCTGCAAGCTCAATTTCATGTGATTTGAGAGAGCTAATTTAATTCTTCCAACTTAAGAGTATTCATATCCTTTGCTTCTTGAGTGTTAGTGATCTTAGGTCTCCACTTGGTTTTCAGACTCCTTAGTATCTTCTTCACGTGATCAGCAGTAGTATAACTATTTTCAAGTACCTTTAATCTTGAGACCAAAGTCTGGAATATGGAAAACATTGTTTCAATGTCTTCATCTTCTTCCATCTTGAACAACTCATACTTTTTGACTGGGAGGTTGGCCTTTGCTTCTTGAACTTGCTTGCTTCCTTCATGGGTCAGAATCAAACTATCATAAATACTTTTTGCTGTCTCCTTATTGGTGCACTTGTCAAACTCCTTGAAGGTGATTGCATTTATCATGAATGTTCTGGACTTATGATGCATCTTGTACATCTTCTTCTGATCAACATTCATCTCCTTTCTTGGAATTTCAATATCATCAGTATTTTTCGGAGCAATATAACCATCTTCCACCAAGTCCCAAAGTTCAGGATCTTGTGAAATATAGAAACTTCTTAGTCTGTCCTTCTAATACTCAAAATGTTCTCCATCAAATAGAGTTGGTTTGTTGATGTTTCCTCTAACAGCTTCTTCAATGAATCCAAACATATTAAACCCTTGGATCTTTTCTCAAACATTGTAAAGTGCTCAACCTTGAGACCTAACTTTGATGCCAATTGAAGGTACAAACACGAGAAAGGGGTTGAATTGTGTTTGCCAAAGTTGATAACTTTTTGATAATTTAAATTTAAATAAAAAAAACTAGTTCGATTTTGGTGACTTACTTGGTGTAGAAGCAATCATATTCAGAGGCAACAAAAAATTTGACACATAGATTTATCATGGTTCACCACTAACTTGGCTACATCCAGTCCCCTCATTCAGAAGACTTTAATCCACTAATTCAAATACCTTAAATTACAAAGCACGAGACCCTCCAAACCAGTCTTCCCAAACAGCCCGACAACCCCATTCTTTTGAGGAACTAACCACCTTGACCTCACAAGCCAAGTCTTCTTCTAACAACCTGACAACCCCAGATTGAAGAAGGAACTAAACCACTATCGGGTTGGATACAAAAGATTGGAACTTGAGTAGTTGCTTCTTAAAAGATGATTATAATAATAACTCTCACACTCTAAGAAAAGAACACTCAGAAAATATTTCTAACTCGAAAAAATGTTTCTCTCTTTGAACTCTAAAACTACTCTTTTATGCTTTTCGATGATTTTCTTCTTTAGCCTTGAATGTCTATTTATAGTTAAAATTTGGGCTTCAATTTAGTCATTGTTTAATTATGAATGATATCTTGTTTAGATTGAGTTTGTAAATTCTTTAGATTGATTCTGTTTGTATTTTGTTGTACATAAATCTTGATCAAATCTTCTTCAACTTTTAATTAAATCTTCTTCAACTTTTAATTAAATCTTCTTCAAATTTTGATAAAATCTTCTTCAAATCTTGACTTTATTTTCTTTTCAACTTGGACAAAGATTTTCTTCAATCAAATCTTATTTTAGATTTTCATCAATTATAATTTGGAATTAAATCTTATTTTAGATTTTCTTCAATTATAAATTTGAATCAAATCTTATTTTAGATTTTCTTCAAAAACATGAATCTTCTTTCACACTCTTTGAAGTCAAATATATTGTTTTCTTAAAATATTTTTCTTAACATCAAAACTCTAAATGTAAAATTAACTTGGTTCCAACACATAGGTGTCTACACCCAAACCATTTTCTAATTGTTGATATTATGTTTCCACGAAAGACATTACTCTTAGAGATAGAAAACTTTTGTTTTGACAAGCTAGCATACTTCGTACAAAGTATAGACAAACATAAGACGGATCATACCTTTGCTTTAGACAAAAAAGTCGCCAAACAAAAATATATTGGTGCTATTTATAAATAAATTGTATAATTATTTAAAGTTGTTTTAAATGCATTGTTTATCCCTTTATTTTATCATGGTCATAAAAATAGTTCATCATTTTTAAAATCAATTTTTTTGTCCCTCGCATGTCACACATATTGAAGTGGTAAGTTAAAAGAATAAATAAATATTTTTGTAATCTATTATAATATTTGAAAATATTTTTATTATTTTTTAAATATATTATTTAATGTTTAATGAGGTGGATAAATATAAATTCAGCAACATTTTGAAACTTTAGTAAATTTAATACAATATCATTTAAAAACACTTTACATCATTGTTTTTGGACTTAAACATCTAGGTTTAGACCTAAATTGTAACAAATAGATCAAAAGTACAATTAAATCTTTACATATAAATCATCAAACTTATTTGTCTAGATTCAAATCCATGCCAAATAGTTTAAGTTATGCTTCATTCCATTTCCAGCATAATTTGATTTTGCTATCTTGTGATTTTAAAAATTTAAATATAGTTTGTATTGTTTTTAAAATGTAAAATAGATTGAGATGTCAATTTAGTAGTAAAAATTTGACAGAAATATATTTCAAATTCTGTATGAAACTATTATAAAATGACCATTAACGTGATAGTCATTAACAATAATTTCCCTCTTCCTCAATTTGTTTTAAAATAAAATACATTGGACCAGCATTAACTCAATCCAATACAGTATGATGCATAGAAGAAACTGAAATCTTTGGAAATTGCTCCCTCAACCAGGTTATCAAGATTTACTATATTTAAAACTGAAAAATGATGGGCCTCTATTTGAATAATTTGACTAACATGAAAAACATGAAGGCCCATTTTGGACCTTATGCTTTCCTCAAATTGAATCAAGTGCCACGCCTATTTCAGCAATAGCCGTTTTTCTCCAACTATTTTTCCCACCCCCAAATTCTGTAGCCGAAAAGCTTTTTAATTAAGGGAAATGAAATGGCACTTATAAAAAAAAAATCTAAATGTAAAAAAAATATATTAAAAGTTGTATATTTTAAAGTTTAAAATTGTAAAAAATAAGATTTTTATTCAAATTTTATTTTTATATAATTTTTAATATTTTAAAAAGTGTCTTTAATATACTTTTAGTACGACCTTTTAATTAATATTTCAAATACAATCCAAAATTGATCCCGTAACATAAGCCCAATTACTTGGCATTAAATGTGTCTCCCATCTTTTTTTCTTTTTAACTCACTAGTTTTTAAAATTTAATTATAGTTTTGCTTACTATATTTGTACTAATTTGTAAAATTGATTACTCTATTTGAAAATATAGTAGTTTTGGTTTATCTTTCAAATTTTTTAATTAAAAAAAGTTGGTGATTTGAAATATTTTAAATTACGTGGCATATGCGTTTATGATGTAAAACCATCTAGATACATTTAGTTATTTTTATGTTATTAATTGAATGAAAAAAATAAATAATTTCAGAAGTAGAAACTGAAATTTTTGAAGGATTTTATTTTAATTTCATAGGTATTAATTATTCAACACTATCGTATCATATATCACATCGTTTAAAATATTTCATATCACAATTTTTTAGTTAAAAAATTCACGACTGATCAAAACTGTTGATTTTAAAATATGAGATCTAATTTTACAAATTAGTGGAAAAAAAAAGGTCAAAACTGCAATTAAACCTATTTTTTTTTTTATTATTTCATGAAAAACTACATATGTATAGATGTGGGCTATACCATTAAACGAGGTTTTTCCCATTTTTTTTTTTGTTTTGTTTTAATTCACTAGTTTACAAGAATGAGATTTTAGTAATTTAAAATTCGAGTGACATAATAAAATTTGATCAAAAATAATTCTTGTTGTGATTTAAATTGAGATTTTTCCAAACAATTCATCATAAATTGAAAAGTTTATTAATACTTGATTTAAATTCAAAACAAGTCAAGGAGATGATTACCCGTTTACATGATTTGCTTTAATAATTCAAGTAGTTTAGTAAGACAAAATTGATCTTATTTTAGTAAATTAACAAGATAAGGTACCAAACTATTGGAGGATTGATCATGGTAATGCGCATAATTTTGAATGAAATTGATATTTCTTTCCATTTTGTTACTTTTCCCATAAGAAAGCATTCCCAAGAGGCATGGGTGCATTTGGACATAATTAACTCCAATAATAATTATTAAGTCCTACCTAAGATAAACTAAACTAACACCGTGATTGGAGGTAATGTCTAGTAAGAGTAACTTTGGAGAGAACACGTTTTGAAGCCTTTCTTAGACTATAACTATGCCATATATTGGTTGCGTAAACTTTTTTTTTCTTTTCTGAAAGCATAAAAATAGAATGGTGAAATTGAATTTTTTTATAGTAGTTGATATGACTTCACTAATCTATAACCATAGTTTATAGGCTTTAGTTTTACCATACTATCATCAATTTTAGGTTTAGGCGTTCTTGTCAATGGCCATATGGGGTATATATATATGGCTCTGCCTGGATCTATAAATGGAAGAGGTTGAGATTACAATGATGATTGTGAAATTTAGCATGGAGATGGTTGACCTTTATTTTGAAGTGAATATCACCAATTTCTAACATTGGTTATAATGCAGACCATATCTCTTTATGCAGTTGACATTGTTAAATGATTAATAAACTAAGACGATTGTCTCCCATTGGTCGATTGATAAATTAAAAGAGATTAAATGAGTTTTAAAAGAAATTATGAATTTAAATTCATAAAAATTAACGTAACGATTAGATGAAAGAGAGTCTAAGTTCAAAAGAGAAACTAAACTATTAGACAAATACTCCTGGACTTATAATAATATTGAAAGAGTCTAGAAAAAAAAGCTAAAATTAGCAAGACAATCCACACTTTTGTTTCTTGTAACAGCCCGACCTTTACCGTTATCGCCACTGTTAATGACGACCTTCTCGCTCCCCTTTCCACCTATTGGAAATAGCGAGTTTTTGTGTTATGTGGGAATCAAACCCAGTACCTTCTCGCCCCCTTTTCTTCTCCGTAGAAAAGAACGAGTTTTTGCCTTCCGTGAAAATCGAACCCGATACCTGAGAGATAAGTACCATCGCCCATTCATTCCCAATGTAAGTTATGTAAAATCCGCTTAGGAAAGTCATTGGAATTCATCCAAGGTTCAATGATAAAGAAAAAAAACCAAGTTATTATTGAGCACATAACTTTTTGAAGACCAATCTTAATGAGGGATTGGCTATGCCCCTGATATTCTAGAACACTTCATTTGAGATGATTATCATTTAATTAGAAATTACTTTTATGGTGAGATTATTATTTTAGAAACAATTGGGAAATAATTAAAACACTTAACCACTAATATTGATATAAATGGGATGAACTATATTCAAGCTCAGCTACACAAAATGCTAATTCAAGTTTATTTTATTAATAAAAAAACAAACTCAAGCTAAAAACTCAATTATTTAAATTTAAAGGAGCTAAAAACTCAAGTCTTATAAGTTCGTCATAATTAATCACTTGTTAATAGCTGGACTATATATATATATATATATATATATATATATATATATATATATATATATATATATATATATAGCATATAAAATGAGAAGATTTTCATAATAAAAGGTGAGGTGGTTAAATCTTGACCACATAATTATATATGGATGATCTAGATCAGAACAAAAAGTTATGTGACTTTTTTAAGTGATCACGTGCTACTTAAATAATTCTTAATCATGACGATCTATGTATTATTATGTGGTCTAATCACGATTATTCATGTATTGTTATATGGTCAAAGTTTAACTCTTTCATTCTCTCATTATAAAACTCTTTTTATTTGATATGTTCCATATATATAGATAAATATTAGAAAAAAACTCGATTTACCGACAAAAAAATAAAGAAGAAAAAAACTTGATTATATATAGAGAGTTAATTATATGATGTATATATAATAAAAAAAATTAAATTATATATATAGTACTTTTATGTAAAAGCATAGTATATATTTGTAACTATTGGCAGAGGATCATGTAATATTAATCCTTTATTTTTTTATACAAAAAATAAAATCAGAGTGCAATATATTATATGGTGGATATGATATATCAACTATGATGGAATCTAATAAATATTATGCATTAAATAAATAAGAACCATGTCAAAATCCAATTATACAATCCAAAGCCTACAACGTTTATTTCATTAAAAATCTTACCGATAATATACTAAAGTAAAAAATATCTGATGAAGGAAAAAATATTAAGTTATAAATAAATAAACTTTCAATATTAAATATGAAATAGATAAACTTAAATAATTAAATAAATGAACTTTTAATATTAAAATGTTAATAATTAATAATAACTCTGGTGAAGGATCTGTAAAATAAAAGAATTTAGTGAAGAAAAGAATATTAAATAGTTAAAAAAAATTAATTTAGTAAACTTTCAATAAAAAGTAATAACTAAGTTAAAAAGAATCAATTAAACAAGTTAAACTCAAGATTGACTCTTTTTAATAAGTCAATTCTAATTTTTTTAGTTAAACTCATCTAAATAAATGAGCTCAAACTTGAGCAATAGACATTTTCACGCAAAACAATCTCAAATTTTAAGTGTTCGACTCAGACCCAATATATGAAGATATCAAACAACATTAAAGTCCGTTTGATTTCCCAAACAATAAGTATTGAACATAATTATATAGGACAATCTTTTTAGTAATAACTTTTTGTCTTGTGAGAGAAGAGAGAATAAAAAAAATATATGAGGCAACAATATTCACCAACACCTTTAAAGAATAAATCTTTCATTTTTCATAAATTAGGATACTGGAAACAAGACGACAACGTACGACACATATATGAAAGTTCCTAACGTATTGAATTCAGTTTCATAATGGTTTTTTAATTGGTTCTTTCTAGTTCTTTATTTTATTTTATTATTAATATACTTATTGAAGGACATGAATATTTTATTTGGTGAACAACAAATATTTAAGGATTTGGTCGAATAGGCGAAAAGCAAAAGAGGTGTTGGATATGCTTTCTTATTTTGTCACAATGGTTAAGTTAAGAAGGATATTATGGATGAAGAAGTTGTAGGCAACAAGATCGATGGAGGAAGAGAGACATGCCTGGAAGCTGATTAATGGAAGAGGAAAAGTTGAATGAGTTGTTGGTGTTTTAGGAAAGAGAATGTCACGTCTTCCACTTAAGTATCTTTCAATCTCCACCTTTTATTTTAATCAAGTGGTTGCAAATGCTTCCTCTAACTCTCACATAAGAAATAAAATTCTCACTAAACGCACTCTATCTATCTATCTATCTATCTATCTATCTATCTATCTTTATATATATATATATAAACAAACGAGATAGAGTGAGATAGAGAGAGAAAGAAATTGATAGAAGAGATAGAGAGAGAAAATGAGAAGTATATAGATAGAGTTAAGTATTGGAGACAAGGGAGAAATGAGACAATGAAAAAGACAAGAGAGATGAATGAGGGGAGATGTAGCGATATAGTAGAAAAACAATGAAAGTGAAAAAACAATGAAAATGAAACATTAAGGTGCCGCGACCTAAAATTTCGAGTGTTTTTCGAATTAATTGAGTTGCCAACAAAATTTATTTTAAAATAGAGAAAATATTGAGAAACCCTTAAAAATAGAAAAAAATAACAAATGGTCTTTGAGACCAAATTTTGAGTTCGGGAGTCGATTATGCATAAGGAAAGTATTAACACCCTATGATATCCGTTAAAATACGGTTACGACAACGACAACGACAACAATATCGTCATAGGTTTGAACTTTTTAGTCTTATTTTTTTTTGTTTTACGTTTCATTCATTAGATTCTCTTAATTTTTGCTCTTACAAATAAAAATCTACATTTTTTTTTAAAACGAAAGAGTAGTTGTATGGTGAAGATAAAAAACAACAAATTTATCGTACAAGAGAAAAATACCTTTGCGTTTTTTGATACTTTCTCTGATTTTTTCCTCTTCTCCTTCTTTGTATGTGTTTTTTTTAGTATTGTTAATCTCAGATGTTTTATTTTATCCCCCTTACTGAGATAAATGAAGATTTATTTATAGAATTTTTTTTATAAAAAAGTTTAGATGCTTTCTTTGTCTGTGCCTTTGTCCTTCTCCATTGATTTCCTGTTTGATGTTTCTTTTCCTTGTTCATCATCTGAGATTTTTTTTCTACACATCTGATGCATTCATGATTTTAGCCTATGTTTGTTTTTATCTGTTCATCGCTCATTTGTTGGACAAATTTGATTGTTAGGTTAAAGAGCATTTTTTATTAGCAACTTTGGGTCTTGGACTCAACATAATTTGTCTTTTAGTTTCTGCTTTAAACTCAAAAGTTTGTTTTTGCTCTGTATCATGTGTAAAATGACTAAGGGCAAAGGGAGTTGATTTTTCATTATTCATTACAATACTAATTTTGCCATATTTTGTGCAGTAGCAGAAAACAAAATCAAGGTAGCAAGGCAACATAAGCAGAAAATTAGCTTGTTAAGGTTGTAATTTGATTTGGTTTTATTTTACTGTTGTAAATTGATTTGGCTTTATTTGGTAATTTGATTTGCCATTGATGAGACATAAAGAGTCTAATTTATTGTAATTATTCTATTCCCTTTTTTAATATATTTTCTATTTTTTGATTTATTTTAAAAAAGTTGGACAAAATTAGGGTACTACAGCTACCCCTATTTAATTATATTTTACTTGAAAAAATATGAAAATATGAATAACAATGGTTTTCATTTTCATGTTATCAAGTAAAAGATAAGTAAATATAAGAACCTAAATTTTATCCAATAACAAACGCATGAATTAAAGTGCCCCTGAAATGTTAAAGTAGGAAAGATGCAATTTTTGGAAATGTGCAAAATGATCGTATTCGGATTGATTATCGATGCGTAGATCGACATGAGTGAAAATAATCATCTTTTGATTATTTACCGATGCATAAATCCATAGAAATAAAAAATGATTCTCTTCGGATTGGTTACCGATGCGTAGATCGACATAAATGAAAGTGATCGTCTTCGGATTGGTTACCGATGCGTAGATCCACAAAATTGAAAGTGATCTTCTTCGGATTGGTTACTGATACATAGAAAGACAGAGTGCAAGTGATCGTCTTCGGATTGGTTACCGATGCATAGATCAACAGGAATGAAAGGATGACCGTCTTCGGATTGGTTACCGATGCGTAGATTGACAGAGTGAAAGTTATCGTGTTCAGATTGGTTACCGATGTGTAGATCGACAGGAATAAAATGATGATCATCTTCAGATTGGTTACCGATGTGTAGATCGACAGAGTGCAAGTGATCGTCTTCGGATTGGTTACCAATGCGTAGATCGACAGGAATGAAAGGATGATAGTTTCGGATTGGTTACCGATGCGTAGATCGACAGAGTGCAAATGATCGTCTTCAGATTGGTTACCGATGCGTAGATCGACAGGAATGAAAAAAAACGTAATTGGTCCAATCTTGAAGGTAGATAAAGAGGAAGAATAAGTATATGATACTTGCAATTCAAACGATAAGGTATGAATGATTCATGTGTGTGTTATGCATTGAGTATAGGTAAAGTCTCAATGAAGATGTATGAATCATGTGAGTATGAGTAAACTATGCATGATTTATGTGTGTCATGCATTATAGATCAATTCTTGTTCATTTCTTTAATTCCCCGATCCTTATGCTCTTCTACGCCCCAAGATTCAATGGATGAATAAAAACAAATATTATTTCCACATGATGACTCTTCGTATTTATTGAGTGACCGCTTTTTTTGAGGCGAAACAAAAATCCATTATTTAAAATGATTACTCTTCATGCACCTATACATGTTAAGGATCTATCGAGTTATTAAAATACTTTTTATATTTACACATATTTCAAATTCCAAAATTTATTATCATAAAATAAAATTTTTAAAAAAAAAGACTAGAACCAACAACCACGAGACTGAATTAGCTTAGAAAGAGGGTAATGTATAACATCGAATGACAAGATTGGAAAATGTACATTCATTACATTAAGAATAATACAATTGAGCTAAGGGTTACAATGTAGGGATGAATGTGTTTAGGTTAAGTTGAAGGGATAACAACCGCTATTCATTATTGTAATTTAGGCACTCCCGTTGGTCAGCTTCCAAGAATAATAATTGCCCCAGTTTGAAATGCTTGATTGATTTTTTTTTTATCCCTAACTTTTGCATGGACTGCTCTTCCAAGTTTTCAATCTATTGGGATGCTCTAATTTTTGCCTAAGTCGCCTTTTCAGGTTTTCAACCTAGCGAGCCCATTTTTTTTTAAGCATAATATTTTTTGACTGCATCTGAATTTATTGGAAGTGAATGTCACCTCCATCCATTTCTGTGAGTATTAAGGCTCCCCCAAAAAAAGCTTTTTTCACAACATATGGTCCTTCGTAATTCGGGGTCCATTTTCCACGAGAATCATTTTTTATGGGTATTATTTTCTTTAATACCAAGTCCCCTTCTTGAAACTCTCGAGGACGAACTTTTTTCTTGTATGCTTTATTGAGTCTTTTTTGATATAGTTGACCGTGGCATAAAGTTATCATTCTTTTTTCTTCTATGAGATTTAATTGGTGAAATCGTGATTGAACCCACTCAACCTCCTCCAGTTTTGTTTCCATCACGACTCTGATCGAGGGAATTTCAACTTCAATGGGAAGTACCGCTTCCATTCCATACACCAATGAGAAATTAGTTGCCCCTGTTGAGGTACAAAGAGAGGTTCTATAGGCATGTAATGCAAAAGGAAACATTTCATGCCAATCCTTATATGTCTTCACCATCTTTTGTATGATGTTCTTGATATTCTAATTTGCTGCTTCTACAGCCCCATTCATTTTTTGGACGATATGGCGAAGAATTATGGTGCTGAATTTTGAAATTATCACACAACTCCATCATTTTATTATTCAGATTGGTCGCATTGTCAGTGATTATCTTATTTGGCAAACCATATCGACAAATCAATTCTCTTTTAATGAATTTGACAACTACACTTCTCGTAACATTGGCATAAGAAGCGGTCTCAACCCATTTTGTGAAATAATCAATAGCTACTAGAATAAACTGGTGCCCATTTGAAGCCTTAGGTTCGATGAGTCCAATAACATCTATTCCCCACATCGAAAATGGCCACGGTGATGTTAAAACATTCAAAAAGGTGGGCGGTACATGTACTTTATCAGCATAGATTTGACATCTATGACATTTCTTTACGTAGCTAAAGCAATCGGACTCCATGGTCAACCAATAGTAGCCAGCCTTTAGGATTTTTCTTGCCATTGCGTGCCCATTTTCATGAGTCCCGAAAGAACCTTCATGGACCTCTTGAATGATTTTCTTCGCTTCCTCTTGATCCACACATCTGAGGAGAACCATATCATGATTTCTCTTATAAAACACATCACCATTTAAGAAGAAATTCATTGACAACCTCCTTATAACCCTCTTGTCATTCTTTGAAATACCTAATGGATATTCCTTATTCTTAACATATGATTTGATATCATAAAACCATGGCTTGCCGTCAGATTCTTCTTCTATCGATAAGCAATATGGTGGCTTATCTTTTCGTTGAATTTTTATGACCGACATATCGTGACTGACGTTTATTTTGAACATTGACAACAGTGTGGCCAAGGCGTCAGCTAATTGGTTTCCTTCTCGAAGGATATGGTGAAAAGTGATCTTCTTGAAGTGTTTTGTCAGTTCTTTGATATGGGTATGATACGAAATCAATTAGGAATCTCACGTTTCCCACTCCCCTTTTGTCTGATGGATGACAAACAATGAGTCTCCAAATACTTCAAGAACTTTTACCTTTTATTCAATAGCTGCTTTAATGCCCATAACACATGCTTCATATTCCGCAATATTGTTTGTGCAATCAAAAAACAACCTAGCAGTAAATGGAGTGAACTGGTTCTTTGGGGAAATCAAAATGGCCCCAATTCCATTCCCTAACGCGTTAGAAGCACCATCAAACACCAACGTCCATTTTTCTTTATCAGGTGATTCAGTCTCTTCAAATAAAGTCATGATGCCTTCATCAGGGAATTTACACTGCATTGATTGATAATCTTCTACAGGTTGTTGGGGTAAATACTCTGCTATGGCGCTTACTTTGATAGTTTTTTGCGTAATATATACCAAATCGTATTCTGATAACAACATATGCCAACGGGCAATCATTCTAGTAAGAGCAGGTTTCTCAAAGATGGATTTAATTGGGTCCATTTTAGACACCAACCAAGTTGTATGACATAACATGTATTGCCTCAACCGGCGAGCAGCCCATGCTAATGCGCAACATGTTCGTTCAAGAAGTGAATACCTTGTTTCACAACTGATGAACTTTTTGCTCAAATAATAAATATCATGTTCTTTCTTATCGGATTCGTTATGCTGCCCCAATACATAACCCATTAACTCGTCAAGTACTATCAAGTACATAATAAGTGGTCTCCCATGAACAGGAGGCACTAAGATTGGAGGTTTTGACAAGTACTGCTTAATCTTTTCGAAAGCATTTTGACAATTCTCATTCCATTCAACATTTTGGTCTTTGCGCAACAACTCAAAAATTGGATCGCATGTAGCGGTGAGATGTGATATGAACCTGGCAATGTAATTCAATCTCCCCAAAAAGCGACGAACTTCTTTTTCCGTGCGTGGAGCGGGAATTTTTTGTATTGCTCTTACTTTATCTGGGTCCACTTCTTTCCCTTTTTGACTAACGATACAACCAAGTAACTTGCCCGATCTTACACCAAAAGTACATTTAACAGGGTTTAAGTAGAGTCTGAACTTCCTTATTCGAACAAACAACTTTTGAAGGTTAACAACATGGTCTTCTTCGGTCCGAGATTTTGCAATCATATCGTCCACGTAAAGCTCTATTTCCTTATGCATCATGTCATGAAACAAAGTTACCATTACTCTTTGATAGGTTGCCCCAACATTCTTCAATCCAAATGGCATCACTTTATAACAGAAAGTCCCCCATTGTGTGATGACAGTTTTCTCCATATCTTCGGTTGCCATCTTGATTTGATTATACCCTGAGAAACCATCCATGAAAGAGAAAAGAGAATATTGAGCAGTGCTATCTACTAAGACATCAATGTGAGGCAAAGGAAAATCATCTTTTGGACTAGCTTTATTTAAATCTCGATAATCAACGCACATTCGAACCTTTCCATCCTTTTTTGGAACTAAGACAATATACGCAACCCATTGAGGATATTTTGCTACTGCTAAGAAACAAACATCAAATTACTTATTGACCTCTTCTCTAATTTTAAGTGACATATCAGGCCTCATCCTCCTCAATTTTTGTTTAATTGGAGCATATTCAGGCTTGAATGGTAGCTTGTGCTCAACTATGTTAGTATCTAGCCCAGACATATCTTGGTATGACCATGCAAAGACATCCACATAATCAAATAAAAATTTAACCAACTTCTCTTGTTCACTTTCTTTCATAGACATACCAATTTTAATTTCTTTCTTATCATGTTCAGTCCCTAAATTGATCACCTCAATAGGTTCTTGATAGGGTTGGATTATCTTAGCTTCCTGTTCAACTAACCTTTCTAATTCTAGGGGAGGCTCACAATCATCTTCACAATCCTCATCAGCGTGATTAATTGGGTGTTCAAAATTACAAGAATTGGTTCTAGCGCTGCTATTTTTGACATATTCGTTTTCGACTCTACATTGTTTAAATTGAGAAGAAAAAGGAAAAACAAGAAAATATGAATAAAGATTGCCAAAAAAAAAGGAAAAGAGAAAAACAAAAACAGTTGGAGAATTCAAAATGCATTTATTGATAACAAGTACGGAATTGAAATACATGTGCCCTAATTGGTTATCCTTATAGCCTTAGGCAGAGCAAAAGGAGTTAAAATACACAATTACTTTGAACATGAATTAACAAACACGGGAAACTCGATGATCTTCCATTTGTTGAGACTGGTGTTTAGGGGACAAGGGTACACCAATTTGAGAGTATCATCATCAACATGATTATCTTCCACAACAGCCACCTGATCAACATATATTATTTCGGCGCTTTGAAACGTTTGGTGAATGTCACAAATAGAAATCTTTTCTGAATTTGGTACCCGATATTCCAAACGAGCTATCCTGCGTTCCATTTTTTCCTTTGCAGCCTTTCTTTGTCAGCTTTGGTAAGTACATATCCCAAACCGTACCTATCGTTCTTCTCGGGTATATCTAACCATTTTCCCAATTTAACAAAAACTCCCCCTTCCAACATCGATTTGGTAGACTTTAAGGAGGTGGTAGACAACTTTGGTTCTTTTAAAGGAGATCTTTCGCCCGTGAAGACAACATTGACAATTTCTAATGCTTGAAAGGAAGTCTCTATGGTTTCCTCTGTGTCTTCAATGTAGCTCATAAAAGATAGATGACTCACTATCATATCTTCTTCCCCAAATATTATCACCAGCTTATTGTCCACTATAAACTTTAGCTTTTGACGGAGAGTGGATGTCACTGCTCCAGCAGCGTGAATCCATGGTCTCCTTAAAAGGCAACTGTACGCTGGTTTAATATCCATCACTTGGAAGGTCATTCCAAAGTTATGGGGTCCGATTTGAATCGGCAGGTCAATCTCACCCACAACTTGTCTTTTGGATCAATCAAAGGCTTTCACCACCAAAGCACTCGACTTCAAACAAGCTCCTTCAACAAATAGTTTTGATAGTGTTGATTTTGGCATGGCATTCAACGATGAACCATTATCAACTAGCACTTGTGCAAGAATATGATCATGACACCTCATAGAGATGTGTAGTACTTTATTATGCTCTATCCCCTCAGCTAGTAATTCACCATCGCTAAACCTAAAACCGCTACTGGCAGTGATATTATCGACAACTCCATCAAACTGGTTAATAGTGATATCATGAGTAACATGGGCTTCGTTTAAAACTTTCATCTGTGCCCTTCTATGCGCTTCAAAGTTTAATAACAAAGAAAGAACAAATATCTTGGAAGGGGTTTGATTTAGTTGATCTACCACCTTATACTCACTTTGCTTGATAAACTTCAAAAATTCGTTAGCTTCTTCTTCAAGCATTGTCTTTTTGCATGTCTCTGGCCCTTTTATAGTATGATTCGTAACTTCTTTCCCTTTTCCTCCATGGCCCTCCTTTTCCTTAGGTTGTTTGGGGGCATATACTCGACCACTACGAGTCATCCCACCAATCTCTGAAATGTTGGTGACATCAATTCCTTTAGATTCGCAACTATCACTTGATTGATGATTGGCCAAGTGAGAGGTAACTTCATAATTCCGTGGCACTGCCTTGGTATTTTCGTAAGGAAAAGGGGTTGGTGTTTGGACAATTATCGCATTTGGCTTAAGATTTTATTTTCTGTAGAGGATTTCCAATGGTCTTTGGAAGGATCTACTATTTTCCATATACGACTTTATGATTAACACATGATCATCTTTTGCACATTGGTCTATCTCATCTTCAATGACATTGACAAACGTATCTTTGTGGCCTGATAAAGGGTTACTCCCTATGTTGGGACCGTCTTCTTTGAAGGTAAGCCATTTCGCATTAATCAATTCTTGCAATTTAGATTTTATGGCTTGGAAATCTTCGATGGAATTCCCTACAGCTCCAGCATGGTGTTCACATTTGGCGTTTGGGTTATACCACATTGGGAATGGTGGTTCCAAAGGTTTCATTGGTCTTAGGACTTCCATTGAATTCTGGAGTAGGTGAGGCAACAATTGGTTGTATGTCATGGGAATTGGGTCAAAATGGGTCATCTTCTTTTCTCGATTGACTGGTGGTTTGTATTGATTCGGGTTTGGATTTTGGCTTCGTTGGTTTTGTTGGAGAAATGCGACGGGTGGTGGTTGGACCAGAGGTGGTTGTTGAAAAGGTGGTCTTGAAGGGTGATATTGAGGGTATGAAGCTTGTAAGAATGCAGCCACATATGGATAGGGAGTGTAAGGAGTTTGGGGTATCAGGGGCTGAAAATTTGGGGGTCGATAAGAGTTCATGGATGGAAAATATGAGACTCTTGGGTTTATCATTACAGTGTTAGCATCCCTTTTTTTTTTTATGAATCCGATCTAGGGTTTATTCACGCCACTTACTGCATATATGATCTTGTCACTCCTCATCCCACTTTCTATCCTTTCTCCTATCATGACCAGGTCGAAAAATTTTGATGACATACTCCCAATCAACTTATCATAAAAAGGCGGCTGGAGAGTATCCATAAACATACCAACCATTTCTTTTTTAGATAAATGAGGTTCTACTTGTGATGCCACTTCTCTCCACTGTTGTGCGTATTCTTTTAAAGTTTTGTTGTCCTTTTTCAATGAATTTTGCAATTGCATCCTATCGGGGGCCATGTCAATGTTGTACCTGTATTTTTTTAAGAAGGCATCACCCAAGTCTTTCCACGAACGAATTCGATTTCGCTCGAGATGCATATACCAACTTAACGATGCCCCACTCAAACTGTCTTGGAAAAAGTGAATGAGAAGTTTTTCGTTATGAGCATGAGAAGCCATTTTTCTGCAATACATAGTTAGATGATTTTTAGGACATGTGGCGCCTTTGTATTTTTCAAATTCAGGAACCTTGAATTTTGGAGGGATAGTCACATCGGAAACTAAACACATATCAAAAGCTTCGAGACCATAAAACGATCCTCCCAATATATGGTTTCATCATTTAAGTCGTTATAGATCTTTTCTTGGTAATCAATGTAATTCTTCAACTCACTAGAATTCTCCATTTATGTTTTTAGTGCATCTTGATGTTTTGAGAGTAATTCTTCAATTTCTTCTTTGTATTGCCTCTCATTCCTTAATTGACTATCGTACTCAGCTACTATTTGTTTCAAGTGTTTCTTTAAATATTCAAACTCCTTTTTTATGTTCCTCTCAGAGCTTGCTGATTTTGTCCACAACTGCTTCCACATATAGGCTTCTTCAATAGCTGCATTCTTTTCTTGCTTTCGCACATCTAACTCTTCATTTGCACCTCTCAAACAGTCTTGTATGTCAAGTTTATTTTCCTTTTCAATTCTCAACCTCTTGCTGCTTCTCTCAAGGAACTAACTCTTACAGGAGTTTTCTGATCGTAAGTTCTCGTTCTATTGTGAGACTTTTTCTAACTTTGCTTGTAGCTCTTTTTTCTCCTCTTCAGATTTTAACAATGATGCTTTGAGTTCTTCTATTTCTTCATTGGCAACAAGGGTAGGTTCAGATATTTCCGGATCACTCGAGGGTGTACTGTGGAAAGGCAACTTGATTTCTTGGACTCTTTTCTTTACCCATTGTTGATAGGGTTCCTTTGTGCTGCAACTTCTGCATCCGAGTACTCTTCCTTTTCTAATGATCATTTCCCAAGCTCGAATTATCCTTCGCAACATCGGTGGGTCTACTGTACCCGTATTGTGCAAAATAAAAGCTTCCAAGGACTTATCATCTGGTTTCTCCAACATAAGGTAACCAAGTTGTCTCGGAGCTACCGTCGGATTGTAATTAATACATCTTGGTTCCCATGAGAGGTACATTTGGGAAATCTTTGCATTGGCATATTACTTCCTCCACCCATTGTTCTATATGATACCATGAATTTGTGTCCCCAGTAAGGCTAGCGATACCCTGAGCCCATTCACGATTACTTTTAACTCTAACATGATATACTTTCTTGAACATATGGGACATGAATCAGGTATACAACACTGGAACACAACACAAAATTGTTCCCCCTTTCTTCTCGTGTCGCATATGCAAAGAGTAGTATACATCAGCAAGAACCGCGGGAACTGGATTTTGTTTATTTCTGTTAAAAGCTAAGAAGACATTGATGGCAGCAAAATCTACAAAATTATCAAGGTTTGGGAATAAAACAATACCATAGATAATGAGTGCCAAAACATCTATAAAAGTACTCCATTCTTTTTTAGCAGCTAAATCTTGACACTTTTGCTCTAGATATTTTTTTGAAAAACCATGAATAGCTCATTTTTCCTCTTTTGTACTTGCCAACTCTCTTATGTCGATTTTCAACACTTCAGCAATTGCGCCCAAATTCGGTGGTTGCTCAGTATATCGATAAAGATTT
Source organism: Cicer chorassanicum (assembly GCA_037974735.1). Taxonomy (NCBI): domain Eukaryota; kingdom Viridiplantae; phylum Streptophyta; class Magnoliopsida; order Fabales; family Fabaceae; genus Cicer; species Cicer chorassanicum. Next base: position 28,340,624 of record JBBPBP010000001.1, read on the forward strand.
CCTTTCTCTAAAGGGTAACCCAATATTCGTTCAAATTCCTCTAATGTCGGGGCCAACTGAAAGTCTTGAAAGGTGAAACATCTTAAGAGAGGGTTGTAATACTGAACCAAAATTTATTTTAAAATAGGGAAAATATTGGGAAACCCTTAAAAATAGAAGAAAAAAAAAAACAATTGGTCTTTGAAACCAAATTTCGAGTTCGGGAGTCGATTATGCGTAGGAAAGGTATTAGCATCCTACGACATCCGTTAAAATACGGTTACCTATAATTAATTGTGCAAGATTAATATTAACTTAAATATATTTATTTCTTTTTATTATCAAATATGAATAACAATTATTTATTATTTTTTAATATGATTTTGGAATAAATGTGTGCTTAAGAAATAAAGGCCAAAAAAAGAAATTTCTATTAATTTGCTTGACAAGAATGTGATCTTGCTCCTACATATCTCCCGATGCGATAGATAAATCAAAGCTACGTAGTTTTTAGTTAATGCGGATGTATTGATTGTTTTGTAAAGAAAATTTGTTTTGTTATATATATAAAAAAAAAAGTTTTGACCAAAAAGAAAATGAGCTTGTTTAATTTGAATAATTATTTTGAAATGCGAGTTTTAGGACTATCAAGCTGTACAACTCGTATCTCAAAAACTCAGAACAAAAAGATGTCTCATCTAATTAATCCTTTTCTGAATATTTTATACTTACTAATTTGTTTATGAATTTTAATTTATTAATTTATCTATGAAGATGAGATTTAGAACTGTCAAGTTGTCGGAACTTGTGTCCTAATAACTCAAAGATAAACAAAAAATCATATCTTATTAAATAAATTTATAAGTCTTTTTTAGATTAATTTAAAAATAATAAAATTATAAATAAATAAATCAATAAATAGATAAATAGAGTTTTAGAACTATCAAGTTGTACCACTTGTGTCCTAACAACTCAAAGATTAAAAAGATGTCTCATCTAATTAATATTTTTAGGAATATTTTATACCTACTAATTTGGTTATGAATTTTAATTTATTAATTTATCTATGAAAATGAGATTTAGAACAGCCAAGTTGTTGCAACTTGTGTCCTAATAACTCAAAGATAAAAAAAAAATCATATCTAATTAAATAAGTTTATATGTATTTTTTAGATTAATTTACTAAAATCATAATAAATAAATAAAAAATAAATAAATGAATAAATAAATAAATAAAGAGAGTTCTAGAACTATCAAGTTGTACCACTTGTGTTGTAGCGACTCAAAGATTAAAAAGATGTCACATCTAATTAATCTTTAATAGGATATTTATTTGTATTT
>JBBPBP010000001.1:28342357-28370937 GCA_037974735.1 Cicer chorassanicum
CATTAGATTCTCTTAATTTTTGCTCTTACAAATAAAAATCTACATTTTTTTTTAAAACAGAAGAGTAGTTGTATAGTGAAGATAAAATACAACAGATTTATCGTACAAGAGAAAAATACCTTTGCATTTTCTGATACTTTCTCTGGTTTTTTCCTCTTCTCCGTCTTTGTATGTGTTTTTTTTAGTATTGTTAATCTCAGATGACTTTTTTTTATCCCCCTTACTGAGATAAATGAAGATGTATTTATAGAATATTTTTTTTAAAAAAAGTTTAGTTGCTTTCTTTGTCTGTGCCTCTGTCCTTCTCCATTAATTTCCTGTTTGTTGTTTCTTTTCTTTATTCATCATCTGAGTTTATTTTTTTTCTGCACATCTGATGCATTCATGATTTTAGCATATGTTTGTTTTTATCTGTTCATTGCTCATCTGTTGGACATAATTGGTTTGTAAGGTTAAAGAGCATTTTTTATTTGCAACTTTAGGTCTTGGACTCAACATAATTTCTCTTTTAGTTTCTGCTTTAAACTCAAAAGTTTGTCTTTGCTCTGTATCATGTGTAAAATGGCTAAGGGCAAAGGGAGTTGATTTTTCATTATTCATTACAATACTAATTTTGCCATATTTTGTGCAGCAGCAGAAAACAAAAGCAAGACAAGCTAGCAATGCAACATAAGCAGAAAATTAGCTTGTTAAGATTGTAATTTGATTTGGTTTTATTTTATTGTTGTAAATTGATTTGGCTTTATTTGGTAATTTGATTTGGTATTGATGAGACATAAACATTCTAATTTATCGTAATTATTCTATTTCTCTTTTTAATATATTTTCCTTTTTTTGATTTATTTTAAAAAAGTTGGACAAAATTAGGGTACTATAGAGGGAGAGAGAGATGACTCTTGGAAATAAGAGTTATCTAGCCTTTTTGCATTGAGTTATTATTTGATGATTAGGTAATTTATGTTAGTTTGCTTAGTTTAATTTATGTTAGAGCTAAGCACAACTTTGTGCATATATTTATTAAATTTCAAGTATTTTGTTAGCGTGTAAGATTCAATAGGTTGAGTCCTCTAAGGTGTTGCAGGAACAATACATGATTTTCAATCTTAAATATAATTGAAGAACATAGTACTACTGAGTTGGAGGTGAAAAGTGGAGTAAGGATAAGTGAACTATTGAGTAAGGACATATCCTTAGTTTGTGTGACATGTGCAGATTGTAAGGACAAGGAATATTCTTTATTTCTTGGGCCTTTTCTCTTTCATGAGTATTGTTAGGATTGACCCACTATGTAAAAGGAGAGAGTATTAATATAACATTTAAAAAGAGTCTCTACCATAGGTCTAGTTGGCCGCTGCTCTTCACCTACTTCAAGCCTCCATTTCCACACTTATCATTTCTTCTCATTTCTACGTAGCAAAGTCGAGTGAGGTGCTATATCACCTATTGGAGCAACAAGTGTTTGATAAATTACTAGTTCTTTTGGCTGATTCAACTTAAGTTATATCTATTTTACTTGTTTTATGTTGTAATAGATCTGTACTTTTGTTCCTTATGTTTGTTTTATGTTATGCTCATTATGAGCTAAAATACACGTGTTGGATTATGTAGAATTTGTTATGAACAAATTATGTTTAAGCTGGTGCATATTGGTGCTTAGCATTTTTAGCCTTTGTATGTTTATGCTGTATATTTCATATAAGGATAATTAGTTTAAATATCAATTCATTAAAGATTGAAAGAGATTAATGAATGAATTTCAAGTGGCTAGTATGATGGGTTTAGTTAATTAACACATTAAACTAACCTAAGTATTTAGAGATAAATCTTAGAACCATAATGTGAGTGGTATATTTTAATATTAGTGGAATGGATTTAATGAATGCTTAGACTTAAGGAAACCTGAATACCATTTTTTATCTTCTCACGTTGTTGAAAGGCACTATAGGTTAGTTTTGCACTTAAGTGTTGCAGCACCACTGAATAACTAGGAAGTATTCAAAGGAAACATAAACCAATTTCTTTGATCAATTATACCTCAATCTTTTTATTCGATCTTGGTTTTATTCTTATTTTCTCTTTGTCATATCAATTTCATTTTTACCTTTTTTCTACTCACTAATTAATTTGATTGAATGAATCATTAATAGAAATTAAACTAAATCGATTCTCGTGTAAACGATCTTTACTTATCAATTTTTTACTTGTTTGACTGTGTATACTTACACATGCCTTCACACAATAGAGAAATGTAATATTCTATAGTAAAAGATAAAATAAATGAGATAAGAGGGAGAAAGAGAGGAGACATTGAAGGATAAAATCTTTTTTAGGAGAGTAGAGACAGAGGAGATAGTGAGAGAGAAAGAAAGGGAGAAGGAGAGGTATGACACCGTAAATCCCAAAATAGTTTTGTTTTTATTTATCATAATTAGGGACTTTTAAATCAAACTTCACTTACTTTAAAAACTACTATTTTAAGATATAAAACTATTTGAAGATATAATAGACCACGACATAATTCATTCATCACAATATTGAGAAATAAAAATACTAATTAAATTATAAATTTGTGAAAATCTATACAATCAAAACATAATCCATAATTCAAGTTCGTGGATAAACAGATGATAAAACTCTGATGTCACCTATCAAAGCGGAGTCCCATAAGTCTAGATGTATAATACGTCAAAAATTATTACAAGAAAATGAAATTACGAATCATCAAAGATTGCCAACTCCTATTGTGACTTGCGCCTAGAGACACATTTGTGCCATCATAATGCCAAACACAAACAAAATGTAGGGTGGCTATATATCGAAATCACAATAATAGTGCAAGAAACAACATGATATCACGATACACATATTTTCCATAATATATCATAGTTAACACATAATTATACATATCATAAATCACTTTACAATATATGTATGAATGATATCAATGCAATGTTTCTATCGATTGAAGCAATACTTCAATGTCATGTGGTATTAAAACTAATTTGAAGTACTTGGTGAGGAGACATAGTACTATGCCACCAAGCAAGTGGACGGATAATCATATGCAGCATGTCCTCAAAGACCCACTCGACTCATCCCGAGAGTCATATAAGTGGTCATCAAGATTAAAACAAGGTTGCACGGTAGTTCCTGACATTTGATAAATTACCGTAAGTCACCTAGGAAGTCCTCCTAGAATAATCTTAAGGTCTGATTGCCTACACAGACTCGATTGTGACCCTCAATATCAAACTCATTCAACTGTACTTCCCAAACACTAGATTAGATATCTTCACATGGCTAATGTTATGTATGCACATTGGGTAGAACCCATCACAATTACATTCCTCCACTCGCCATCCTAAGTCACTCAGTATACGAAGGGGACTATCATATGCATGAGTCAAATATAAAACATGTTCACTATTTACATAATGCTACATGTCACTAGTGACTACACAAGTTCAAATCACAATCACATATAACAATTTGAGTTTTAGACAAGTATACTAGTTCACATCACATATCATATTCACATTTATCAGATGCAACTTATATCACAAATATTAATAGCATATTCAAATAATATAACCAATATCTACAGTAACTCAATGAAACAAATATCACACATTATAATATTTAGTATAATAACCACAAAAATCTATAAGTTATTTCTAACTTATTTTATTACTCATCATCCAATTGACATCTTTAATTCAGTTGTTAATCTCGATATGGCATTTGCATTGGCGAGCTCCAGACAGTTGGGAAATGAGACACTCATTCAACCTTTCCAATTTGTACCCATGATTCGATCGCCTTAAATCCATCCTTACCTGAAGAAAAAAGATGGAGAAATGTTGGGGAAACAAGGGATAATTTTCTTCAAAAACCAAAATCTCTTTTCAAAATTAATTCTTAAGAGCAGAACAAACCCCTAGCCATGGATCGCGCAAGCAATTCATATAAGGTTCATGTGTTTACCACTTGAAGCGTCAAGAAAGATACCAATTACCAACACTATGATCTTGTAGCGTCTTTATTCAATCCAAGCAAACGGTTGCCTCAGATATGCGTCGGTGCTAGCTGACGGCCACAGTAAAATAATTATTGGGTTGAGTAAAAAGAGGCAAAATATATATATTGGCCGTATAATTAAATAGGCAAAATAGTGCTCCTCTTTACTATTTGGTTTCCCAAGTGGGTCTTGTACACTACAAGTCGATTCCATTTATTTAATTAAATAATAATTTAATTAATATATACTTTCTGATTAAACTGTTCTATCATGAGACCCTATAAGCTCCCAATTAATTGACCATTATATAAATATTTAAAATAATATTGAATATTAAATAGTAAATAATAAATTAATAATAGAATGTACCATTGCTACCCAATTAATGAGAAAATCGATTATTCGAGTTTAACCATACCACAACCACTATTTACCGTGTTGTAACCGTCCCTTCATTCAAATGTCTTAAATGAACGCAAGACATAAAAATGTGCCATCCTCATTAGATCCAATAATTTGTTTCTCAATTCCCGTGTATACATATAATCGATAATGAATCTAAATCTTATATTGGTCCATTTTAGCGTGATCACACATAATTCACGTATCACTCTATCGAGAGGTTCAAGACATAATTTTTGTTATGTAGGTGAGATGAATCATATCTAAATAACTCACATCCCTCTACATGGTTTATTGTAAACCAAATAACCATTGTTATAATTTTTCTATTACAAACAACGTTTGATGGCCTTAAAGAATATAGCTATCTGGGTAGGGATCGTAGTGACTTCAAGTGGAAGGACTACCATGATCACATGAGAATCAATATTGACACTTGAAAAATTATTATGTAGCATTTTTATAGTGGGTCAGTCCAGTACAACCTCTACGGCTAACTTTAACAAGAAAATCGTACAAAGAGAAACGACATTTTGAAATGGATGAAGAAAAGCTCACAGGTATGCTTTGAAAGTTGCAAAACAAACCAAAGGTTCAAAGTGATTGAATAAAGAGCATTTTGATGAAAAATAATAATAACAACAACACGAATCAAAATAAGGCTTAACAACTCGAATCAAAATAAGACTTAACGAAAGTAGAAAAAACTCCACAAAATGATATAGAAATGGAGGTTAAGTATGGTGTGAGAAGGTAAGAGTATTCATAAGTAAAATGGTGTATTGCATGGGTAGGGATTCGTTACCACGATAGGGTGAGAAGAATACGTCAAGAATTCTATTATTGACCTTTATTTATAGAGTCATAAATTTTTTGTTTCCGCATGACGATATGACCTAGACGCACTATGATATGACTCTGTCTCACAATGAAAAACATCATTTTGCACAATGAAACATTGTACTAAACAAAGAACATCATTTTTCACAACATCATTTTACACTACACATGTTCACATGTCATCGTCACTTGTTCGATTATTCATTATGACTACATGATTTATGTGTCTTTCAAGTATACATTGCAATGTATTTTCGACGCTTACAAGGTAGAGTTCCAAATAATTCCTTTTCAATCGTATTGGCCATAATATAATGGAATGGAATTGTGCCATAAGCCAACCATGAGAAAAGATCCAAAAGGTCGTTCACAGTCTACTCGCATTCATATTGAAATGGATCAAATTGAGAAAAGTACAAGAGATGTTGTTTGTGGCGAAATGATTTCATAACAAAAATAAATGTCCTTACCGTACTGATGCTCCCGATGGAAATTAGTTCTTTGTAATAAAATTTGTGTTTATTTTATTTTCACTCATTTTGTATTTGTATTTTTAATGTTTAATTAAATTTTGTTAATTTTATGGGCTCTATTTTTTATAATAATTACTTAATAAAAGTAAAATTTAATTAAAAAATTATTATAAAATAATTAACTTTATATTTATTTATTTAATTAAAATAATAATTAATGAAACTTACCTTAGTTATTTAATTAAAATAATAATAATTTAATTAAAAGAAAGAAACAAAAATGTTTACTTATTATTATTAAATAAAATAATAATATGTGGCAGCATCTCACATTTACAAATTATAATTACCCACACTCTCACTCTCACATATGATTATGCCATTGGTCAAACTTCCTAAATTTATGCATTATTCTGTTTCGTATTAAATAACACTACTAATCAAAATTTATACAAATAATAAAAACATACCTATAATTTCTAATTAAAAAACAAAAAACAAAAATTTCACATTGAAAAATCGGTGTAGTGAGAACCGATTTCGCTTCTTTCCTTAAAAAAAATTATTTTGTTTTTATTATTTTGAGGAATTGGTGTCTACAAAACCGATTTTCTATCTTTAAAAAATGAAAACAATGATATATTGATATTTAATTATAAAAGAGTGGTAGTTTGGTATTTAAATTATTCTTTTAGCAGTATTATAAAAAAAAGCCACTTGCTTACAGGTTGAACTGCTTGTCGTCCTTCATGGTCTTATGCTGGCCAATGATGTAAGCTATCATAAAATCTGATTCCATCCGTGCTCTGAATTTGGTAAAAAAAATAGGTCTTCTCCTTTTTACCCTTAAACTCCTCTTATTCTTCATATCCGCCACCATCTCCGATTGAATTGAAAATTATCCTTTATTCTTTATACTAAGTCACAACAACAATTTATATTACTATTGTAAATAGTCAATAACATGAAAAATTCAATTCTATGCAATTCCTACAAGATATTTCTTAAAACACACTAGGAACAATATCTTCCAACTCAACCTTATGCTCAAGAAATATTCCATCTCTAACTCAACCCATTCAATTTTGTTCAAAATTATGAACAATAGTTTCCGTCGACACTCAAACTATCACAAGAACAACTCGTCAGACCACACATCTAGTTCATTTGGTGGAGGAATTCCTTGTAAAGTTGTTTTTTGGGTCAATTCTTCCAACCTACGTTTAAATTTTTTCTGTCAACATAAATATAAAGCTAATTAATATTTTAAAACACTTTATTCCGATCTTACATGAAAAAAAAACCAACATACAAAAATAAATAATATACACTTTAAAGTTGAAAGCTCTTACATGAACATATTCCGATCTTTTATCAACCCAAGTTTTATCTTTGCCACATTTATCGGTGTGGAGAAACAAATCTGAATGACTAGGAGAGATGCCATTCAAATTTGTCTAACAACATAAAAAAACTCAACATTAAAAACTTGTAAACATAATATTAATTTGCACAGTAGAAATGAAATTTACAAAACAAAATTACAATAATTAATTTGCAAAACAAAAATGAAATTTACACAACAAAATTTAACACAACATAATTATGTTGTGTAAAAGTTAAACAACCACACATACATTGAACTACACACACATTGTTTCCAATTTGATTAGTGCATGCATTTGATTACAATTACATATTAAATCATATATAAAAGTTAAAATATAGAAAAAGATAGGAAACTTAACCAAATTAACTCTATGCTGGGATGTGGTGATAGAGCCACAGGTGTGAAGAGACCCTCCAAAACCTCCATAGTCAGACGCTCGGTTTGTTTTTGCTTGTATGCTCTTCTTTTTGAATCCTTGAGTTCCCCAATGATCACATAAGGAATTCCAAACATCCTGACCAATCCACCTCAGTCTGTTCATTGAGCTATGAACCTTGTTTAGATGATTTTTCATTACTGTTGCACCTCGTATTTCAAAGTTCTTTCTAGCCTACACATCATCTGGTGGGCAAATATTAAATCTATTCTATGTATATATAAACAATCAGTAGGTTAGCATGTGGTAATATTTATTTGAAGATATAAGACATTACTATTTAAAATATAAAGGAGAGAATAAATAACACATTGTTGTTCTAGTTTTAAACATATTAAAGGTGCCCTTGAAACAATATACCTTAAATTCTTCAAACCACAAGTCTCTCGTATTAATGTCTATTTTTTCCATGATGGCCATGGCTTACTAAAATTACTCTTGATGATATCTCCAATCCCATTTGCTGCAGGATGCGAAGGCAAAAATCTACAAACAATACATATTAGTAGTTATGAAGTTTATATAATATACTTAAATAACTAAAAATATATGTATATATTTACCCTTGTCCGTCAAGGTATAAAGTTTGCTTGCCACCATTGCTTTGTGTCTCAGATGCAATGACATTTTCATTGGATCTTGGGCTATGCACTCCTTCCGGATGAGATGGTTGTGAATTAGATGGTGAATCTACCCCTCGCATCGAAGGTGGAGGTGTCACATGCGATGTCTGAGGTAAAGGTGTAACATGAGATGTCCTAGGTGATGGGGTAGTAGCAGATGTCCTAGAATTCCTTAAGGGAAGATAAATATGAGGAAGTGCAACATTAGACGTCCTAGAAGGTGCACCATGAGAACTAGAAGAAGCTGCAACATGAGATGAACTATGACGAGGTGCAACATAAGATGTCCTAGGAGGATGTGCAACATATGATGTACTAGGAGGATGTGCATTATGAGATGTCACAAGAGGAGGTGCATCATGAGATGTCCTAAGTGATGGAGTAGTAGTATGAGATAATGCTGAAGGTTGTACAAAAGGAGGATTTGCATTTGAACGTTTGGAATGTTGTTTTAATTGACGAGTCTTGAGAGCTTTTCTTTTCCTCTGTCTTTATCTGCCATCTATAATTAATAAAAAAAAAAACAATTAAAAATGTTTATAGCATAAACACAACAACAAAGTATAATAATATATTTTCATCACCTCCACAAAATGAAAAATACTTAAATTTAATAATCACTATCTCTACCATCATCGCTATCATTATCATCATTATGAAACTTATAGTGGTTTTCAAAATCATTTTGTGTATCAAATTCGTCTGAATCTATGTTGTCATCCTCATTTTCCCATTCATCTGTCAAATGATCGAGTAGCTCATCATTTACAGTAAAAGCTACATTTGTTGTGGTAGATGTTGAATCTTGATATGCAACTTCTAATGTATATCGACCATCGACTGTGTCTCTAGGTTTGGTTTTAATGGCCACCTACCAATCAACTTTTTCTTTTAATTTTTCTGGGTAAGGTACATAATACACTTGAATAGCATTTGTTGCAAATATGAAATGATCATATTTTGAATATCTTCTATGACGATGAACCTCCACAATGCCATATTGGTGTTGAATCTTCATGCCAGTGTTGGCAACAATATCAAACCATTCACAGTTAAATAAAACTAATTGTTTGGTTGGTTCTCCTAGGTATTCAACTTGCAAAATCTCTTTAACAACACCATAATAGTAATTTTCTTCAACTCCTTCGTCGTCACCCTTGACACAAAGTCCATAATTAACGGTTTTCTTACCAACACTCCACTCTTTTGTATGAAACTTAAAAACATTTACAAAATAAATAGGCCAAGTATGAACCTTCCTCTTAGGACCATGTGCTAAGTGGTGCAAATACAAATTTTGCACCAAGTTATTTTTATCATGTACCTATCAATATGCAAAATAAATTTATTATATTCCACAACTACAAGATAAGTCATGTACTATAGTTGAAATATAATAGTTGAAATCACAGGACACTTACATATGTTTGAAACCAACTTGGAAATTCAGATGCAATCCTACCATCCACTTCAGTTTGACATATATTTGGATCACACACACACACATATTATGTTATATGATTGATAAAAAAAGATATATAAATCAAGATCAATTTATTTTACTTACTCAATATATGGTTGAACTTCTTCACAATTTCCAACTGAGCGACCAGAATGATTGAAAATTGAGTTTGTTGAACTACCTCATGTTGACCTCCATCATCATTTCGACCTACTCTATTTCTCAAAGATTGCACATGAGATTCAAAATAATATGAACAGAAATTAGAAGTCTCTTGACATAGATATGCCTCACAAATTGACCCATCTACATGTGATCTGTTTTTAACCATTTGTTTCAACTTATTCAAATACCTAAAAAATAACTTATAATATTAACTACTAATTACAAATAAATAAATAAAATATAGATTTGTAGGTTGAAAGATTTGAATAATTACCTCTCAAATGAATACATCCAACGATATTGCATATGCAGGAAAATCATTAATAGTCCACATTAATGCAAGTTTCATTATAAAATTCGTTTTTTGGAAATATCATATGTAAGCACTCCTTCAAAGTTTCAACATTGTACTGTCACTGAATTTTAACCATGACATAAATTTGAGGTACATTACAATACTCATCACTCCATAATTAAATTCAATGTTGTTTCGATAAATTTTATTTGATCCTATGTAGGTATGGCAAGGAGAGTTCTCTAGAGAATTGCAGAATCTATCTTCTGTAAGACATTTTATTGTAGAATTCATTGTCTATCCTTAACGGCACATTTTTCTAATTTTTATTTCTTTTGGTCTCTGGCATCATCTAATGGGATGTCACCTAGATTCTAATTTTTAAAGACAGAATGTTAATTTCCTTAGGTGATTTTCGTAACGTATTTAACCAACCATGATTTTCACAAATTTTTAATTTTCTCAGTTTGTTATAACTACAAAAGGTGTATTTTAAGTTAAGAACCATAGGAAAAGTACTTAAGAAAATGCTTCTAAATTTTTTCCATTGTTTAAACCATTTCACACAAAACCTACTATAGAATTAGATAAACAAATTACCACACACCAGACTACTATAGAATTAGATGTTGCTTAATATGACAAGAATCAATAGAGTTATTAAATCCAAATGTACAATAAATTTAGAAATCCTTCTAGTTAAGTGTAAACTTTCTGATATTTTGATCCTTGATGAACGTTGCATAATGTTTGCTAGCCATTCTTAACTTCATTTTTCTTTGATTTTAATAAGGATGTCAATGGATTGACTTGATTCAACTTGTCATTTCTCTTCACCAGTTGATTTACTTAAAATTGAAGCCACAACTGGATTGGAAGCATGTCGCTGTATGCCAAGTTATATTACCTAAATGGCTAGTGAGCTGAACCACTTTTACAATATCTTCTTATGAAAATCTTTGAAGTAGTCTAGAGACTTGAACTAATACCCTATTAGTTGGAAAAATCTCAGAAGAAAAGTTGAAAAGATATTGAACAGAGACTTAACATAAATCACTTCATTTCAAATCAATTTTAATCAAATCTATAGCACAAAATCAAGTTCATCAAACTACATTTATCAAATGCTCAACCAAGCACACTAAGCCAACCAACCCCCTCCTCAATATAAATTAATTCCTTCAAACTATTATTTTTTGGTAAGGGAAGAAAATAATAGAGATATAAATATAATGCATAAACAGTAAAAAAAATGGATTAGATATCAATATGCATTAGAATCAAACAACTGAGAATATGCATTAGAATCCAACAACTGAGAATAATGCATAAACAGTAAAAAAAATGATTACGAACCTATAACAATAACATGTCTTTGGTAACTAAAAAAATACATGGAAAACCCAATATCTCAAGTCCTAAAATCAACCAACATAAACATTCTTAATTGAATCATTTTCAGAATTTCTTTACCCCCTTTTGTTAAGTAAGTTCAAAATGATTAGGTCACAGAAAAAAAAAAAAAAACACAAAGAATGAAGCATAATCATAAAATTAGAAAATAAATTCTTTACCTTCTAGTTCACGATAGCCGACGAGACGACAAACAATGAGAGCTTCACGTCGCAGTTGCAGTTTAACGGTTTAAGAGAACCGGTTGGCTTCACGTCGTAGTTGCGGAGGTTGGTTTCGGTTGGCTTCACGTCGTGTTAAGAAAGAAAGGTTGAGTTTCTGGGTTGAGAAGGAAATGGTGAGTTTCTGGGTTGAGAAAGAAAAGGGATTTTAGGGTTTCTTTGAGTAAATTGAAAAAGAAAAAAATTTGACAAAGACAAACATAGATAGATGCCTAGGACAATTTCAAATGCAACGATACTTCATACTTCTCTTTTTCTTATTATTATTTTTTAATTAGTTATTAACAATAAATTAATAAAGAAAACCGGTTCTTATTTCTTTTTCTTATGTAATTAAAAAATAAATTATGTAATTAAAAACTATTTTGATTAATAAAGAAAACTAAATTATGTAATTAAAAAATAGTTAGCGACTGAAATTTTGGTCGCAAAAATTTAGTTGTTATTTTAGTCTCTAAATTTTGTTAGCGACCGATTTAGTGACGAAATAATATTTAGATTCAAGGTTCAAAATTTCAATCTCTTTTTCGGTCTCTAGTATGAAAGACAAATTTTCTATTAGGAATAATTAGCGATTGAATTTTTGATGGCTAACATTCAGTTGCTATTTGAGTATCTAAATTTCGTTAGCGATCGATTTAATGATGAAAAAATAATTAGTTTTTAGGTTCAAAATTACGGTCTCTATTTTGGTCGCTAGTGTGACTGAAAATATTCAGTCTCTATACTTTACTATGTTTTCCTATGTTGATTTATTGTGTATTCTTATGTAAATTGGCTAGTTTCTAGTTTCTTTGTTGATTTTGATGTCTTTTATTTTCTATCATTTGATACCTTTTATTGTATGATATGATCTTTTAAAAATTAATACATGCATAAATATTAATACCAAATACTTATTCGTTAACCTTGTTTCAACAAGCTTAGTATCTTTGAAATAACTTGGATAATTCTATTTGAGAGCTTTACTTCTAAAAAAATTGGTTCTAGAAAATTAAAAATTAACTCTCTCGAGTTTGTTGCAAAAAAAAAAACAAAAAAAGACTCTCATGAGCTAACCTTGTTTGGATGAGTTTAACATCTCTGAAAAACTTGGATAATCTTATTTTTAACTTTAAAATTTCAAAAACTCAATTTTGATAAATGCTGAAATATCTCAAATATTCTTATTTGGATACATATGAATCTTCTTCGCTCTAATGGACTTAACATCCCTAAAGAATATGGATAATTTTGTATTTTGAAAAACCTAGATAACCTTGTTTTTTAGCTTAACTTCTCAAAAATATGATTATGACAAGTAGAGTATCAACACAAATAAATATTATTTGATTTGTTAATATTTTGGTATCAATAATTTATCTTCATGATATTATTTACAAATTTATGTTTTATCAATTTCAAGGGATCCTTTGTATTTTGGTTAAACATCATATCATTTATTTTCTTTGTATTTTTATATTTTGTTAGTTCTTTTAAATTTATTTAGTATTAGATTAAGGGGTATGTCTTGGGAAAATGTTATACAAAAATATTTATTGTTTAAAGAAAAGGAATTTTTTTAATTAAAATTATAATAATTTGTCATCATATAAAAAAGGATGATCGTAAGAACTAGATTGATTCAAGAACAATGTAACCTTTAGTGTTTTAATGATAACAAATATGAGAGGATAATTTCTCTCTCTAACAATTGCTAAAGTATGTAGATAGCATATCCTTTAGATAGAAAATCAAAGAAAATAAAATAAAATAAAATAAAAAGAAAAGAAGAATATCATTTGGTGCTTACTGTCTAAGCAACACGAGTAGTATAAATTTGAGCCCATGGCATAAAGAGTACGGTATCTAGTGCTCATCCTCGATAACTAATGAGTAGCATAGAATGAGTTAGTCAAACTCAAGCACAAGACCGTTTGAAGCACACCATATGAAAACACTATAGTAAAGCACTTAATGAGTCAAAGAAGCCAAATAGATTTGGAATTCACAATTTTATAACCCAAGTGACACACAAAATACAGTTTGATATGACAAGAAATTTAACATATGGTACATGGCACCAAGATATCATCTGATAAGTTATCAATGCAAAATATAGCATAAAAATTTTCTTCCATCAAAATGAACAAAGTCACTAAAGGGGAAAACAAGAAGTACGAATTCTGAGCACGATGATCGAAAAGTACTTTTGAGATCTCATTTCTCTGTAAAAAATAGCCTAGAAAGAAACCATAAAATTTATGTCAAAGTTTAAACAAATATTATTCCTTGTGATAACAACTATCAACATATCTTTTCAATGACTATATTTTGTCGAACCCTATTTAAACTTGCTTCTACCTCAAGTTGAAGTTGACAAAAATAGTTGTCCTTTGTCTTTAAATAGATATCTTGTAAGTCATCTATGAAGAAAAATAAATATCTTCTTTGTGAGAGATACTTGGATTGATAATTTGAGATTGAATTACATATCATTTCTGAAAGAGTTATCAATGAATTGTGTCTTAGACACAATGACTTTGGAAAAGGACAATACTGGAAGAATTGGTTAATGAAGTGATTCATAAGTAATTTTTAAGTGATATAAATCTAGAAAGGCTAGTAAAGAATACTCTAGCCGTGAGAGACAAATTGGATACTTATGGAAGCCTAAAAAGACTTAGAGAATGCCCATGGAAGCCCGAAGAGACTTGGAATACTAGTGGAAGCCCAAAAAGGCTTAGAAAATACTTGTGGAAGTCTAGAAAGGATTAGAGAATAGTTGTGGGTGCTTGGAAAGCTAGAGAAGAATACTTGGACGTGAAGAGGCATATAGAATACTTGTGAAAGCCTAGAGATATTAATAGAGAATACTTTGTCCTGGAGGGACCTTGAGAATACTTGTGGCTTGAAAAGGCATTGATAATAGTGAAAAAATCTATTAAATGTAAATTTTTTTATAAGGCGAGCATTAGAAGTAACAACCATTTGGTTGTAAACTAGTATAAAAATCATTGTGTGTTTCATCTTTCTTTTTCTTGTTATTGATGGAAATGGAACTAAAATTAGTAATAAGCTAAGGGACTACAAGTAGTCCTACAGTTAGCAAAGAGAAAATAACCTAGTTGAGGAACTTAAAACTCTAACATATTCAAAGAGAAAGAGCTATTATGTCCTAAAAATGGAATAAAATCATCACATGTGTAAGATCAGATGTGCACCTAAGAAAGGGGGTGAATTAGGTGTTTAAGAGTATTTCTTGTTTTCAGCGAGTTAGCAATTGATTTTTGCGCTTATGGATGGTAAAAGATAAAGTAAATGGCAGTAATGTAAAGAACACAGCAGAATTATCCTGGTTCCCCTTATACCCAAGGGTACATCCAGTCCTCTTGCACACCACAAGAGATTTCTCCACTATTGTTAGAATATGTACAAGTCCCACTCTAGGATCTGTGCTACAAACTTCTAACAAAACCTCTAAGATAGCACCCCACTATCTTAGATAAATCTACTTAAAGAAAGTACTACTTTCTTTTTACAAATAATGTGATTTGATAAGGATGTAGGAATATGAAAGAGAGATATAATGATAACAATCCAATATTGCTTCAAGTACTTTGAGAACCTTTGTCAAGGATATGAAAATGAAATGCAAGTACTTGAATTATTAAAAATGACTTTGAGAAAAATAGAAAAGTTGTTCAAAGTCGTTCAAGGTTTGGCCATTGGATTGTCCACTTTGAATCTGAAGTTATGACATATTTATAGTCCATAAACATCTCTTCAGATTCGTGGCCATTGATCCAAAAGGTTTGAGGAAGAATTGCAATGTTTTAAATTGAATTCAGAACTGACAAATTGCATTGCTTCCAGTTGTATTCGACTACAAGATTTCTGTATTCGAATACAGCTTGCTGCAACGTTAAAAATTATTCAAACATTTCACTGTGTAGTCGAATACAGATGAGATGGCCAACTCTCTGACTTAGCCATGTGTTTGTCTTGTATTCGACTACAAGATTTCTGTATTGGAATACGACTTGCTGCAACGTTAAAAAATCATTCAAAATTTTCACTGTGTAGTCGAATACAGATGAGATGGCCAACTCTCTGACTTAGCCATTGCATCTGTATTCGAATACACTTAGGTTGTATTCGAATACACCTTTGTATTTTGTCAAAAATATTAATTGTAACACTTTGTAAATATAATTTTGACTTTTCAAAATGCTTTTTATGCATATGTAAAGATGAAAGGTTCTCATGTACTTGATCTTATGATTGTATCATTTACCTTTTCATTTAAACATCTAATATGTTTGAAGTCTGAAATTAATCAATGAGATATGTTGGACTTCTTCTTTTTGAGCTTGTTGTCTTGATCATCATCGTCATCGTTGGTCTTTTGTCTTCATCAAAAACATGTATTTTACATTCTCCCCCTTTTTGATTATGACAAAACTTTTGTTGTTTGGAGAGACTGTATCATCGGAAAATTACTCCCCCGTAATTTATGCGTACTCCCCCGTTGAACTTGAATGGTTGTGATCATTTTGGAAAAGACCTACAAACAGTTTTAAAAACAACAAAATACCAAACTTTTCTCCCCCTTTTGACATGATCAAAAAGAAGGAAAATATCGACAATATATAAAGTAGAATCCAAGTAATTTTAAGATATAAAAGAGAATATTTGAATATCAAATAATACCCAAAATCATGATCAAGTATTATAACAAAAACATATTGAAAAGGAAAATTAACTAAAGCATCATAAGAACTTGTTAAACAAGCTTCATCAAAACTATTCCTAGTATACGAACTACATTTTCAAGTTTTTGTTTTAAAAAAAATTTTCATATAAAATACAACATGTAAGGCACATATTCATATATTAATAAAAGATATATATCAAAGAATTAATTCTAGAAACTTATCAAGAGGAAAAATTTTAAATTTTGAAGAGTGATGACAAAGTACCTTTCTTTATCCACACGTAATGCCCTTTAGGAACACTAATGTTTCTCACATGACAGGCATTAGGTGTGTGACCATGAATTCCACAATATGAGCAAGTAGGAATTTTACTAGTATATGTATGAAGTTTATTTTTAGTAATTCTCTCCTTATAAGAATGACCTTTTTGTAAATTTGTAATATTTCCTTGATTTGTTTGAGTACTTGATTTGACAAAAATGGTCTTATTGGTGCTTGGTTTGTCAAATTTAGAAAATCCAAGACCACTTTTATCGTTTGAATATCTTTGCATGTTTAGAACATTTTCTAATCCTATATATCCTTTTTCATATCTTTCAATTACTCTATTTAATTGAACAATTTTAAATGAAAGGGAATCACATTTGTTGCATGTAAAATTCTGCTTTGATTTTTCAGCATCTTTTTCCATAATATCAATTTTTTCTTTAAGACATGAAATTTCTTTCTTTTGTGCTGATACTTGTTTAAGCAGATTTTTACATTCAACAAGAAGTTCCTTTATTGCATTTTGTGCTTCATTATATTCTATGGCTAATTCATGATTATAATGAGGAGTGTTTAAGTTACTAACCTCTTCGTCATCTGAAAAGTTACTAACCTCTTCGTCATCTGAATGATGTGAAGCCATTAGTGCAACATTAGCACATTCATCACTCTCTGTTTCTGATGATGAACTTACTTCGTTATCTTCCCAAGCTATGTATGCTTTCTTGAAGTCTTTCCTTTTACCGACATTTTTCTTGATGAGGTTTGGACATTCTGCTTTGATATGTCCTTGTTTCCCGCATTCGAAACAAGTGAAGTTTTGGCTTGAAGTAGAATTATCCTTTTTCTTGAAACTTTCCTTTTTGAAAGTTCTATCATTTTTAAGAAACTTGCCAAATTTCCTAACAAGGGAAGTAATGTTTTCGTCTTCATCAGAACTTTCATCTGTGGTTTGTTCCTTTGATTCGGTCTTTAGAGCAACATTTTTGGTCTTCTTTATTAGACTTTCATTTTGCTCCAACCTTCCAAGTTCAATTTCATGTTCTTGGAGTTTTCCAAATAATGCAGAAAGTGACATCTTGGATAAGCTTTTCTTTTCTGATATTGCTGTCACCTTTGGTTGCCATGCCCTTGTTAGTGATCTTAATACTTTAAGATTTAGTTCATCGTTGGTGAAAATCTTTCCAAGGGCTGTCAAGTGATTTGTTAAGTGGGAGAATCTTTTCTGCATGTCTAATATAGATTCTCCGGGCTGCATACGAAATAATTCATATTCTTGAGAAAGTGCATTTAGTTTAGATCTTTTTACCTCTACGGTGCCTTCATGGGTTACTTCCAATGTATCCCATATCTCTTTGGTTGTTTTACAGTGAGATATGCGGAAAAATTCATCCATACCTAGTGCTGATTGTAGAATGTTTTTAGCCTTTTTATCAAACAGCACTTTTCTTTTATCGTCATCGGTCCAAGAATTCTTTATCTTAATTTCTTCTTTGTTGTTGATGAGTGTTGTTGGAATGTAAGGACCATTTTCAACAGCATCCCATATATCGTCTCCTTGTGCTTCAAGATACGCTTGCATACGTATCTTCCAAAAATCATAATGCTCGCCAACGAAGCATGGTGGTCTGTTACTGCTGCCACCATCTCTGAAAACAGGTTGTGCGGAAGCCATGAGTTATTGATCGAGGAGTAAGTTACCTTGAACCTGCTCTGATACCAATTGTAAGATCAGATGTGCACCTAAGAAAGGGGGTGAATTAGGTGTTTAAGAGTATTTCTTGTTTTCAGCGAGTTAGCAATTGATTTTTGCGCTTATGGATGGTAAAAGATAAAGTAAATGGCAGTAATGTAAAGAACACAGCAGAATTATCCTGGTTCCCCTTATACCCAAGGGTACATCCAGTCCTCTTGCACACCACAAGAGATTTCTCCACTATTGTTAGAATATGTACAAGTCCCACCCTAGGATTTGTGCTACAAACTTCTAACAAAACCTCTAAGATAGCACCCCACTATCTTAGATAAATCTACTTAAAGAAAGTACTACTTTCTTTTTACAAATAATGTGATTTGATAAGGATGTAGGAATATGAAAGAGAGATATAATGATAACAATCCAATATTGCTTCAAGTACTTTGAGAACCTTTGTCAAGGATATGAAAATGAAATGCAAGTACTTGAATTATGAAAAATGACTTTGAGAAAAATAGAAAAGTTGTTCAAAGTCGTTCAAGGTTTGGCCATTGGATTGTCCACTTTGAATCTGAAGTTATGACATATTTATAGTCCATAAACATCTCTTCAGATTCGTGGCCATTGATCCAAAAGGTTTGAGGAAGAATTGCAATGTTTTAAATTGAATTCAGAACTGACAAATTGCATTGCTTCCAGTTGTATTCGACTACAAGATTTCTGTATTCGAATACAGCTTGCTGCAACGTTAAAAATTATTCAAACATTTCACTGTGTAGTCGAATACAGATGAGATGGCCAACTCTCTGACTTAGCCATGTGTTTGTCTTGTATTCGACTACAAGATTTCTGTATTGGAATACGACTTGCTGCAACGTTAAAAAATCATTCAAAATTTTCACTGTGTAGTCGAATACAGATGAGATGGCCAACTCTCTGACTTAGCCATTGCATCTGTATTCGAATACACTTAGGTTGTATTCGAATACACCTTTGTATTTTGTCAAAAATATTAATTGTAACACTTTGTAAATATAATTTTGACTTTTGAAAATGCTTTTTATGCATATGTAAAGATGAAAGGTTCTCATGTACTTGATCTTATGATTGTATCATTTACCTTTTCATTTAAACATCTAATATGTTTGAAGTCTGAAGTTAATCAATGAGATATGTTGGACTTCTTCTTTTTGAGCTTGTTGTCTTGATCATCATCGTCATCGTTGGTCTTTTGTCTTCATCAAAAACATGTATTTTACATTCTCCCCCTTTTTGATTATGACAAAACTTTTGTTGTTTGGAGAGACTGTATCATCGGAAAATTACTCCCCCGTAATTTATGCGTACTCCCCCGTTGAACTTGAATGGTTGTGATCATTTTGGAAAAGACCTACAAACAGTTTTAAAAACAACAAAATACCAAACTTTTCTCCCCCTTTTGACATGATCAAAAAGAAGGAAAATATCGACAATATATAAAGTAGAATCCAAGTAATTTTAAGATATAAAAGAGAATATTTGAATATCAAATAATACCCAAAATCATGATCAAGTATTATAACAAAAACATATTGAAAAGGAAAATTAACTAAAGCATCATAAGAACTTGTTAAACAAGCTTCATCAAAACTATTCCTAGTATACGAACTACATTTTCAAGTTTTTGTTTTAAAAAAAATTTTCATATAAAATACAACATGTAAGGCACATATTCATATATTAATAAAAGATATATATCAAAGAATTAATTCTAGAAACTTATCAAGAGGAAAAATTTTAAATTTTGAAGAGTGATGACAAAGTACCTTTCTTTATCCACACGTAATGCCCTTTAGGAACACTAATGTTTCTCACATGACAGGCATTAGGTGTGTGACCATGAATTCCACAATATGAGCAAGTAGGAATTTTACTAGTATATGTATGAAGTTTATTTTTAGTAATTCTCTCCTTATAAGAATGACCTTTTTGTAAATTTGTAATATTTCCTTGATTTGTTTGAGTACTTGATTTGACAAAAATGGTCTTATTGGTGCTTGGTTTGTCAAATTTAGAAAATCCAAGACCACTTTTATCGTTTGAATATCTTTGCATGTTTAGAACATTTTCTAATCCTATATATCCTTTTTCATATCTTTCAATTACTCTATTTAATTGAACAATTTTAAATGAAAGGGAATCACATTTGTTGCATGTAAAATTCTGCTTTGATTTTTCAGCATCTTTTTCCATAATATCAATTTTTTCTTTAAGACATGAAATTTCTTTCTTTTGTGCTGATACTTGTTTAAGCAGATTTTTACATTCAACAAGAAGTTCCTTTATTGCATTTTGTGCTTCATTATATTCTATGGCTAATTCATGATTATAATGAGGAGTGTTTAAGTTACTAACCTCTTCGTCATCTGAAAAGTTACTAACCTCTTCGTCATCTGAATGATGTGAAGCCATTAGTGCAACATTAGCACATTCATCACTCTCTGTTTCTGATGATGAACTTACTTCGTTATCTTCCCAAGCTATGTATGCTTTCTTGAAGTCTTTCCTTTTACCGACATTTTTCTTGATGAGGTTTGGACATTCTGCTTTGATATGTCCTTGTTTCCCGCATTCGAAACAAGTGAAGTTTTGGCTTGAAGTAGAATTATCCTTTTTCTTGAAACTTTCCTTTTTGAAAGTTCTATCATTTTTAAGAAACTTGCCAAATTTCCTAACAAGGGAAGTAATGTTTTCGTCTTCATCAGAACTTTCATCTGTGGTTTGTTCCTTTGATTCGGTCTTTAGAGCAACGTTTTTGGTCTTCTTTATTAGACTTTCAGTTTGCTCCAACCTTCCAAGTTCAATTTCATGTTCTTGGAGTTTTCCAAATAATGCAGAAAGTGACATCTTGGATAAGCTTTTCTTTTCTGATATTGCTGTCACCTTTGGTTGCCATGCCCTTGTTAGTGATCTTAATACTTTAAGATTTAGTTCATCATTGGTGAAAATCTTTCCAAGGGCTGTCAAGTGATTTGTTAAGTGGGAGAATCTTTTCTGCATGTCTAATATAGATTCTCTGGGTTGCATACAAAATAATTCATATTCTTGAGAAAGTGCATTTAGTTTAGATCTTTTTACCTCTACGGTGCCTTCATGGGTTACTTCCAATGTATCCCATATCTCCTTGGCTGTTTTACAGTGAGATATGCGGAAAAATTCATCCATACCAAGTGCTGATTGTAGAATGTTTTTAGCCTTTTTATCGAATAGCACTTTTCTTTTATCGTCATCGGTCCAAGAATTCTTTATCTTAATTTCTTCTTTGTTGTTGATGACTGTTGTTGGAATGTATAGACCATTTTCAACAGCATCCCATATATCGTCTCCTTGTGCTTCAAGATACGCTTGCATACGTATCTTCCAAAAATCATAATGCTCGCCAACGAAGCATGGTGGTCTGTTACTGCTGCCACCATCTCTGAAAACAGGTTGTGCGGAAGCCATGAGTTATTGATCGAGGAGTAAGTTACCTTGAACCTGCTCTGATACCAATTGTAAGATCAGATGTGCACCTAAGAAAGGGGGTGAATTAGGTGTTTAAGAGTATTTCTTGTTTTCAGCGAGTTAGCAATTGATTTTTGCGCTTATGGATGGTAAAAGATAAAGTAAATGGCAGTAATGTAAAGAACACAGCAGAATTATCCTGGTTCCCCTTATACCCAAGGGTACATCCAGTCCTCTTGCACACCACAAGAGATTTCTCCACTATTGTTAGAATATGTACAAGTCCCACCCTAGGATCTGTGCTACAAACTTCTAACAAAACCTCTAAGATAGCACCCCACTATCTTAGATAAATCTACTTAAAGAAAGTACTACTTTCTTTTTACAAATAATGTGATTTGATAAGGATGTAGGAATATGAAAGAGAGGTATAATAATAACAATCCAATATTGCTTCAAGTACTTTGAGAACCTTTGTCAAGGATATGAAAATGAAATGCAAGTACTTGAATTATGAAAAATGACTTTGAGAAAAATAGAAAAGTTGTTCAAAGTTGTTCAAGGTTTGGCCATTGGATTGTCTACTTTGAATCTGAAGTTATGACATATTTATAGTCCATAAACATCTCTTCAGATTCGTGGCCTTTGATCCAAGAGGTTTGAGAAAGAATTGTAATGTTTTAAATTGAATTCAAAGCTGAAAAATTGCATTGCTTCCAGTTGTATTCGACTACAAGATTTCTGTATTCGAATACAGCTTGCTGCAACGTTAAAAATTATTCAAACATTTCACTGTGTAGTCGAATACAGATGAGATGACCAACTCTCTGACTTAGCCATGTTTTATCTTGTATTCGACTACAAGATATCTGTATTCGAATACAACTTGCTGCAACGTTAAAAATTATTCAAATTTTTCACTGTGTAGTCGAATACAGATGAGATAGCCAACTCTCTGACTTAGCAAATTGCATCTGTATTCGAATACACTTAGGTTGTATTCGAATACACATTTGTATTTTGTCAAAAATATTAATCGAACACTTTGTAAATATAATTTTGACTTTTGAAAATGCTTTTTATGCATGTGTAAAGATGAAAGGTTCTCATGTACTTGATCTTGTGATTGTATCATTTACCTTTACATTTAAACATTTAATATGTTTGAAGTCTAAAGTTAATCAATGAGATATGTTGGACTTCTTCTTTTTGAGCTTGTTGTCTTGATCATCATCGTCATCGTTGGTCTTTTGTCTTCATCAAAAACATGTATTTTACATTCTCCCCCTTTTTGATTATGACAAAACTTTTGTTGTTTGGAGAGACTGTATCATCGGAAAATTACTCCCCCGTAATTTATGCGTACTCCCCCGTTGAACTTGAATGGTTGTGATCATTTTGGAAAAGACCTACAAACAGTTTTAAAAACAACAAAATACCAAACTTTTCTCCCCCTTTTGACATGATCAAAAAGAAGGAAAATATCGACAATATATAAAGTAGAATCCAAGTAATTTTAAGATATAAAAGAGAATATTTGAATATCAAATAATACCCAAAATCATGATCAAGTATTATAACAAAAACATATTGAAAAGGAAAATTAACTAAAGCATCATAAGAACTTGTTAAACAAGCTTCATCAAAACTATTCCTAGTATACGAACTACATTTTCAAGTTTTTGTTTTAAAAAAAATTTTCATATAAAATACAACATGTAAGGCACATATTCATATATTAATAAAAGATATATATCAAAGAATTAATTCTAGAAACTTATCAAGAGGAAAAATTTTAAATTTTGAAGAGTGATGACAAAGTACCTTTCTTTATCCACACGTAATGCCCTTTAGGAACACTAATGTTTCTCACATGACAGGCATTAGGTGTGTGACCATGAATTCCACAATATGAGCAAGTAGGAATTTTACTAGTATATGTATGAAGTTTATTTTTAGTAATTCTCTCCTTATAAGAATGACCTTTTTGTAAATTTGTAATATTTCCTTGATTTGTTTGAGTACTTGATTTGACAAAAATGGTCTTATTGGTGCTTGGTTTGTCAAATTTAGAAAATCCAAGACCACTTTTATCGTTTGAATATCTTTGCATGTTTAGAACATTTTCTAATCCTATATATCCTTTTTCATATCTTTCAATTACTCTATTTAATTGAACAATTTTAAATGAAAGGGAATCACATTTGTTGCATGTAAAATTCTGCTTTGATTTTTCAGCATCTTTTTCCATAATATCAATTTTTTCTTTAAGACATGAAATTTCTTTCTTTTGTGCTGATACTTGTTTAAGCAGATTTTTACATTCAACAAGAAGTTCCTTTATTGCATTTTGTGCTTCATTATATTCTATGGCTAATTCATGATTATAATGAGGAGTGTTTAAGTTACTAACCTCTTCGTCATCTGAAAAGTTACTAACCTCTTCGTCATCTGAATGATGTGAAGCCATTAGTGCAACATTAGCACATTCATCACTCTCTGTTTCTGATGATGAACTTACTTCGTTATCTTCCCAAGCTATGTATGCTTTCTTGAAGTCTTTCCTTTTACCGACATTTTTCTTGATGAGGTTTGGACATTCTGCTTTGATATGTCCTTGTTTCCCGCATTCGAAACAAGTGAAGTTTTGGCTTGAAGTAGAATTATCCTTTTTCTTGAAACTTTCCTTTTTGAAAGTTCTATCATTTTTAAGAAACTTGCCAAATTTCCTAACAAGGGAAGTAATGTTTTCGTCTTCATCAGAACTTTCATCTGTGGTTTGTTCCTTTGATTCGGTCTTTAGAGCAACGTTTTTGGTCTTCTTTATTAGACTTTCAGTTTGCTCCAACCTTCCAAGTTCAATTTCATGTTCTTGGAGTTTTCCAAATAATGCAGAAAGTGACATCTTGGATAAGCTTTTCTTTTCTGATATTGCTGTCACCTTTGGTTGCCAAGCCCTTGTTAGTGATCTTAATACTTTCAGATTTAGTTCATCGTTGGAGAAAATCTTTCCAAGAGCCGTCAAGTGATTTGTTAAGTGGGAAAATCTTTTCTGCATGTCTAAGATAGATTCTCCGGGCTGCATACGAAATAACTCATATTCTTGAGAAAGTGTATTAAGTTTAGATCTTTTTACCTCTATGGTGCCTTCATGGGTTACTTCCAATGTGTCCCATATCTCTTTGGCTGTTTTACAGTGAGATATGCGGAAAAATTCATCCATACCTAGTGCTGATTGTAGAATGTTTTTAGCCTTTTTATCAAACAGCACTTTTCTTTTATCGTCATCGGTCCAAGAATTCTTTATCTTAATTTCTTCTTTGTTGTTGATGAGTGTTGTTGGAATGTAAGGACCATTTTCAACAGCATCCCATATATCGTCTCCTTGTGCTTCAAGATACGCTTGCATACGTATCTTCCAAAAATCATAATGCTCGCCAACGAAGCATGGTGGTCTGTTACTGCTGCCACCATCTCTGAAAACAGGTTGTGCGGAAGCCATGAGTTATTGATCGAGGAGTAAGTTACCTTGAACCTGCTCTGATACCAATTGTAAGATCAGATGTGCACCTAAGAAAGGGGGTGAATTAGGTGTTTAAGAGTATTTCTTGTTTTCAGCGAGTTAGCAATTGATTTTTGCGCTTATGGATGGTAAAAGATAAAGTAAATGGCAGTAATGTAAAGAACACAGCAGAATTATCCTGGTTCCCCTTATACCCAAGGGTACATCCAGTCCTCTTGCACACCACAAGAGATTTCTCCACTATTGTTAGAATATGTACAAGTCCCACCCTAGGATCTGTGCTACAAACTTCTAACAAAACCTCTAAGATAGCACCCCACTATCTTAGATAAATCTACTTAAAGAAAGTACTACTTTCTTTTTACAAATAATGTGATTTGATAAGGATGTAGGAATATGAAAGAGAGATATAATGATAACAATCCAATATTGTTTCAAGTACTTTGAGAACCTTTGTCAAGGATATGAAAATGAAATGCAAGTACTTGAATTATGAAAAATGACTTTGAGAAAAATAGAAAAGTTGTTCAAAGTCGTTCAAGGTTTGGCCATTGGATTGTCCACTTTGAATCTGAAGTTATGACATATTTATAGTCCATAAACATCTCTTCAGATTCGTGGCCATTGATCCAAAAGGTTTGAGGAAGAATTGCAATGTTTTAAATTGAATTCAGAACTGACAAATTGCATTGCTTCCAGTTGTATTCGACTACAAGATTTCTGTATTCGAATACAGCTTGCTGCAACGTTAAAAATTATTCAAACATTTCACTGTGTAGTCGAATACAGATGAGATGGCCAACTCTCTGACTTAGCCATGTGTTTGTCTTGTATTCGACTACAAGATTTCTGTATTGGAATACGACTTGCTGCAACGTTAAAAAATCATTCAAAATTTTCACTGTGTAGTCGAATACAGATGAGATGGCCAACTCTCTGACTTAGCCATTGCATCTGTATTCGAATACACTTAGGTTGTATTCGAATACACCTTTGTATTTTGTCAAAAATATTAATTGTAACACTTTGTAAATATAATTTTGACTTTTGAAAATGCTTTTTATGCATATGTAAAGATGAAAGGTTCTCATGTACTTGATCTTATGATTGTATCATTTACCTTTTCATTTAAACATCTAATATGTTTGAAGTCTGAAGTTAATCAATGAGATATGTTGGACTTCTTCTTTTTGAGCTTGTTGTCTTGATCATCATCGTCATCGTTGGTCTTTTGTCTTCATCAAAAACATGTATTTTACAACATGTATTGGTGTTAAGGAGCTGTTTGACATTGGGTACATGTAGATTCGTGAGTCATATCTCAACGTTGTCTTTCTGAATAAGTGAGAAGTGTACCATGAGTAACTTTCCAAAGATGAGCACGAATCTTTGACGGGCTCTTCCAATTAGCGACCTTGATGAATATAGGATCAAGATCATCACTCTGTTGATTTTCGCTCACTATTTTGTCATAAACACTCATAATGGAAAATTGTCCATTATTTTAAGGTATCCAATTCGAGAAATTGAGATTTCCAAGAGAAGGTGGTTGGATATGTGCAATTCTTACATATATATCGTCAGGAAAAAAACCGTTCAATGATTGTCGAATTGTAGTTTCCACTTGTTGCAAAATGAGCTACGTGAAGTTCAATTTGGGATTGATGGATTGCATGAGTGGTGAGAACTTTAAGAGGGGCAACACTAGGAATCCAGTTATCTTTACAAAATTTAATATCAGTCGTACTTCCCTAGATAAAATTCCTACAGATAAAAGTCTTGGAGAACGTCATGAATCAAATAGGCTTGATGGTTGTTTGCTTCAGCAATAAGTACTAGGTCATCTACAAAGCAATGTGAGAGAATTTTGGTCCATCACCACGACTAACCTTTAGAGGTTTCCAAATACCTTCCTCTTCGAAAAGGTAACGAGATATGAGATTCTATTACGGCAATCTTGTTTCTCGTTTCTTTTATCTCTTTACTTTTATTTTTTCTTTATATATTTCTTTTTCATATGATTGTAATCAAAAGTTTAACTAAAATGGAGAAAAAAGTTTTAATAAAGTAATTAATTGATACAAAATTTTAAAAAGAACACGATTCAATCTCCAATTTATTATATTTTTTGATCACCTTCAATAATTATCTGTCGACATAAAATAGAAAAAAAAAGATATTAATAATTTTTAATTATAAAATAAAAAGACTTGAACTTAAAATAGAAAAAGGGAGTTGAATGTAAAAGAGTAAAATGAGAATTAGAGCTTTTTTTTCTGACTGATAAATATTATTAAAAATTCATATTTAAACTTAGATTTTATGACACATAATAGGATTTTTATCTTGGTCCAAATATAATTGAATTTATTTGGTAAAGAAATGGCTGTGCGAGACAACATCCTTTGTCAAATATATTTTTTTTTTTTGACAAACTTTGTCAAATCTTATACTGCAATAATTCCACGTATATAATCCATGGGATTGGTTAACCTAACTTTTTCTTGTCAATTGATATAATATGGAGCAGAGAAGAGAGAAACCAACTGCTAAATTGGGGCCCTATCATTTCAACCAAATTAAATAATTCAGAAGGCGGTTTATTGGTAAGCTTCAAACCACAGGTATGATAATGTAAAATGAAATATTGTTGACTACCAGAAAGAAATTGAATATGATCAAATATGCATGATTTGTTTATGAAAAATATCTGACCTATGTCACATTCAAGCTTTGTTAGATTTTATTTAAATAGACAACACAAAGATTTTGTTAAAAATCTATTTATCTAAAAAAAGTAAGACTACAAACCACAAAAATAGTTTATAGGCTTACTAGATAGGTCTATTTAATCAAATATATATTTTTTTAATTATAATTACTATTATATTAGTAATTTAATTATATTAGTCTACATTAATTTTTGACATATTTAAATGTACCATTATAAAATAAAATTAAAATATACTATCATATAAAGTCAAATACATGTTAAATATAAAATAAATATATATATATATTTAATTTCATTGTACTACTAGCTTGTTAATTTATTCAAATACATATCTCATTGTTTATTTAAAGATGTTAATAAGAGCTAGTAATGAACAGAACCAACTCAAATATAGTTCGAGACTCGTTTGGTTCATGAATCATATATATATATATATATATAT
>JBBPBP010000001.1:28371319-28399727 GCA_037974735.1 Cicer chorassanicum
TTATTTTTGTATGAAATAAATTTGACTTGAGAGTTGTACAAAAAAATTAATTTAGGCGTAAGTATTAAAATAATTGAAAATGATATTGAACACATTGTAAATATAATTTTGAAACAAAATAAAAATTATTTGAAAAACTAATATTAAGACATTCTTTATATTATTTGAAAGCTACTATAAAAAAACATACAACTCCATTGTTTATAGGAAAACCAAATACAATATCTAATATAGTAAAAAAAAGCATCAACAAGTCTAAGGTGAGATATTGCATTTGTGCTCAAATCAACTATTTTTGGTGATAATATTTAGTTATAAATATTGGTTTTAGATAAAACTTGTATCATTTAAAAGTTAGAAACAATGTGTATAATTCTTATTTATACCGTGAAAGTAAATAAAATTGTGTTAAATGTTATATTATTATTCAAAGATGGTTATATTCAACACTTTATAAATATCAAACTAATGAGTAATGAGAAAATTTATCTAAAAATATTGATAAGTGAGCCTAGTTTAAATTTTATGGTCTTTAGTTAATTTATTTATTAATTTTTATTAGTTTTAATTTAAAGTTGAAAGAACACAATTGTTCTTTAATTTTTTTTGTTTTTGTCTTTTAGTTCATTTGATTCGAGTTATCGAGCTGAATCGACTTACTCATGAACTTTGATCGAGTCGAGTTTGAGCGGAAAAATAAATTCGTAATGAACTTGAATCAAGTTATGAACTGAGCCAATTGCGTCGTGCCACTTGAACCCAAATTCGACACAACTTGGGCTCATTTACGACCCTAATGTTAATATGAAATAAATTTTTATTTAAACTAACATGTCATAACAGACTCGTGCCTAAAATAGTTTAAAGACTATAAGTCATATTTAAGGCTTAAATAGACTCAATTTTATTGAAACCTAAAATTAACTCTTCGACAAAGTAACTAATGATAATATTTTATTTAAATTTTAGTTTTCTTTTATTTTGAGATATAAAATATTATAATTTTATTTATTGTCATACCTTTTTATATTTATGAATCCTTTTACTTATTGTATTTAAAGATTTTTATTTTTCTGTCCTAAATATACTTACAAAATTAATTTTTTTGGTGAGGCCTAAATTAAACCATTGCTTTACCTTCCTGGACCTTATGTCTTCCCTGTCTACTACAATAATTGTGGTCCCTAAATCCATACCATGTTTTGGAACTAAAATCATAGAAAATGTGAGGGACATAACTGAAATGGACAATGAAATTAAATGGCTTATTGCTTGCCACATAATCTAAGTCTAAAACTATGAACTTGACGTTCGATTCTGGTGTTGGTTAGTCATTTTCCTTTGACGCGTGTTTCCGACTCAACATTCGGCTTTCGTTGATAAAATTCTCTTTTATTTTATTTTTCTAACTCAATACTCCCATTTTGTGATACCATCTTAATCTCTTGTCATTTAACCTTCTTTGACAAATATAAATTTGTCACTTATTACCATTAAATTTAATTAAAGTGTTCATGCAAATTATGTCGAGCTATTGGGATTTTGTTGGTGTTTCTTAAGATCTTGAAGTAGGTGAATCCTTTAGGCCAATGATAGTTAATTGTATTGTCATTTGTTTTGGATTTGTTCTGCTATACCTAATCCATTTTACCACTCGTTCGGATCAGACAAGGGTTGAAGTGGGGTTTAATGAATAACAAATTTTACGTAAGAGTTCTTCTCGTTATAAGCTATGACTACATTCTTTGTTTATATTGGAGTTTAATATTATTATAACAGAAAAGTAAAGTTCCACTAAAGTGACACTCGAATTATTTATAATTTAATTTATATATATATATATATATATATATTATTTTTTTAAAATTTAATTTATATATATTACTATTGTAAATTCTTTTATACTATCGATCAATTATAATTATTAAATCATCATTAATATTTGATTTTTATCACAATCATTTATAAAGTCATTCATATAATTCATCTCATAATTTGTTTGTAAAAATTAATAAAAATAGAAAATAGTGAATGAGATGGGAGAGAAGTTGAAGAGAGATTACCAACTTCTCTTAATTGGTTAGGAGAGATTAAAACACAAGGGGTCCACAGGTTTTGCATTTCTCTCCACCTATGAGAAGTGACTATATTGGGTTTCAATTTTTTTCGAATTTATATTTGTTTCTCGCAATTTTTTCAAATTTCATTTTTATGGTGTACGTAGAATTTTTATTTGTTTCTCGCAATTTTATCAAATTTCATTTTTATGGTGTACGTAGATTAAGCTTGCATAGGAAAGCGATGTATAGCACCACCACACATGTTAACATGCTTTCATCAAACGAGAACCATGAAACTAATCAAATTATATTAAATTCATTAAACGATAACAATGGAGTAATCAATAAAATTTAAATAAATAATAATTTTTTTTACAGGTAAATAATAAATTTGTTAAATAATTGAATTAAAATATATTAATGATTTAATTAATCATTAAACTATATGTTGATTTTAACTCAAGGATATTTTTGTTATTTCACAAGGTTATAGCTTTTCTCTCTTGTCTTTCTTCCCTATCAAATCTACTATATTTCTTCCCTATTTCTCTCTTCTCACACTCTTTTTCATCTATTTCTCTCTTCTCACTTTCTTCTCTCAACCAAACATATCCTCAGTACATGAAAATTAAACTTTGCTTTACTATTAAAAAAATAATATTAATTTTTTTGATAAACAAAAACAGATACTATATAACAAAATAATTAAGTCTGTTTTATGCATTACACATAATTGACCTCAATTTCGTTTCATTGATAGGTTGTAGATTTAACTCTTCATCACATATATATATATATATACAAATTTCTTAGTATAAATTTCATTAGTTAGTTGTTTTAGTTGCCTTAGATCTTAATAACTTTAGGAATATTTTCATAAAGTATGTGCTTGTGATCTTCCATTCAAATTAGAGGAAATTAATGTTAGAACCAATTTGAGTCGAAGAATAATGACTTTTAATTGTTTTGATAATAATAAAAATTATTTTATAGGAACAATTTATAGCACTAATAAATTTAATTAAGTGTGCAATTTCCTTGTCATAAACCTTATAGACCTTACACTGCATCCTCTAATGATCGGAGAAGATAAAAAAAAAGGCAATAATCTGGAAGATCTGTTAAAGTTATGACTAACTCTAATAAATGCCCTCTCAACGCGCCTCTGATAAATCAGTTAATACAAGTTTGCTTTAATAATTATGCGTCTGATGAATCTAGCAAACAGTTGACCGTTTGGTGAAAGCGTCAAGTCAACACTATAATAAAGTTAACACTGTAATAAAAAATATCAACATATCCCAACATCCTTTGCTTGCTAACTTGGACTTTTCATTTGTTTGGAGTAGTGCATGACAACCTCTAAATATGTCATCATTTGGTCTTCTTGTCATTTCTATCAAGATACGTTGAATCAATTATGAACAAGGTTTTGGACAAGTTTTTAATCCTGATTCAAGATCTTTGATACTAGTCATTAAATTACATGCTAATTTCATACAATTAGAGCAACGATTAGAAACCCTAATGGCCTTGAAGTTTCTCTATAAAAGGACTTGTGATCTTTACTACAAAATATATATATACGGGAAACCTTATGTCGTCATATACTTAACCGTGTTTGAGTAAAGATCTTATTTTTTATCATGAATAACTTTGGTGATGAAGCTACAGGTGGAAATGTTTACAAGCCTCCTTTGTTTTTTGGGGAGAGATTTGAATACTAGAAGGACCGATTGAGAAGTTTCTACATCTCACATGATCATGAACTTTGGGACATAATCGAAGATTGTTATAAAGCTCCTAAAGATGCTGATGGTGTTGAAATATCCATAAAACATCTCAACGTTGATAAAAAAAACAATACAAGAGGTATCATAAAGCCATAACCTTCAAAGAGTTCAAAAGATGCATCAATAAAGAAAAAACAAAAAGCATCTTCCATGTTATAGTCCTCAACTATGATGGAAATAAACAAGTGCATGAATACTGGAAGAACATAATGAGAAGTTTCTACATCTCACATGATCATGAACTTTGGGACATAGTCGAAAATTGTTATCCTAAAGATGCTGATGGTGTTGAAATATCCATAAAACATCTCGACGCTGATAAACAAAAACAATACAAGATGCATCATAAAGCCATAACCTTTATGATGACTGCTATCCCTTTCAAAGAGTTCGAAAGATACATCAATAAAGAAAAAACAAAAAGCATCTCTGATGTTATGGTCCTCATCTATGATGGAAATAAACAAGTGCATAAAGCTGAGGCAAATATGCTTGTCAGAAAGAACAAACTTTTCCCGATGGAAGAGGATGAAGACATTGAGAAAACGTTCTCTAGATTCCAACTCTAGTCTCTAGATTAAAGGTTTTCTAGAAGAGTTACACTCAGTTGATCATGTTAAGAAGATTCTCAGAAATCTACCTAGCAAATGGAAACCAAAAGTAACAGCAATTCAAGAGGCTAAAGACCTTAACAAATTTCCTCTAGAAGATTTGATGATTTCAAACAAATTTCCATATGCTATTATTGTAAATAACCAAAACATTTTAAATGAAAGTATCCTAAGTTTGAGAAGGGAAACTCTCAAAGAATAGACTTTAAAGTAAAGAAGAAAAGTCTAATGGCTACCTAGGATGACTCTAATGAATCCTCTGATGAAGATGAAGAGCATGGAAACATGGCTTTAATGGCATATGTTGACTCCAACTCTGATTTTGACAATGAATCTGTTGATGAGGAAATTGAGGTACTATTTGATCTATCTCGCAATGAACTTATAATTTTGTTAAATGAATTTATGACCAAGAATCATAGTGTCTCCTCAAAACTAAAAAATCTCATAAAAGCTCATTCCACCTTAACAGATAAGTACAATTCCATTGAAAAAGATTTTGAAAAGATAAAAGGGAAAATCTAACTCTAAAAGATAATGTTTCAAAAACCTTAGAAGTAAGTGTCTTTAATTTTGTTAAGTATGAAAAATCATTTCAAGAATTTATTGCGAATGACATAAACATAAGAAAATAAGCTTTTTGATCTATGGTGTTTGTAGA
The DNA here is from genome assembly GCA_037974735.1 of Cicer chorassanicum. Taxonomy (NCBI): domain Eukaryota; kingdom Viridiplantae; phylum Streptophyta; class Magnoliopsida; order Fabales; family Fabaceae; genus Cicer; species Cicer chorassanicum. The sequence continues at coordinate 28,376,445 of JBBPBP010000001.1, forward strand.
AACAATATAAAAGTTATTGGCTTTGAGGAACCAGAGGAAACTCCAAAATTTAACTTACCTGAAACTGCTTGCTTATATTGCTTAAAGAAAGGTTATGATAAGAGAACTTCTCCTATGTTGAAAACATGGAAAGACAAGACACCTTTAAGAACTAACAAACCACGATCCAATCAAATGTAGGTACCTAAGAACAACATAATCTATATTACATATATCCTTAGCAACAAAGTTGAAATGCTAGTCATGGTGCCTGGATAGTGAGTGCTCACGACACATTATGAGAGAAAAGTGTATGTTCCAAATCCTAACCCAAAAGGAAGAAGATTTTGTAGGATATAGAGGAAATCAGAAGGGCAAGACCATAGGGTGTGGCAAATTAGGTAATGCATAACCTACTATTAAAAATGTTTTACTAGTAAAAGGAATAATGCATAACCTACTGAGCATAAGTCAATTAATTGATAGTGGTTACGATATTGTCTTCAATCAAAAGTCATGTAATGCGATTAGTCAAACAGATGGATCAATACTTTTTATGGGTAAAAGGAAAAACAATATTTACAAAATAAAGTTATCAGATTTGAAAAAACAAGAAGTAAAGTGTCTCATGTTAGTGAATAAAGAGCAATTGATCTAGCACAAGGGGTTAGGACAAGCCAACTTGAGATTAATCTTAAAGTTGAAAAGACTTGCCCTAGTTTGAGGATTGCCAAATGTCCTTTGTGAGACATGTGAGAAAGGGAAATAGACTAAATCATTCTTTGCTTAAAAGAATGTTATTTACATCTTGATTTATTTGGTCCAATAAGGAATGCCTCTGTTAGTGGTAAAAAGTATGGACTCGTTATTGTTGATGACAATTCCAGCCGAACATGCGTAAAGTTCCTTAAACACAACGATGGGTCACATAAAGTTTTCATTACTTTCTACAAACAAGTGCAAAGTGAAAAATGTTTTTGTATTACAACAATTCGTAGTGATCATGGTGGTGAATTTGAAAATAAACATTTTGAGAACTTTTATGAAGAGCATGGAATTCTATACAATGGTCTTGTAGAAATGAAAAATAGATTTCTTCAAGAAATGACACACACCATGATTCATAAAATGAATGTTGCCAAGCCTTTTTGAGCAGAGGCAGTGAACACTGCATGTTATATTTAGAATAGAATCTATATAAAACCTATTCTTAATAAGACACCTTATGAATTATGGAAAGGAATAAAACCCAACATATCTTATTTTCAAGGGTAACGGGTCAATAGGACTAGGTCTGATCTTGGATCTTGTCGGGTTAAGCACGCTAATTAGAAGGCTCTTTGCTATCGAAAAAGTGGGATACAGTATTACTAGTGCTAACTCGAACGGAATAGCATGTTTCTCAAAGCCCTTTTGAACACCAAAGATAATCTTGGCAAGTTTGATTCACGATCTCAAAAGGGCACCTTTTTTAGATACTATGAAAAGTCTAAAGCCTATAGAGTATACAATAAATAAACACTAATTATTGAGGAATCAATCCATGTAAAATTTGATGATAAAAAGCTTGACCATAAAAATCAGAGCTCGATGAAGATTTTGTAGATTTACAAATAGATATAAGAGGAACCAAATAAATAAGATGAAGGAACAAATTCTCCCTTTAAAGAACCAAAATATGTACTTAACAATACAAGGACAATGTTTAACTTAGAAGACCGGATAATTAGAAGACCAGATATGCTTTTAAAGATACATCAATGTTTATCTTTTGTTTGAAATAGAACTTTTGCCCTTGTGGCAAGGTTAAAAGCAATCAGGATTTTACTTTCATTTGTAGTTTATAATAAAAATATTTTATATCAAATGCACGTGAAAAGTGCTTTCATTATTGGTTATATAAATGAAGAAGTGTATGTTAAACAATCTCCTAGTTTTGAGGAAAATGAATTTCTAGACCACCTTTTCAAACAAAAGAAATCTCATGGCTTTCTATTTAAAAATGATTTTGAAAGAGGCTAGGTTGACACTACTTTATTTAGAAAATCATCTAAGAATGACTTTCTCATTGTCGAAGTATATGTTGATCATATAATATTTGGTTCTACTAATGGTAATCTCTACCAAGAGATTTTTAAGTTAATGCATAATAAATTTGAGATGAGCATAATGGAAGAACTATTTTTTTTTTTGAATCCAAATTCATTAAAGCTCAGAAGGAGTATTCATTCATCAGACCAAATATAAAAGAGATCTTCTTAAGAAATTTAGGATGGATGAATGTAAACCTATGCTTACACCTATGCATCCGACATGCTTTCTTGATAAGAATGAATTAGGTAAAAAAGTGGATCAAAAGGTATATAGAGGGACGATTGAATCTCTTCTCTACTCAACTACATCCTGACTTGACATTCTATTTAATGTGTGTTTGCAAGATTTTATTCTAACCTTAAAAACTCCCATTTAACTATTGTTAAAAGGATATTTAGAAATATGAAGGGCACTACTAATCTTGGCATGTGTTATAAGTCATCCTCTTAGTATAGGTTAATAGGTTTCTTTGATGCTAACTATGTTGGAGGGAAACTAGAAAGGAAAAGTACTAGTGGTAACTGTTTTTTCCTTTGCGAAAATATGATCTCCTAGTCAAGCAAAACACAAGGAACCATTGCTCTATCTACAACTGAAACATAATATATTTCAACAGCCATCTATAACACTCAACTCTTATGGATGAAACATCAACTAGAAGACTACAAAATAATGAGAGAAACATTCATATCTTCTGTGATAATACTTCTGCTATATGTTTAACCAAAAATCTAATTTACATTCAAGGGCAAAACATATATAGATTAAACATCACTTTATAAGAGATCATCTCTAGAAGGGTATTTTAGACATTAAATTCGTTGATACTGATCATCAGTGGGTTGATATTTTTACAAAACCCCTTGCTGAAGACATATTTAATTTTATAAAGAAAAATTTAAAAACATTCAATTTATAAAGGAGTGATGTTGGAATCCTTATATGCCTAGTAAAATAGACTAGTTGGTTAAATATGTATGCTCTGCCTCTGATGAATTGAATTTTTCCTCAGCCTTTAGTTGTTTAAAATTCAATTTATTGCATATATGAACAATTTTCTTGAAAGATGTGTAAGTTCTTTCATTTTCTTAAACATGTCCCTTCTTGTGTGTGTTAACGCGTGCATGGTAGTTATTATTGTTCACTTTTAGAAACTCAAATGTTTTATCAAAAACACCAATACTCAAGTCACTCACTACTCTCACGTATTTCCCACACTTTTGCTATCTTTTCAAACCTTAGAAACCCTAATGAATTCTTTAATGGCTTCAAGTTTCGGTTCTTCTTCTGCCCTCAGTAACATTTCTTCTGCCCCCATTATGGCATGTAATTTGGATCAATTTGATACTCTCAATGAACATCAAATTGGTTTCGCTAATCTCGTTGAAAACATATTCGACTTCATTGTAGATTTTGCTGGTATTGGATGGTCTAAGTAGTTTAACCTAGATTAATTTTCTCTTGAGACGTTCTAATTAAAGAGTTTTGGAGGTTTGCTGATGCAAACAAAGATGGAGAAATCACTAGTATGGTTTTAGAGCTTCCTATAAAAACCACTCTACAAACTATTGATGTTATTACCAAATCCTTGGATGAAGATATGATAATTGAAAATGAATATGAATCAAGGGTTGGCTACTCTAAAATCGACAAGAAATTTTTTGAAGATCCCAAGGCCAACTCAAAGGCAGTAAATTTAAAGCCTAGATACAAGGTGCTCTTCAAGATTCTGATTGGATGTGTGGTGCCTGAACGTTCGTTGTTGATCATGTCAGCAAAGACCACAAGGATTTGATGTGGAACATCTCCCAACAGATCAAGAAAAATTTGATAAACTTGGTACTTGAGCACATAAGTCTTGTATCATCAACTCTAGATCAGGAACGATCAAGACTATTTCCTACTTAAGACTCATTACAACTGTGCTAATGAGGACTCATCTCATTAAGGCTCTAGTTTTCAACATCCAAAATGAGGTTTATTCACTAGGAGGAGTTGTTCAAGATCAGCACTTGGTATCCTCTTATGCACTAGTTTTCAACATCCAAAATGTCATCAAAATGAGGCTTATTTCTGCCAAGGAGAGCATCAAACCAAGCACTGGAGTCAAGAGACTCTCAAGACATTTCCTTCAAGGTGGGAGATTTGTACCCACGAATCTTTGAGGAAGATAATAAAGAGTTCATTCAGGAGTATATAAGGGTGTATCACTTAGGTCAATAGATGCCTTTAGTATATTTCCCTTTCACAAGAGCATCTCAAGAGTTTGAGAAGAAAAGGAAAAGGGAAACCAGGGTATCTACTGCGGTAGTGGAAAAAGAAGATGATGTAGACGCTAACGAGAAAAAGCGAACCTTATCTTTAGGAAGAGGTAGAAGGTAAATTCCACTTATGAGCCTATTCATTCCTCTACTAATATTATCAAGGATTGCAGTAATGACCTGTCTGAACTTGAACCAGCTAAAGTTCCACCCCTATCTGCCCCATCAAACAAAACTACCTCACATACCTTTATTGTTTTCTCCAGTTTTGATTTAGATATGGACACCTTAGATGAAATGTTTAAGGCAACCAATGCAAAAAGTTTTGCTACCCTTCGATATAGATTAAAATCCTATCCCCTTAATATTGAATTTCGGACCTCCACACCATCACCTTCCCACAATAACCTCCACAAACACCTATTCAAAAAACCAGTCAAACCTCATCCATCCCTTCCATAAATGCATCTAACCCTCATTGAGATACCCATGTTGTAAAGGATCTAGTCTTTGAAAATCCTCATATGACTCACCTGTTTCTAACGCCACCCATCCTCAATCTAAACATAATACTTCCACACCCCCAGACCTAGCCCTTTTTATTCCATATTTTCCTTCTGGCTTCCCAAACCTTGACTCATTCATTATCTCTACCATTGCTAAAATAACAAAATTAGGAATATAAATGCTTAGAGTTTAGATTCCAATGAAGTTGAAGGTGCAAACACGAGAAGGGGGTTGAATTGTGTTTGACTAAGTAGAGCAATAACAACACTAAGGAGTGCAGAAATAAAATGACACAAGTAATTTATCCTGGTTCACCAATAACTTGGCTACATCATATCCCTTGACTCAAAAGGATTTAATCCACTAATTAAAAACCTTGAATTACAAAGCACCTGATCGTCCAAGCCAATCTTCTCAACCAGGCTAACAACCCTAGACTTTTGAGGAACAAACACACCTTAATCTACCAGCCAAGTCGTCTCCACATAATATGACAACCCCAGATTGTTGAAGGCACACTAACACCACTATCGGGTTTGAATACAAAGGTTTGGAACTTGAGTAGTTGCTTCTAACAATGACTTAGAAAATATTTATCATTCGAACATGTGTTTCTCTCTTTGAACTCTAAGATGAATTTGGAATTTTGAGCTTTAGTTCTTCTACTATTTTCTGATTTTTCGATGATCTTCTTCTTCTTCAGCCTTGAGTATCTATTTGTAGATAAAATTAGGGCTTCAATTTAGTCCTTATTTAATTTTGAATTGTATCTTCATTCTAGTTTGGTCAACGATTTGATTCAAAAATAATTCATATCATCTTGTAGATAAATCTTGATCAAATGTTCTTGTAAATAATTCATATCCTCTTGTAGATAAATCTTGACCATATATTCTTTTCAACTGGTAAAAGATTTTCTTCAATTATAAATCTGAATCAAATCTTATTATAGATCATCTTCAAAAACATGAATCTTCTTTAATACTCTGTGAAGACAAATATATTGTTCTTATAAAATAATTTTGTTGACATCAAAACTCTAAGTATAAAACCAACTAGGTTCCAACAATTTCCCCCTTTTTGATGATGATAAAATTGTATTTTTGATAACAACTTTTATTTTAAATACTTTGTGTCCCTCTTACTTAACGCTCATTCTAAGTGTAAGTATTTTTTCTCCCTACGTTATCAAACATCTTTCTCTCCCTTATGTCATTAGGCAAAAAGACACGAAATTGAAACTTGGCTCTTTTTTTTTTAAATAGAATGAAAATAACATAAACATAAAACATAAAAATTATCCAGAGTATGAAACTAAACAACTATAAGGTTGACACAACATCAGTTAGGTAAAAGAATAAGATTTAGGTTTTTTCTTGATGAAGTTAAACCTATCTTCAGCTAGTGGTTTGGTGACTATGTCAGCCCATTGAAGTTCAACGTCTACAAACTGGATATTAAGCACACATTTTGAACAAAACGCCTAATAAAATGATGTTTGATTTCTATATGTTTATCTCTAGAATGAAGTATAGGATTTTTGGTTAGGCAAATGGCAGAAGTGTTGTCACAATAAACAGGAATGTTGATTTCAAGGATTTTGTAGTCTTCTAGTTGATTTTTCATCCAAAGTAGTTGAGAGTTACAAGCAACTGTTGAAATGTACTCAGCTTATGCTGTTGTCATGACAATTGTGCTTTGTCTCTTACTTTACCAAGAGATTAAGTAGGCACCTAGAAATGTGCAGTTTCCACTTGTGTTTTTTCTCTCAAGTTTATCTCCAGCATAATCAGAATCACAATACCCACTTAGTTTATACTTAGAAGATTTCTTGTAGAACAAGGTATTGTTGGTAGTGGCTTTTTGGTATCTAATGATTCTTTTAACATCATTTAAATGTGATTCCCTAGGGTCAACTTGAAATCTTGCACATACACATACACATACACTAAACATGACATCAGGTGAGAAGTAGTAAGGTAAAACAAGTATCCTATCATTCCTCTATAGGTTTTCTGGATAACTTTTTGGCACATTTCATCTTTTTCAAGTGACCAACCAGGGTGCATTGGTGTAGCCATAAGTTTGCAATCACTCATCTTATACTTCTTGTGAAGCTCTTTTTTATATTTAGTTTGTGAATGTATATACCTTTTTGACTTTGCTGAATTTGTATCCCTAAGAAGAGCTTAAGTTCTCCCATCATACTCATTGAAGTTCAAGCTGCATCAATTTAGAAAATTCTTGGCAAAGAGTACCATTAGTAGATCCAAAAATAATGTCATCGACATAAATTTGAATAATAAAAATGTCATCTCCTATTAGTTTTCTAAAGAGTGTATTATCTACTTGTTCTTTTTCAAAGTTATTTTTAAGCAAGAAGTTACTAAACCTATCATACCACGCCCTAGGTGCTACTTTTAGACCATAAAGAGATTTCCTATGTTTTAAAACCTGATTTGGAAATTCAGAACTTTCAAAACCTGGGGGTTTTTTAACATAGATTTCGTCACTTATATAACGATTTAGAAAATAACTTTTAACATCAACTTGAAATAATGCAATGTTATTATTTGCAGCAAACGAAAGTAGGATACAAATAGTTTCTAACTTGGCCACTGGAGCAAATGTCTCAGTGTAATAAATTCCCTATTTATTGAATTCATTTAACTCTTCTTGCATTGCAATATTCCATCCATCAAATGCCAATGCTTCATCAACAGAGGTAGGCTCAGTTGATGAAACTAAGCCAAACAAAATGGTATCTTTAAGTGATGATCTGGTCTTCAAAAGATCACTTGCACTTCCAATTATTAGAGTTTTCATATTAGATGAATTGTACTTCCATCTAGACCTTCCTTCTAACTTATCTTAACTGCTTCTGACTTGATCAGATTCATCCTCTAAAGATTTGTCATATTCTTCTGATTTGCTTGTGTCCTCTAATTTTTTAGGTTCTTCTAGGTTGTCTGCATCTTCTTTCTCTGATTCTGATAAACTTGCACTATTATCATCTTGTTTTGGCTTTTCAAGGTCAAGTTGTTTGTCATCAAATTTAACTTGTATTGATTCTTCCATAATATGAGTTTCCCTATTAAACACTCTATAAGCCTTAGATCTTTTAGAGTAGCCAATAAAGGTACATTTTCTAGATCTAGAATCAAATTTACCAAGATTATCTTTAGTGTTCAACATATTACAAGTACAACCAAATTGCTTAAAATAAGAGATGTTGGGCTTTTTATCTTTCCACAATTCATATGGACCTAATTAAGACTATATTTTGAATATAACATGCAATGTTAATTGCTTCAGCCCAAAAGTGTTTTGCAACATTCATCTCATTTAACATGGTTATGGCCATTTCTTGGAGTGATATATTCTTTCTTTCTACAACTCCATTTTGTTGGGGTGTTCTAGGAGAGGAAAAGTTGTGAGAGATTTCATTCTCATCACAAAAACTTTCAAAGAACTTGTTTTGAAATTCTCCTCCATGATCACTTCTAATTGTTACAATCTTAAGACCGTTATCATTCATTACTTGTTTGCAAAATGTGATAAACACTTTGTGGGATTCATCCTTATTTTTTAAGAATTTTACCCATGTCCACCTAGTGTAATCATCTACTATAACAAAGCCATATTTCTTTCCACTTAGAGAGGTTGTTTTCACTTGCCCAAAGAGAACTATATGTAAGAGCTCAAGGGTCTTTGAGGTAGAGACTGGGTTCTTAGGGGTAAATGTGAAGGTGCAAACACGAGAAACGGGGGTTGAATTGTGTTTGACAAAGTTGATAACATTTTGATAATTTATTAAAAAACAGGTTGGGTTTTGTGACTTACTTGGAGTAGAAGTAATCGAGTTCAGAGGCAACAAACATTGAAAGCATAAATAATTGGACGCATATATTTATCTTGGTTCACCACTAACTTGGCTACATCCAATCCCCTCATTCAGAAGGCTTTAATCCACTAAGTCAAATACCTTGAATTACCAAGCTTCTGACCCTCCAAGCTAGTCTTCCCAAACAAACTGATAACCCTAGACTTTTGAAGAACTAACCATTTTGACCCTACAAAGCCAAGTCTTCTAACAACCTAACAATCCTAGATTGAAGAAGGAACTAAACCACTATCTGGTTGGATACAAAAGATTGGAACTTTAAGTGTTTGCTTCTAACAAAGCTGATAATAATAATAATAACTCTCACACTCTAAGAAAAAACACTTAGAAAATATTTCTATTTTGGACAAATGTTTCTCTCTTTGAACTCTAAGATGAATTTGAAATTTTGAGCTTATGAGTTCTTCTACTCTTTTCTGATTTTTGATTATCTTCTTCTTTAGCTTTGAAATGACAATGTCAATTACAAGGAAGGGGGTTTGAATTATAATTTCCCCTTTTTAATTAATTCCTGCTTAATTTAAATTTAGTTAACTCAAGATTAATCTTGGTTTTTTAAACACAACGAAAGCAGAACGTTCTTGGTTAGTGAAATCAAAAGAAAACTTTCCTACGTGATCTATAGTTAGTGAATCAGAAATAAATAGAGATAACGGAAAGAGAATCACACAGTAATATATCCTGGTTCACCCAAAGTGGGCTACGTCTAGTCCTCACAGTTTGTGTGCTTTTTCACTAATGTGTTCAAACAAGATCGTTCTTGCTTTTACACTAAATTTCCAAATCAATCTTGATCACTTACAATATTTCACCTTTCTACCTTGAAAGGATTTCCAATAGTTAACTTTCAATCTTAGAAAGGGTTTTTACAAATCACCTTTTAACCACAAAAGAATTTTTTACAATTCACTCCAACTATTTTTAACACAATAGTCTTGAGTTTCAAATGAAATGATTTAAAGAGGTTGATGGATCAAAATATACTCAACCGTTGTTTGAGTTTAGATTCTCAGCAAAAGACTTAGCAAATAAATCCTTAAATCTAGTGAAGCAAAACTGGAGCTGTTACTTAATTGAAGAGCGTTAGGATTTTCAAGTACGATTTTTTAAGTGATTGATTGGTTTCACTTTAAACTCTTGTTGTTTCCTTGACCTTAAGGTTCCTTTCATAGGTTTAATGAAGGCTGATGACAACTCATATAGTCGTTTGGAAATGCAGTTGTCCAGTTGTTGTTTTAATAGATAAGTGTTTAAAAATTAGGAATGTTCTTGCTTTATAACCAGAACAATGTTCATTTCTGTTTTGAGTAAGTGTTGGATTGAGAACATTTGACAACTGTTAGATGTCATGCTCTTTTCTGTTTTGTGCGCAGACTGCTCAGAGGTGCAGTTGTAGTGTCTTATCATGTCGGTCATGGATGTAGTTGTTGCTTTATCAAATTGGAGATTGATCTTGCCTTTTTGATCTTGATGCTTAGATTTTGCCTTTCTTAAACTTTTTTGAATGGATCTTTCTGATACGGTCTTGTGTACATATTATGGTACCTTTGTAATGAAGACTAGTTCATTAGCAAACCAGAAAAGATCTTGTCAATTTCGCTTTCGCGAACCAAAACGTTCTTGGTTTAATAACACTGAAGGGTGTGAAGAAGAACGATCTTCGTTTTTCCACACTTTTGTTTTTAATAAACTAGAACGTCCTTCCATTTTCAGAATGATTTTTCTTCTTCCAAAATGATCTTGCGTTGATATGTTTAATACATATCTTTAATTAATACACTAAAAAACACATGTTAAAAAGCGAAACACTTTTAGAATCATAATTAGAATTTTTAATTAACTTTTTTTGATTATCATCAAAACATTAATTTGGGATTTTGTCTCAACAATCTCCCCTTTTTTGATGATGACAAATATGTTAATTAGATTTTTAATTTGATTCTGATTTGATTAATAACTAAGGGCTTTAGTTTAAAAAGCTCCTCCTCAAAATGTGTTTTAAGTAATAATCTTTGAACCAAAATATATATGTTTTCATTAATGCTTAAATTGATCAATTATACATATGGTTAAAAAAAAAAGACTGAAGTACATAGTATGAGTCAAAAAGACTTCTGAAAAGTTAAAATCTAATAATTAATTCTCCCCCTTTGAAAAATCAAAAAGAAGTAGGAGAACAAGGCTAAATTCTTCAAAAAGATAGAGATGGGGATGAACCCTCGAAGGATGATGAAAGAGATGGCTGCAGAAGATCTGGAAAGGTTGGAGATGGATTAGGTACAGATGGTTCTAGTCCCAACTTAGGCGCAAGCTAGGAAGCCATCCAATTCCATAAGATCGCATGCCCCTTGTCTTGTTGGGCTTGCTGAACAATGATTGTCTGTAGGGCAACAAAGATCTTGGGAATTTCCTTACATATTTTTAGCTGTTTTTCTTGAGTTTAGATCGTTTGGAAGGAAACTGATCTTCATCCGTGTAAGGAGTAGAAGTAGGATGACTTGGAGAAGGAGTCGTAGTGATGGAGAAAGAAGACAAGGTTGCAAAAGTTGTGTTAATTGTTGGAAGAGTTCCTCATTTGGATTTTTTGTGAGGAGCTGATGAGTCAGGAGGATCCAAATCGAGAAAATCCAAATATTGACTAATGCCAAATAAAGAAGAACTAGTCTTTTTGGGCCAGAAAAAGACTGGGGACATTAGAGATGTTTGTGGATGATGGAGTTGAGAGCAGGGATGACTTTGTAGAGTTGAATTTTGAAGGTAATGAGAGGTTTGAATATCAGTAGTGGGATTAACACAAAAGGGAGTGGAGTTGGATGGAGTAGTAGAAAAAGGGAGCCTGTTTGAGTGAAATGGAGAATGTTCTTGAGGAGTATTGAGTTCAACATTTGGTTTCAATACTGGTTTTCTTGAAAATTGTTTTCTTTTGAATGATCTGGGAGATAAAACAGTTTGAGTGTGAGAAGTGTATAGGGATGATGGAATTAATGGAACTTGCTTCATGTGGGATATATTTTTTGAGGAAAATTGAGATTTTGATGCTCGAGGTTTCTGTTGAGAGAGGGACATTGAAGTATCTAAATTTTTTTGAGAGAACCATACCGTAAGGAACGATATTTCTCTTGTAATCCCTGTTTGTTGCAGTAATCATATTTTGAATGATGAGATTTTGGAGATTTAGTTTCTTGCAGTGGAGAAAATGGTAAATGACCATAACATCATTGTGTGAGACATATTCATGGCTACCACAGTGAGGTAGAATTGAATGTTGACTTATGCTGTTGAATATTTTGAAGAGAGGTTTGAGATCATCAGATACAAAATTGGTGGAGCCAGGGATAAACAGCTCTTGAAATATTACATCTTTGTTTATGTTAAGAGCGGAATACCAGTCTTACTCAAAGACAATCGGTCCTTTAGATGGCATTTGTAGGAGTTTAGCAAGAATGGCAAGGGTAAGACGAATTTTGACGCCTTTCAGATTTGATACAAAGAGGGATTTATCCGCAAAAGCCTAAACTTTGCAGTATAATGCCCTAATAACCTCAGGATAAAATGAATCAGAGATTTGAAGAAAGTTTGTCAAACCAAGAGCATCAGTATGATGCTTGATAAAAGTACCTTCACATTGAAAACTATCGAACATGAAGACTCTGTCAATACCAATGGGTCGTTTGGCCCATTTTTCATAGAAAACAATCTAGCATTCGGATGATAATAGAGGAGGGGCGAGAATTTTGGAAGAGATTTTTTTTTGGCTGAAGTTTAGACGAGGTTTGTTCTTGTTATATAGGTTTTTCGGGAAAACGTTCTAATGAGGTGGGTTTTGAAGGACAACATTTTGGGTTCGTGTTTTTTTGAGAAGGCTTTTTAGGGTTTTTGAGTTTGCGTGAGGCTAAAAACCGAGAAAGAGTGCAAGATGAGTTGGATTTGGGAATTAACTAGGTTGGTTTCGAGGGAATGGATTTTGATTTTAAAGGTAGAGTTTTTGAAGTGGATTTTGTTGGTGAAGTAGAAGGTTTAGAAGGTTTGGAAAAATGTTCTGACTTTTGTTGTGGAACATTTGGTGGTGACCTGGGTTCGGAATTGTCGTCGGAGATGGTTGTATCAGTTCCTTTGGATTTATTTGAGGTGCCAACACCGACCATGAGCCTCATTGATCTACGTTTGGAAGAGGTACTACGAGAGCCAATTTTGATGGATGTTTTCTTGAGAGAGCGGGTGTTTGGCTGATTGTGGGAGGGTTACATTGATAAAGGGATGGAAGGACAATGGAGATAGGAGCAAGTGAGATGGGTGGAAGACTTGATTCGGTAGATGATGATAAAAATTCAGAGAAGGTTTTCTCTTACGAAGATTTTTCTGTGGGTGTTGGTCTGGGTGGAGGTAATGGTAAACGAGAAGGAGAAGGAGATAGTGAAGGAGATCGAATTCGGGTTGTGGGTTTTCACTAGCGGAAGCTTTGGTGCGTGCTATTTTTGTGAGAGTGAATGGAAGAAACGTAGAGGAGGGAAGATGAAGGTTTTGAGAGAAAAGAAAATTCAGTTTGTTCTTTAGAGTGAAAGAAGGGCATTTTTGAGAAGATGATGGTGATGTTTGTCACACGTGTTTTGTAAAGGTAGTGGGTGGTTGAAAAGTTAAGTGATAGATGGTGTTGGGAAGAAGGAATATAGGTGTAGATGTGGCAGATGTAGCCGTTTTATGATTAACTGGCAAAAAAAAGAAGAAACAGTTACTTTTTAATAAGGAAGAGATGAACGTTTGATCTTCCGTTGGAAAACGGAGATTGTTGTGTCCAAAACGAGAACATTCTTGGTTTTTTAATAGAACAATATGGTTAATGTATTCAATGAAGTTTAATTGGATTTTTAATTTTTCTTTAATGAAAATGAAATTTTCTTCAACAAGGGGTTTTGTAAATATGTCAGCCAGTTGATTTTTTGTATCAACAAAATTTAATTTCACTTCTTTTGTTAACATGATCTCTGATAAAATGATATTTTATTTCAATGTGTTTAGATCGTGAATGTAGAATGAGATTTTTAGAGAGATTGATAGCACTTGTATTGTCATAGTAAATTGGGATATTTGAATAACTTACAGAGAAGTCTTCAAGTTTGTTTTTTATCCATAGAACTTGGGAGCAACAGTTTACAGTTGAGACGTATTCAGCTTCAATTGTTGACAGTGCAATTGTATTTTGGTTTTTACAAGACCAAATTATTAAAGCTTCTTCAAGAAATTGACATGCACCACTTGTGTTTATACCCAAGGCCAAGATTAGTAGTACCAACAAGATAACGAAAAGTTATTTTTACAGCGGATAAATGAGATTTTTTAGATGAAGTATGGAATCTAGCACATAATCCTATTGCAAACACGATATCTCGTCTACTTGCAGTTAAATAAAGCAATGAAACTATCATTCCTCTGTATTCCTTTTCATTAATGGATTTTCCTTGTTCATCTTTGTCCAAAATGGAGGATGGATGCATGGGAGTCGTCATTATTTCAGCTTCGTTCATTTTGTATTTTGTTAAGAGATCTTTTATGTATTTTTCTTGACATATAAAAATTCCATCTTTATGTTGTTTAATTTGTATACCAAGAAAATATCTTAACTCTTCCATCATGCTCATCTCGAATTAACTTTACATGAGATTTGAAAAATCCTCACACATTTTTTCATTTGTTGATCCAAAGATGATGTCATTAACATACTCTTGAACAATAAGTAAATCATTTTTATCAATTTTCTTAAAGAGTGTTGTGTCAATTTTTCCTCTGGAGAATCCATTTTTGATTAGAAAGGAACTTAGTCTATCATACTTAGCTCTAGCGGCTTGTTTTAGTCCATATAGAGCTTTGGTAAGTTTGAAAACATGATTTGGTTCCTTTTGATTTTCAAAACTAAAAGGTTGATGAACATACACTTGTTCATTTTAAAAAAACCATTTAAAATGCACTTTTGACATCCATTTGAAATAGTTTAATGAGTTTATGAGATGCATATGCAAGAAGGATTCTGATAGCTTCTAACCTTGCAACTGGAGAAAAAGTCTCATCATAATATATACCTTCTTGTTAGTTATACCCTTGAGCTACTAGCCTTGCTTTATTCCTTATAACTTTACCTTCTTCATCCAATTTATTTCTGAATACCCATCTTGTTCCAATGACTGTTTGGTCTTGTGGATTTGGGCCAAGAGTCCAGACATGGTTCTTTTCAAATTGAAGAAGTTCCTCTTCCATAGCTTTTGACCCAAGATTCATAAACTATGGCTTCTTTGATTCCATCATCTTTAAAGGACATTCTTGTTCTGATTCCATCATATGTATTTCCTATAATTTTATTTTGTAGATGATCTCCTATGATTTTCCAGCTTCTTGGAGGAGTTTGAAACGAAGAATGATTATCGACCTCGTTTTTATGAGGAACAATATGTTGTTGTTGTTTAGATTGTTCTTCTTTTTCATCATCTATCTTGTATATATCAAGATCGTCAAATTCATCAAATAATATATGCATGCTTATCTCAACAGTTGTTGTTCTCAAATTAAATATGTGATATCCTTTGGAATCGGTAGAGTATCTTAAGAAAATGGCTTTATCTGATTTTGCATCAAACTTTCCTAAATTGTCTTTGTTATTTAATATATAACAGTAGCACCCAATAATGTGAAAGTATGAAATATTTGACTTTCTATTTTTCCATATTTCATAAGGTGTCTTGTAGATGATTGTCCTTATTGACAGATGATTTAAAATATATCATGAAGTGTTTATAGCTTCAGCCCAAAAGTATTTTTCAATGATTGATTCTTCCAAGATTGTTCTTCCCATTTCTTGTAATGTTCTATTCTTTCGTTATACAACTCCATTTTGTTGTGGATTTCTTGCACAGGATATAGATTATGAGAAATGCCAAGTTCATAAAAAAAAAAAAAGGTTTTAGAGGAAGGGTTTATGAATTCTCCTCCATGATAACTTCTCACAGAAATTATGTTCGAATCTTTTTCATTTTGTACATTTTTGCAAAAAATTTTAGAAGCATCAAACACATCATCTTTTTTTTTTTTAAAGGAGTACCGACGTGTATCGTGAAATGTCATCAACAATAAGAAAACCATATTTCATTCCTCCTAAGCTTGTTGTTTTGATAGGACCAAAAAGATCAATGTGAAGTAGTTCAAGAGAATTTTTAGTTGAAATAAAATCTTTTGAATGGAAACTTTTTTTACTTGTTTTCCTTTTGCACAAGCTTCACATATTTTATTCTTATCAAAATTTATTTTGGGCAGACCTCTAAAAAGATCTAGTTTGGATAGGTTTGAGATTGTTTTCATACTAACATGCCCAGTTCCTTTATGCCATATCCACTTGTCTTTGTTGATGGACATAAAGCATGATTCAATAGGTAATTCTTAAAAATATAAAAATAGAGATTTTTCTTCCTGGTTCCAGAGAACAGAATCTCACGAAAAGTTGTCTTCCTGACTTCACATATGTTTGGTTTAAATATAACCTCAAAGCCATTGCCACATAGTTAACTAATACTTAGAAGATTATGTTTTAGACCTTCAACATATAGAACATCAGTAATTTTAATAGAGTTTTCCTTACCTATAGTACCTTTACCTTTGATTTTGCTTGATCATTGTTCCCAATGGTTACTAACCCTCCATCTTTTTTGAAAAAGGACATAAAACATTGTTTATTCTTGTCATATGTCATGAGCAACCATTGTCCAAGTGCCATGGCTTTTTCTTGACATTTTGAGAACCAACCTGTATTTGATGTTACAAGACTTTTAGGTACCCATTTGGTCTTGGGTCCTTGAGAGTTAGTTTTTCCCTTAATAGTGAATTTCTTTTTAAAATAACAGTTTAATTCATTATGTCTAATTTTTGAACAAAAAGAGCATTTTCTTATTATTCTTGGAGAATATCTGATCTGAATCCAGAACGTTCTTCCTTTTTGAAATTTCTTGGAGAAGGTTCTGATCTGATTCTAGAACGTTCTTCCTATTTTTGAACAAAAAGAACATTTTCTTATTGTTCTTAGAGAAGGTTTTGATCTGATTCCAGAACGTTCTTCCTTTTTGAAAGTTCTTTGACAAGGTTCTGATCCGATTCTAGAAACTTTTTCCTTTTTTAGTGACCTTTTTGTTTTGAATTTTTCATCCCGTTTTTTGAAATAACATGGATACTCAAGATTTCCAATTTTACTACAGTATAAACATTTTGTTTTGCACTTGCTTTCCTTTCTTTCAAGAACAAAAAGGTTTTCGTAAAGTTTTTGTTTTTGGGATTTGTCAAAACCAAGTCCAACTTTATCAAATATTTCTACTTGGGATCCCATAATTCTCTAGAAGGTTTAAGTAGATTTGATAAAATTTGATAGGTCATTTTTTAGGGATTCAATTTATGTTTTAAGAAGAACGTTCTCCTTTTGAATCGTAGAACGTTCTTGATTTTCACTTTCTTTAGTTTTTTTAATATGAGATTCTTGCATACTTTGAATGATATTTTTTAGTTCATCAATCATAGCTTGAGCTTTCTCTTTTTTTGTTTTTCTCTTTTTCCTTTGAAAACTTGTTCTTTTAAAGAGATACATTTTTGAACAAGAAAATTTGAATCGTTTAACAGGTTATCAAACTCTTTTTCCATTTGTTCGCATAAAGGACATAGTTCAGAATTTATTACCTCATTGTCTTCTGAGTTTGCCATTAAGCATATGTTGGCCTCTTCAGTATCTTCTGTTTCTGATTCATCATAATCATCCTAGGTAACCATCATGGATTTTTTCTTGCAGGGAAATCTTTTTGGTGCCTTTTTATTTAAGGGACATTTAGTTTTGTAATGTCCTAGTTTTTGTTGCACCCAAAACATGTAATCTGACTTTTATCTACTTCTGTTTTAAAGTTTTCCTTTTTATTTGGAAAACTTTTCTTGATCTGATCTCTTCTCCTTATCATCCTTTGGATTTTTCTTGTAAGAAGAACTATTTCTTCATCAACATCTTCTTGTCCGATTTCTTCTGAGTCTTATCTTTCATCTAGTTGTCAGGGTATGCTTTCATGAGGATTTTGATAAGCTTTTAAGGCTATTATTTTGCCTTTCTTTGTTGCTTTGTCCTCTTCTAATCTAAATATCTCAAGATTCTTAGCTTGACCTATGGCTGTCACCATTGGTCTCCATATGATTGGAAGACATCTCATGATTTTTTTTACTATGTCTTGTACTGAGTATGCTTTGCTCAGAGAACAAATTTCATTTACTATAGTTGTAAATCTTAAATACATTTCATCAGTAGTTTCTCATTCATTCATTTCAAACTCTCGTAAGCTGATATCAATTCTTGTTTCTTTGACATGGCTTGTCCCTTCATGATGAGTTTGTAGTGTGTCCCATACCCTTTTTTCCGTGTCACATTCATCGACTCTTTCACTTTCTTCCATATTTAAGGCACATGATAAAAATAATTGAGATTTAGAGTTTAGAAGTACCCTAGCTTTGTCTTCTGTTGTCCAATCTGCTGATTTTCTGGTTTTTTCTGGATATGAAAGCCAATTCCTCTTCCTTTAAGTCTCCATTATGATCCTCTGATTCTACTGTTGCCTTTAGAAATTTTTTCTGCTTGGAATTCAAAGCTAAGGTTGGTTGCTTCTTCTTGGGCTCATCCTCTGAAAGTTCAATTTCATGTGATCTAAGAGAGTTGATTAATTCTTCCAGCTTAAGAGTATTCAGATCATTTGCTTCATGAGTGGCAGTGATTGTAGGTCTCCACTTGCTTGCAGACTTCTTAGTACCTTTTTCACATGATCAACAATAGTATAACTCTTCTCAAGCATCTTTAATCCAGAGTCTGGAATATGGAAAACATTGTTTCAATGTCTACTTCTTCTTCCATGTTGAACTTCTCATACTTTTTTACTAGGAGGTTGACCTTTTCTTCTTGAACTTACTATTTTCTTCATAGGTCAGAATCAGACTATGATAAATACTCTTTGTTGTCTCCTTGTTGGTACACTTGTCAAACTCCTTGAAAGTGATTGCATTTATTATGAATATTCTAGACTTAAGATGCATCTTGTACATCTTCAGATCAACATCTATCTTTTTCCTTGGAATCTAAATACCATCAGTATTATTTGGAGTAGTATAACCATCTTCCACCAAGTCCCAAAATTTAGAATCTTGTGAAATAAAGAAACTTCTCTGGATGTCCTTCTGGTACTCAAAGCGTTCTTCATCAAATAGAGGTGTTTTGTTGATGTTTCCTCCAACAGCTTCTTCACTAAATCCAAATATGTAGAACCCTTGGATCTTTTCTCAAACACTATAAAGTGCTCAGTCTTGAGACCGAGCTTTATTGCCAATTGAAGGTGCAAACACAAGAAGATGAGTTGAATTGTGTTTGATTAAGTTGATAACTTTTTCATCATTTGATTAAACTAGTTCAGACTTGATGATTTACCTGGAGTAGAGCAATAAAAAAACTAAGGAGTGCAGGAATAAAATGACACAAGTAATTTACCCTAGTTCACCACTAACTTGGCTACATCATGTCCCTTCACTCAAAAGGATTTAACCCACTAATTCAACAACTTGAATTACAAAGCACCTGACCCGCTAAGCCAGTCTTCTCAAAAATCCTAACAACACCATACTTTTGAGGAACACACAACCCTTGACTCAACCAGCCAAGTCTTTTCCACACACTCTGACAACTCCAGATTGTTGAAGGACACTAACACCATTGTCAGGTTTGAATACAAAGGTTTGTAACTTGAGTAGTTGTTTCTAACAAGCTGATTATAACAATAACTATCACACTCTAAAAAGAACACTTAGAAAATATTTGTCATTAGAACACTTGTTTCTTTCTTTGAACTCTAAGATGAATTTGGAATTTTGAGCTTGAGTTCTAATACTATTTTTTTTGTTTTCGATGATCTTCTTTTTCAGCCTTGAGTATCTATTTATAGATAAATTTCAGACTTCAATTTAGTCCTTGTTTAATTATGAATTGTATATTCATTCCTAGCTTGGTCAACAATGATCTTATTCAAAATTAATTCTGAACAAGATGCTTTTTGACAATATGTTCTTTAGCCAATTCTTTATTTCTAAATCAAATATGAGCAGTTCTTCTAGATTGATTATATTCGTATTTTGTTCATATTGAGTTTATAAATTCATTAGATTGAAACTTCCTTCCTATTGCTTGCTTTGATCTGGGCGAGAACATAGTGGTTGACCGGTTCTTGAACTTTCACAAGTAGGAATATGACTAAGTTTAATTCAGTATTGTCCTTTATCAAAATCCGAATCATATCTTTGCAAATAATAAATGTATCTTCTTGTGAGTGTTTCTTCTTGTAAACAATTCTTGATCATATCTTCTTGTAAATAATTATATCTTCTTGTGATAAATCTGATTCAAATCTTCTTGTAAATAATTTATATCTTCTTGTGGTAAATATTGATCAAATCTTCTTGTAAATAATTCATATCTTCTTGTGATAAATCTTGATCAAATCTTCTTATAAATAATTTATATCTTCTTGTAGATAAATCTTGATCAAATCTTCTTGTAGATAAATCTTGATCAATCTTCTTCAAATCTTGACCATATATGCTTTTCAACTTCGTCAAATATTTTCTTCAATTATAAATCTGAATCAAATATTATTTTAGATTGTCTTCAAAAATATAAATTGCATACTCTGTGAAGTCAAATATATTTTTCTCATAAAATACTTTTGTTAACATCAAAATTCTAAGTATAAAACCAACTTGGTTTCAACAGAAGTCTCCAATTAGTGGGACAATGTTCTTCTTTTGTCATAACTTGGATTAGGGAAAACATGGAGTATGTAATGCATCTGGCCATTCAAAACTTGAGTGCTTTCAGACATACAACTTAGATCAGCTACTTTTGGTCTTGCGTATTTTGAAAGCTCATGGAAACCAAACTAGAAAGCAATTGACTACTACATCATAAGTTCCATTGAGTGAAGATAACTTTCTCTCTAGCTATGTTCATTTGGATCCACCAATGGTAGCTCCGTTGGCACCATTGAAGTTTCATGTGATCATGTCCACATGTTGAGTTACCTTCATTGGACGTTCCTATTGTTGTTGCTTCATGATCTGCAGAGTCTTCCTCTAAAGTCCCTTCTGCACTTGCTTTTGACCCATCTTAGTTGGTAAAGAAGAAAGAATTTGATCGACTGGAAATTAAAACTGAGGTTTTCATTGAACACACAACCAATAATTAGGAATCAATTCAGAATACCTTAGGACTGATCTTAGCTAGATTGACCAATCCTAACCTTTAATTCAAATGTTTTCTTCACTTAATTATAACACTTATATCTTTTTTGTGCAATTTATTTCTTCATTCAACTTTTTTTTTTTTTCTGATGATAAAAGGGGGAGTATATGTTTTTGATATGTTTTGAGAATAATTTCTTATCTTTTAGCAAATCCTCATTGTCATACTATTGTACTCTACTTTTTTTTTTTGAAAACCTCACTAGTAGAAAATTGAGTTTTTAATACGGTGAGTTAAGTCGGTTACGTGCCACCAGACTTAATAAATGAGGTGGAGATAAGTTTAAGTCGATTATCTAAGTAAACGAGTTAACAAAATAAGGCGGTGTCAATTTTATAAATAGATGAAAAGCTGTTTAATACGGTTGTATTATCAACCGATTCAAAGGAAGCGGTAAAAATAAAAATAAAAAATTAATATATATGTCTTCATCTATGTTTAACTCAGTTACTTGTTTAAACGATTTAAATGAAGCGGTGGCAATTTTGTAAATATTTAAAATGTGTTTAACACGGTTATATTGATAACCGACTTAAAGGCAAATTTAAAAAATATAAAAAAATCTCGTGCAGTTAGCGTTTTATCTTACTAATCACTTGCTAGCGTTTTATCTTCCATTCCATTGTACCGACTGCACTCTCAACCTTTTTTATTCTCTAACTCTAACCTGAATACTTGCCATTAGTGAACATGACATTGCATTTCCTGCCTTTACGTCGAGTTCACAAGGATCGTCCCGTTTTATTGCCACCCTTTCAGGTTTGGTTCAAGTTCTTGTTTATTGAATATATAATAAAAGATATTATTGTGTATAAATTTTTTTTTAATTTTCTACCATTATAACTGTTTATATATAACAATAATTTTGACATCTTAAATTGCTAAAATGATTAATATAATAATATATATATATATATATATATATATATGAGGTGAAAGTAAAAAAAAAATATTACATGCCCCAAATTTTTTATTTTTAAACCACTATTTATCATTTTGTTAAGAGACTAGAGATGAACTCATTGTTTAGATGGATGTAGGAGATTTTTTCGGTTTTATTAACTAGTTAAATAACATATTTTACATGTTCCATTTTATATAATTTTATATAATAGATAGCAAAACAATAATCAAAATAATAAAAAGTAAAGCACAATGAAATTATTTTAGTTTTATTTTACCTCAATAGTTACAATTATTTATTTTTAACAAAAGTAGTTATGGATCGTAGTTTGATGAATATTAATCGTTTGAGTGAAGTGTATAGGTGTGGAGAAATTTTACAATTTGCTTTAAGAAAAACTTCTTAAAAATGAATGATAGTTTTATTGTCTTTGTGTTAATGTTTAAATGGAAACTGACTACATTTTGAAGAAATAAGAAATCATCTTATTTGTTATTGGAAACGAATATGGCAGAATGATTTGTTAAACATGGCAGATGTATGAGTGTGACTATTATGTCATGTTACATATGTTGAACATTGTAAAAGAGTTGATCCATAGATGTAGGTACATAATTTTTTACAAGTTGTTATTGATTGTGTTTTTTTATTTTTTTATTTTTATATTCGTATGATAAAAAATGATAAGTGGTTATTGATTGTATTTTTTAATGTTCTTATGATAAAAAATTAGGATTCAACTGATATTGATTGTGTTTTATTTTTTGTTCAGATAATTGATGACTCGAGATCATTTCATCTGGATCAAATTAAAGAAGTTCGAAAACGTTGTGTGGATTTTATTTTGGAATTGATTGAAGGAAATGACAATGATAATATATGTCTATTGAATATTGTTACATTGTGAATTTGTAATTTTGTTAATGAACATCTTCTTTGTACTCTATATTTTTTTTTTGTATGAACGTCTGATGTTGTATATTTAGTTATTAGATGGTTATATAAAATTATGATTGCAATATAAAACTCTAATTTGAAATTTAATAAGAAATATTGTATATATGTATAGATCAAGAGCATAAAAACAAAATGAGAAATTTATTAAAAAAATAATTATTTTAACTTTATCTATTAAGTTAGTTGATCAAAAGATCCAACTTAAAAAGATGATTTGTTGAACTGAGTTTAAGTCGGTTAAGCTGAATCGACTTAATAGGACGAAACTCTATTAAGTCGGGTCATGAAACGAGTTAAAAAACATGTTTTTTAAGTCGTTTGCTATTAACTCGGACAC
>JBBPBP010000001.1:28403124-28440264 GCA_037974735.1 Cicer chorassanicum
AAAAACAATAATATTTAATACTCAGAACAAATATCCATAAAAGAAAGTTTAGAATACCATTACATTTTTAACGTGTCAAAGAAATTAATTACTAATAACTAACATTTTAATTGGCACAATGTTATCATATGAGTTTAATATGGATCTCTAAAAAAATGTTTTAAGGTTTGACTCTTATTATTTTTAGTAAATAATGATTGCTATATTAATAAAAATATAGAAAAATGAAATATTTTATTAAAAATTATTAAAAACAGCGAGATTCAACAAATACCATATGTTAGACAACCCCAATATTATCTAGTTTTTTTTTCTTATAATATTTTTTTCAATAGTTATTTTTATATAAATTTTTTATTGTTTTACACCGAGTATCCTCACGCGCAACACAAATCTCGCATCCATTTTGCCATAGATATTGAAAGATATACTTAAAAGATATTTAAATGACAAAACATATAAAAATCGTTGAGAAAATTAAAATTAAAATAGATATGTAAAAAAATGATATATGAGAACTAGTAGTGATGTGGTCCCTTGAGTTATTGAGACAATAAATTTTTAGGTTCTCTTCTTTCCTGTAACATGAAGAGATAAAGTTCAAATTTATGTGTTTATAAAATGGTCATTAGTCCACCTTAATAATAATCTCTACATCTTCTTAATATTTTAAACAAAAGTTGCATGTTATTAATTATTGTACTTTCTAAACACCTTGAGTCTTATAATAATCGTCATATTAACTAAATAAATGTTCTAAAATAATTAATATATTTTTATTTTAAAGGTGATGTTAGTTATTCTGCCAAAATATAGGGGATATTAGTTGTATTTTTTTTATTATACCTTTTAATTAATAATATATATCACACTTAATTTAATTTTTTTTAATATTACGTTTATAATAATAATAAGTACATCAATATTTAATAAAAACAATTTTAAAAGTACTATATTTTTTTCATTTAATTTGTTTTAATCTATATAAAATAGTTAAATAATTATTGTGGGAAAAAGAAAATAATTTATACAAAAATGGAAGAAAAAAAAGTATATAAACTTAATCGGCTAATTAATGATCCAACGAACAGAGTCGCCTAAAGAAACTACGTGTAAGTTTGCATGAAAATGTCAATAGTAAAAGTTGAACAAAATTAAAAGCACAGCACTTTTTAGTCATTTCACACAAACAAAAGAATCGAGGGCTACACAAAAACAGGCCAAAACTGGTTTTCCATTTTTCATATAAGTGGTTTTTCCAATTAAACAAAGACAGTTTCTCTTTCTCTTTCTCTCTCTCTCAAGTGGTTTAATTTTTCAGGAGAGATAGGGAGAGAAACTTGCAGAAGAGTATATCCTGAAAGAACCGCTTTATTTGAAATTGTTTATTATTTTTTTGTCATAGTCAAAAAGATGAGAGAGAAAAAATAAAAAGAGGAGAAATGTTAAAGAAAAATAGTTTTGTCTTTTGTATTCATAACATTCAATTCTGTTTCCTCTCTTTATTATCACTCTCAAATACATAGCATTTGAAATAAGTTTATATAAGTAATAACCGACTCTTCTTCAAAGTTTCTTTTTTTTATCTCTTTGTGTAGACAAATGAAATGATTTTAAGGGGAAAAGACAGAAATCAGTTTCACCATATTAATGGGGTTTTCTTTGTCTATTGAAGCAACAGAACAACAAAAACAAGATACAAGGTTTTTTGGTTCCAACAATTCTATGGCTTCTTCAAGTATTGTTAATAACACAACAAACTCAACAACAACAAATCAACTTGAACCACTCCTTCAACAACAAAATCATCATCTTCATCATCATCAACATCAACATCAGCATATGCATGACCATCAAATTTCTTTTGGCATGATGCCATCTTCATCATCATCCTCTATCCCTGGAAACTATTTGTGAGTTTAAGTTTTTTTAAATTTTTTATAAAATAATATTAGCAGTCACAGTCACTGATGTTTACTTTCTGCAAAGCTGTTGTTCACTTATCATTAGAATTTTATATAGAAGTCGTGATTTCGACAACATAAAAAATTGTTATGTTGCGGTCGTGATTATAGTTGTAGTCCTTTAATTTAAAGAACAGCTGATCTTCATTTTCATGTTTCTTATGAGTATTATTAACCAATAGATTTTATTTTATAATTTATGATTATTAATATATTTTTCATGTGTTTTTGTTTGACCAGAAGCAAAGATTCAAGTACTTATGATTTAGGTGAATTGGATCAAGCTTTTTTTTTGTATTTGGATGGACAAGCTGATCCTTCCAGTGTTCAAGATCAAAGACGTGAGTATTTTTTTTCTGTGAAAAAAATATCAAAAATAAATATATATTTCTGTTTTCAGTGTTAATTTTTGTTCAAATTCAGAAAGATGAATATGCACTTTCTTGCTTATTTTTTTCATTTTAATTTTGAAGATTCTCTGAAAGGTTTGTTTTTGGTCACAGAAAAATCATGTTTCTGCAGATTCATATCTTCTCTGCCGTATTCTAGTACTTTTCTTTGACTCAATCTTTTCACACAAGTAAAATAAAGTAGAAAGTGTGGAACCAAAAAAAACACTGCAAAACAAAAAAAAAAAAAAAGGAAAATTGTTCCTATCTTTCTCTTTTTTTCTCTCTCCAATTTTAATTTTTTTTTTAATCTTGGTGGCGCGTGAGATCATGACATGTAACAAACATTGGTGTCATGATCTTCTTACAAAAGTTTATATGCATTGAAGCATGAGTGCTTTTTTTTTCTTTCCTTTTCCCTTAAAACGCTCTTTTATCTAATTTGTCTTCTGCAAACTATATATTTGTCCCTTTTGTCATAAGTTTTTTTCATTTCCAACAATTAACATAAAACTTTGTTACTTATCGAATATGATGATGAATGAATTCAATTAATGTATATCATTTTCAGAAGACAGTTCATCTTCAGGAATGAAACCACCACCAACTCTTAACATTTTTCCATCTCAACCTATGCATGTAGCACCACCACCATCCAATTCAAAGGTATAATTAACTAACTAATTAACTAATTAAAATTATTTATTTCCCTTGACTATCCAATGTGTTTGTTAGCTGCTACTTCTTTGTTCTTTTTTTTATGCAACTAGTTAACTACTAATGTATAGTTGAATATTAACATTAAATAAATATTATTATAATTTAATATTTATTATGTTAATTTGTATTTGGTAGGCTAGCATGGGATTACCTTCTCCACAAACCAGTGGTTCCAAGAAACAATCTCAACCGTCCGTGGAGTTGGCCAACCAACGGAACGAAACCCTCTCTGCACCTGCACCGCCCAAATCTATAATAAAGGTACCTTATAATATAAAATGTAGAATATATAAGTCTTTTTTTTTATTTATATGTTTTTTTTCTTCTAATTAATCAACTATGCTATATGCATGTTGTTATTATTGTATGGCAGAGAGAGAACAATCGCAAGGGTACAACTTCAAGTTCTGAACAAGAAGGACCTAAAACACCGGATCCTAAGGTTAGTAATTAATTTTTAATTTTTGATTTTTATCTTTATTAGAATAATAAATAAAAAAATTGAATATGTTGTTTTGAAAATGTTATGTATGCACAGACTCTGAGAAGACTTGCTCAGAATAGAGAAGCAGCAAGGAAAAGCAGGCTTAGGAAAAAGGTGCAGTGAATTCCTCAGAAGGAAGATAGTTTTATATCCCAAAAAAATGCTTTTCCTTTTAAACATTTTAGGCAAAAGACTTGTCAAAGGTCTATTTTATATACCAATTTATTTATTTGTGACTCTATTTTTGTTTTTTTCAGGCTTATGTTCAGCAACTAGAAACAAGTAGGATTAAGCTTAATCAGCTTGAACAAGAGTTGCAGCGTGCTAGAGCTCAAGTAAGGAATAAATTCCTAATTTTTTGGGCATAAACTTATTGGTAGTAATTGGTATCGGACATAATGAACTCAGCAGTCACTATAGTGGATAAATTTAAACCATTAGATGTTGATCAAATGCCTGATACTGTAACTTAAAAAAAATATCGAAATCTAAACCATCAATTTTTTATCAAAAGTTAAGATAGTTACAACATAAATTATGAATTTAAATTGCACTCTACAGCTGTAATTACAACTATAATATTGTAAAATAAGTCAACAATATTGTAATTGAAAATTTCAATAGCACTAGTCACATTTTTTACAATCAACTGCAATATAAAAATTTGCAGCGCAACTGCTGCATTTGCTATTTAAAACCGTGGTGTAAATTTTGACTATACCAAATTCGTTTCATCGGTATTAGACAAATATAAAACTTATGGAGTCAAATGTATAATGCAGAGACGTTAACATAAAAAAAATTAAATTTATTTTCAATCTTTTAATATATTATATATTATTTTCTCTCCTTAATCCAATTGTTTCTGTTTTAGGGTATGTTAATGGGTGGAGGTGCACTTTTGGGAGGAGATCAAGGCATGCCAATTTCAATGAATACCATTAGCTCAGGTGTCTTCCCATACTCATAAAATGAAACTTTTAATTTCTTTCTCTATCTCTCTTTCCAATTCCATAAAATGTATGATTTTTGTGTACTTTTGTAACAACTTCTTACTAAATTTTCAGAGGCTGCAATGTTTGATGTGGAATATGGGAGGTGGTTAGAGGAACACCACAGACTAGTGTGTGAGCTAAGAGCTGCAGTACAAGAACACTTAAATGAAAATGAGCTAAGGATATATGTTGAAAATTGCTTGTCTCACTATGATCAAGTTATGAACCTCAAAACAATTCTAGCTAGAACAGATGTATTTCATCTTGTTTTTGGCATGTGGAAAACCCCAGCTGAACGTTGCTTCATGTGGATTGGTGGATTCAGACCATCTGAACTAATTAAGGTACATTAATGTAACACCAATCTAGCCTTAAAGAAATCTCTGTTTAAACCATTTATTTACAATTTTATCATTTTGTATTTTTATTATTTACTAGATATTAAATCACCAAAATTACTTTAAAAAAAATAAAATTACCAAAATTAACGAAAAGGTGATTTTTACATCTTTTATGTGAAGTCTAACAATTTCTCATCTTTTATTTTATTAAAAGTATTATTCATCCTATTTTTTAATAAAAAATATTTTTTTTTATAAAACTGAATTTGACTACTATTTGAGGAGAAATTGATTATATGAAGGAATTAACAAAGTCTGTCGGTGGTGTAACCAAAGAAAATTTAAGAGCAATGGATTTGATGTCATCAATGAATGTGGAGTTAAAGGTATAATGAAGATTTCTAGTATTGGGTAGAGTTAGGCTTCATTCCCATAAAGCCATACCTTTCACTTCAATTTGTTTTTGGAATCAGATATAGACTAAAGAAGGAAATAAGGCTTCTTTCTCTCATTTGTTAATGGGATTGAACTTCTTGTTTCCATACCCACTTTTTCCCTTAATTGACTATAAAATCGTGCGTACATGAGAAAAAAATTATATAATTTAATTATCATCATTAATTCAACATATTTATTTGGTGAAATTAAAATATAATTCATAACCATGAGAAGCTCAATAATTATGTATATATATATATATATATATATATTGAGGGATTGAATTTTATTTATTTTTTAATGTGTATGTGTTTTAGATAATTATATATAAGTCAATGAATTAATTTGTTTTATTTAATGGGTATGTGTTGTAGGTAATCATAAGTCAAATTGAGCCTCTAACGGAACAACAAATACTTGGTATATGTGGATTGCAACAATCAACACAACAAGCAGAAGAGGCACTTTCTCAAGGGCTTGAAGCCCTAAACCAATCTGTCTCTCAGACTATAACATCAGACTCTTTGAGTTGTCCTCCTAATATGACTAACTACATGGGACAAATGGCTTTGGCCATGAACAAGCTCTCTTCTCTTGAAGGTTTTGTGAGACAGGTATGTTATATGCTTTCACAAATTAATGAACATATTTTTCTAGTAACATTAAAAGAATGGTTTAAAAATATCTACGATATGTATAAGTAATTAATTGGATTGTGATTCTGGCCGCATCTGACGTAATTTTTGCAATTTCCAATAATATCGAAAATTGTGACTATAACTGCAATTTAAAATATTTAATGTATATAATATCCAACAAAAAATAAACTAAAAAGAGAGTAAATAACAAAGTCATCCTTAAAATCGTAAGGTTCCATTAACTTAATATTTGAATTTATAAAATAATAAATTAATCTATTAAATTAAAGAATATAAATTAATTTAGTTAAAATCATTAAAATCAAAAGATAATATTGACTTAAATAGTCGTTTACAGCGTAAATAAACATAACCTTTAAAATTTTGGAAAAATGACTAATTGTATTTTGCAAAGTGAAAAATGACAAAATTAATGTACACTTTTCACTTTAAAGACAAAATTGGTATTTCTTAAATTTTAGTGAATAAATTGACCGACTCTTATTATTTTAATGACTACATGTATATTTAATAAAAAATAATAATAATAGAATAAGAAAACTAATGTTCATCATTGCATGTTGAATTTGTGGTACAAGTAGTTTTGAGATTGTGTGATCTTTAGTTAACTAGTTTTAATGGTCCCCCATGAAAATTTTACCAAGTTTCCATAAGTCCATAACTGATCTCGTGGGGGTCAGGTAGGAACAAGAATCTGTTCCACTTCAATCATATGGGTAGGGACACCTACTCCAACCCTTAGATAAACTACTACTTGCATTGCATGCATGCCTCACTCTCGTGAAGTTGTTACATAGAATCTACCTACATGGATTTTAAAATGTGCCTCTCATTTTGATATTAGAAGGGTTTGGCAAAGCTTAATTATTTTTCTAGAATATACATACTAGAGGGGGAAAAGACCTAATTATATTTTAACTTTATATGATTAACTTATAGTTGTAATATACATGTTTTAAATTTTAGCTTGGTAATATACTCTCAAAAAGAAATATAGTCTTTAATTTTTTTTCAAAAACATACTCTAAGTATAATTATAACACACAAACAAAAAGAGATAGAGAGATGGAAAAATGCTAATTTTGCACTAACTAACTTCCACAATGAGTAAGTCATTTGAAAAAGAAATTATGTTAGAATGAATGAATTTTTAATATAATATTAATTATATTTTGTAATTGTATTTTCTAATTAATACTATATACATTACTTCAAAAATAATACTATTTGTCATGAAATAATATGTGACGAGATTATTCACAAACACATTAACATAGAGCCAACAAGATTTTTAACTATGCAATTACCATGATTTTTGGCCAATAACAAATTTTATTGGTTAAACATAATCTGTGATCCAGTAGTGAAAAATATTTTCAAGACAAATAGCGTAGCTGTTACTCTAAATTCACTATATATATATATATATATATATATATATGTTATTTTTAAGAAAATTATTATTTTTATTCTTTTATTTATATACATTTTTTAATTTACGTAAAATTATCTAATCGATCACTCGTTATGAGACTAGTGGAATAGTTCTAATTAAGAATTCTATATCACCAAAAGATTAAATGAAGTTTAATAGTATTATACTAGGAAAAGTTTAGCAATGGTACCATCATAAGTACAGGTTGCACGGCCTTTAAGATATCCTTCATGGCTGTTTGTGATTAATGTAAATCTATAAGGATACTAATTAATCATTGCATTATAACATTGAAATACCAAGGTTACTAAATGAACAATGTGTAATTGAGCATAAACACGTAAGACTATAGTAGATTAGCGTGGTCCCTCATTGATATAATCCTTATCCAAACATACATTTTAAACCCATATCTGTGTGATGTCATGGTCGTAACCGTAACTTGAAGTCACAAAATGGTGTCCTCACCATAACTTCCTGCTTTTCGGATATTTGTAATAGTAAAAAGAAAAACACTCACACTTGTATAAGATATCACCTACCTAAATAAAAGTCGATTAAAAGTAAATTCATTGATGTTATCATGTTAGTTATAAGTGTAATTTTTATCAATTAATAATTATATTAATCTGCGATTGATAATAAAATTATGTTCACTAATAGTGTATGGTTGTTAAACCCATAAAATTTAGTTTATTATTTGTTTTGGAGACATTTGAGGTGATTTATACTTTGCAAAACCATTTTAATGTTCTATTTATTTAACATATTTGTTTATTTTATCAATGATGAGTAATTTTTGAAGTGAATTATTATTATAGACGGATAAAATATTAAATGCTAATTAATGTATTTAAAAAATAATAAAAACAGTTTTTTAACATTTTTATTATTTTTAAAAATTTATATAAATAATTGTTTATTTCAAAAAAGTATCTGACATCTTTATTCGTAAGTAAATTTCACACATTTTTAAAAAATGAATATAGAAAATATTTCTATAAAATAGACTGGGCATAAATTTTTTCGTTTTTTATTTCGTATTTTACACTATATTGTTGAGAAATTCTACATTGGACACACAAAAGACAAGTAAAAGTGTACACAGGCATATTAGAGAAATTGTGTATAAATGTTTGAACTTTTTGGACAATAAACCGTTTACACAATAGGATTCCATAACCACAATTTAACTTATGGATCCGGTTTCATTAGCAATTCACTTTAAAAAATAATCTCATTCAATTAATTTTTTATTTTTTCATTTTATATTTTACTTACTTTAGAAAATACTCTCATATTTTGTCACCTTTTGACATGAAATTTCAAAAATATACTTGTAAAAATTTTATTTTTGAAACTTTTAGTACGTAAAATTTTGCTCTTTTATTAATGTATACCGTAAATTTTGTTTTCGAAATTCCATTATGTATTTATAAACTAGAAATTTTTATTTTGAAATATTTTGTATGTAAATTTTTTTTTCACTGTCTTCTCTTTATACATATGCATATCTATGAATATATATACCAGAATTTTATAATTAATAAAACTTTTGATATTTGTAAACTGATAATTTTGAATAAAATTATTGAAAATTTATAGTTAGTAGAGCTCTCACCTAGGTCTAAAAAATTTTACTTTTTAAAATTTTGGGGATGGGTCAAATTGCAGTGGTGTGAGGTCAAATTCTCTATGGTTAAATAGTCTAATTTACACTCACTTTAAAAAGGATATTAAGTACATGTTTGATTTCACGATAGAATTACAAAATTACGATAGTTCACTGAGATTTTACCATTCTCATTGCAAAACCAAACATACACTAAATGAATAAATACATATGAACTCTATTGTTACAATCACTCCATATTTTATTAGGTGAATCTTTTCTATTTTTATTGTTTCATATCTTTACATTAATAATTAATGTGTTTTACTAGCCGAATGTTATAGGTCATGAGAGGTAGGGGGATTATGACATTGGATAAAGAGTAAATCACAAGATGTTTGAATATTATATTTTTATTCAAAATTTTAAGAGTAAATTTATAAGACTTTATATTTATATAATATTTAATATCTATTTTTTCATTTAATACGAGAGATTTCTGACAATCTTTTTCTAAAGTTCACACTTGATATGCCAACGTTGAATTATTTTAAATATTGAATTTTTAAAGAATGTTAGGATATTGAAAATCATTTAAAAATGTAGTCATATTTTTGGATCAATATACCAACCAAGCTAAAGTTTAGTCTGCCAGAAGGAAAAATCGTTGTTCCAAAATTTTCCACCGCATATCCAATAAAATAAGACTAATAAAAGAAAACTATTTTTTTTAATAGTAAAGGTACACATATATTCCAAATTTTTCTACATTTCATTTTTATATTTATCTCTTTCTTCTAGCACATAATCAATATATAACATCATTTAAATTATTCTTTTTATCTCTTATTCTCTCAAAACTTCAAGATATATATACATTCAAAGAGAATGTCTACCAAACATTTTTGTTTCTTTACGAGCATAAAAAAAAGCTGTATTTGAGACTAAGATAAAAAGAAAATTGTGGAATTAGTTGACTACATTGGTAAGATATCCTAAATTTCTCTGTGAAGTTCTGTTTCTGGTAACTAGGCCGGTTCACCAACCAACTTTACATAATTTTTTATTTATTTTGGTACTTAACTATGCTTAATTTCTCTGCTGAATGATCAATTTTAATTACAAGTGTCCAACTATGTTTGTCTACAAAATAAAAATAAAATTACAAGTCTTCAAATAATACATTTCAAAGTTACCTATCACAAGAAGCATCAGAAACAGCGGAATCATTAGGTAGACAACATTATCATAATGATTATTTGATTTTAATCTCTCAAGCAACCTTTTTTTCTTTAATTAATTTGTAAGCTTGTACCTTTTCAATTTGACCAGTTTGTAGTTTTAATTGGCCTATAGCTAATATTCAAAACTTTATTGTCTCCTCTTGCTGTTGACTATATTTTCATTTAAATAAAAACTTCCAATTAATTAAATTAATAAAAAAATTGTATCTCTCCTTAGAACAGGAATTTAAAGAAAACTGAAGATTTGATTGTTGTTCCAGTTTGTTTTTATCAGTAGGAATCAAACTCAACCATTTGTGCTAAATCAAAGTGGTGGAATGGTTCAAGCTTTACTAAGATTAATCATTATTTTAATTTATTGGCATTTTAGAAACCATTCATCATGTTTGAAAATGTTTCCATCTAGCTAGCTACTGCCTGTTTTTTAATGCAATTGGAATGGTTTCAATATGCATAATAATATTCTCTTACCAATAGGAATGTTCCATATGCATAATTTTCATCACTTGAAAAATGTTTTCCCAAATATTTTCAATGCTAGTTAAGTCATTAGCTGAGATTGAATTAGTGGTGAGAGAATTGAATAATCTACAATATTAAAACATGAATTCAATCCTATAATAGCAAAAACTATTAAAAAAAAAAGTCAGAGAAGAACATATATATAAAATTGCAAGGTTGTTTATTTTTCAGAACTTGGCACCATTCTTATATTTCCTCCTAGCCATTAACAAATTAATTTGTCTGTTCACTTGATAGGAAAAGTCTACATAGCATAGCATTATTAATTTGTTTATATGATGTGTGTGACCATAAATTATAATCATTAATCTATTTTCAGCAGAATATAATAAACAAAATTGAAAACTAATGAAATATTTAAATTTAAAAACTCACAGGCAGATAATCTGAGGCACCAAACAATTCATCGTCTGCATCAGATGTTAACAATTCGTCAAGCTGCAAGGTGTTTGGTTGCTATGTCTGAGTACTTCCATCGTCTTCGAGCATTGAGTTCTCTCTGGTTGACACGCCCTCGCCAAGAATAGTGCGAGGGCGCGTGGTGGTAGTAGTACTAGTAGTAGTGTCACATTCCATAGCAAGCCATGGCTAGCTAGATTTATATATATATATATGGTCTTGTAATTTTTTTTATAATTTATTTTAAATTTGAGTTAAATGTTCTCTTTTACTATTATATATTTTGCCTTCTCTCCCCTTCTTTTTTATCTTCCCCGCTCACTTGATTAAACAAATACTTGGCAGACATTCTTGACTCTGAAAGATACAAGGGAAAGATTAATAATTAGCAAAGAAGGTAATAAGTATCAACCTTTTAACCCCTTTGATTTTCATTAAGAATATTATTTCAGCACCCAAATTTGAAATAATATGCGACACCGTATATATTATTTACCGGACTTACACAGTAAGAAAGTGTTTCTTTTTATAAAATAAAAAACCAATTTTTTTTTTTAATTTGTTTTAATTTTTCCCATTTTTTTAATAGTTGAGACATTTTTTGTGACACATATACAAGTTATGTCATTAATCACTTTGAATATTTTATTAACCACTTATTTGACATATATTTCATTAATTACTAAAATGCAAGATATTAAACATTTTTCTCATTATCGACTAAAATGCAACACATTAACAACTTTAAAATACTGCAATATAGTGGATAAAGAAACACTATAAAATAGTTAATGTCATGTATTAATGGTTAATGAGATATATTAGTGAAATTCATACTCAATACTCATATTTCTGAAATACCTCATTTATTGATTATTAAAATTCCATCCTCTAATTTGGTTTTTCCCTTTTATATATATTGAGAATCAACCAAATAAGAAAGGAAACTCAAAAAGAATTTCTTCTAACTGCCTAAACAAACCTCCTAATAAAGTGGAGGTCTAAGACTTTGTCAAACTAAAATAATACAAAACTAAACTAATAATAATAGATAGCTAGGTATGTTTAATAACCCCCCGTCAAACGGGAATGGATATCCATCATTCCGAGTTTGGACAAAAGACGTAAGTAAGGGAATGGGTGTAATGCTTTTGTAAAGATGTCTACAGTCTGTTCAGCAAAAGGAATCGACATTGAGTGAAGAATTCCATCTCGAATTTTATCTCTAACGACATGGCAATCCATTTCAATGTGTTTGGTTTGTTTGTGGAAAACAGGATTCGAAGCGATGCGCAAGACAAATTTGTTGTCGCAGTATAGGACAACCAGTTTTGGATGAGAAACCTGAAGATCATGTAGTAAATACAGAAGCCATTGTGCTTCACACGTAGCTTGAGCGAGCGCACGATATTCTACTTCTGCCGAAGAACCAGAAACAGTCGATTGTTTCTTACTTTTCCAAGAAATTAATGAACTACCGAGGAAGAAGCAAAAACCTGTGATTGATCGCGTAGTTTTTTGCCATGGACCCCCCAGTCAGATTCACAAAAGCCTTTGATACTGAAAGTTGATTTTGCAGCAAAGAAAAGTCCGTTACTAGGACTGTTTTTGAGAAATCAGACAACACGAAACGCAACTTGGAGGTGCAGGTCTGTTGGTGTAGACATAAACTGGCTTAACATGCAAACAGAGAAAGATATATTAGGGCGGGTATTTGTGAGATATAAAAGCTGGCCAATCAATTTTCTAAAAACTGTGGCATCTAAAAGGGGCTGGTCTGTGGTACTAGATAATTTTAAATTGGCATCCATTGGTGTAGAACAAGGTTTTGAACCTAGCAAGCCAATTTCTGCAAGAAGATCCAAAGAGTATTTCCTCTGACACAAGGAAATACCATCGTTATTGCGAGCTATTTCAAAACCAAGAAAATATTTAAGAATACCAAGGTCTTTAATACTAAAAACAGATTGCAATGAGGATTTAATTGATTGAATTTCAGTGAAACTGTCACCGGCAAGAATAAGGTCATCAACATAAATAAGAATGACGGTAAAACAACCAAAGTAGAGCGAGTAAACAAGGAATAATCAGATTTAGATTGAGTAAAACCAAATTGTGTTAAAGTAGAGCATAATTTTGTATTCCATTGCCTACTCGCTTGTTTTAATCCATAAAGGGATCTTTTGAGTTTGCAAACCATATTTTTAATAGAAACATCAAGGCCAAGAGGAACCTTCATGTAAACATCCTCATTAAGATCTCCATGGAGAAAAGTTGTGTTTATGTCAAGTTGGAATAAAAACCAGTTACGGATGGCAGCCACAGAAAGTAATAAACGAATAGTAGTCATTTTCACAACTGGACTGAAGGTGTCTAAACAATCAAGACCTTCAGTTTGGGTGTAACCCTTAGCAACAAGTCGAGCCTTATAGCGTTCAATATGACCATTAGCATGAAATTTTAATTTAAAAATCCACTTACATCCAATCACCTTTTTGTTTGGAGGTAAAGAGGTTAGAACCCAAATGTTATTATTCAAAAGAGATTGAAGTTCATAGGCTATTGCTATTCTTCAATTGGAGTCTTTGATAGCTTCTGAATAAGAAGTGGGTTCTTTTAAGGTGGAAAAAGTTAAAGAAAAAAACTTGTGGGAATCAGATAAGTTGTCATAGCATATGTAATTAGATATGGGATAGGGAATACCTTGATTGTTGTTAGAAGAAGACAAATTAATATCAAAATTACCCTTTAACATGCAACAATGAAAATCTTGAAGATATGAAGGAGGATGAATAGTCCTGCCACTCTTCCTAGGAGTAATGACGGGCACGATAGGAGAAATGACAGGTGCAGAATTTGATGCATCCGAATCCAAATCAGTAGTTGAGTCAGATTTTCCGTCAACAAATTGATCATGGTGATTAGGTTAGCTGGCAGCTGCAGTACCTGTGTCAATTTCCAAAGGAGTAGCAGAACAAGATGCAAGGGAAAGGGGAGGGGATGCAATATTATGAAAATCATCAAATACAATGTCATTGTGAACAGGGAGAGGATTTGGTTGCTGCAAAGTAGAATTAACTATAGGATAAGGAAATATAAATTCAAAAAAAAACAGTGTCCCTCGACAGAAATATTTCTTTATTATGAACAGAAAAAAGAACATAGCCTTTAGTGCCTGGTTTTTGTCCTAAATAAACGCATTTGCGAGATCGTGAGTCAAATTTCTTCCTATTAGATTTTAAAGTAGTAGAGAAACACAAGCAACTAAAAACTTTCAAGTTGGAAATGTCAAGAGAAGTATTATAAAGTATGTTAAAAGGAGAATCAAAATGTAATAGCTTGGAAGGCAACCTATTAATAAGAAAGACCACATGAATAATGGAATGAGCCCAAAAAGGTTTGGGAAGTTTAGCTTGAAACAAAAGTGCACGGGCCACATTCAAAATGTGTTGATGTTTACGCTCAACAATTCCATTTTGCTGAGGGGTTTCCCCACATGATGCTTGGTGGATTATGCCGTTAGTTTGATAAAAATCTTTTAAAAAAAACTCAGGGCCATTATCAGTACGGATGCATTTAACCTTCTTATTAAATTGAGTATGAACAAAAGAAATAAAGGACTTAACAAGAAAAGAATTTTCAGACTTAAGTTTCATAAGAAAAATCTAACAATATCTACTTTTATCATCCACAACAGTTAAAAAATATTTGTAACCAAACATAGATGGAACGGAGAATGGGCCCCAAATATCCATATGAATAAGATCAAAACAAGCATCGGAACATGAAACATTTTGAGAAAACGACAATCGCTTTTGTTTGGCATATAAACATATATCACAAGGGGAATGACATTTATTAATATGAACAAAAGGAAATTGTTTATTAAGAAGTTGCAAAGTATCCAAAGAATGATGTCCAAGCCGAAAGTGCCAGATATTACAATTGGTTCCTAGGACATTATGTATACTAGAAAGCATGATGAGAAAAATAAGAAACCGACATTATGAACGAAAATTACAAGAAACCGAAGAAATAGTAGAAACATGTAATTTGGGAAAAGTAAGCAAATACAATCCATTTTGAATATTAGATGTACCAATCATCTGTTGGGAGATGTTGTCCTGTATCACACAATTAGTGGCATGAAAAATAAGATTGCAGTTAAGAGAACTAGTTAACCGAGGGACATAAATTAGATTGGTAGTGAATTGAGGTAAGTAAAGTACATCAGTAAGATAAAACACATTATTAAAAAAAAAACAGTGCTAGAAAACTGAGCAATAACCATGGAACCATTAGGCAATTTTATTGAAATGGGTGGAATACGTTTAAAAGATTGAAACATATCAGCAGAAAAACATACGTAATCAGTGGCACCTGTGTCGAGGAGCCAAGAATGATTGGAAAATAAATTCAAAACATGATGAGATGAAGGATTACCCAAAACTGATGAAGAAGAGTTCTGAAGGTGATTGACCATGTTGGAAGTAGAAGCGCCAGAAGCTTGTAGTAATGCGAGTAAGGCCTTTTGTTGATCCAAAGTGAAACTTTGTGAACCATCGTCAACAGTGGAATTATCATCTTCATCAGCATGGTCATCATTATTAGGATGTTGATTAGCAGATGAACAATTGTTGGAAGTGGCAGAATATGGCCTGGGATAGTTAGGCGGATAATCGTGTTTTTTAAAACATACGTCGATGGTGTGGCCAATTTTATTGCAATGACCACACACCTTGTAGCCACGTCCACGACCACCGGAATTACGTCCACCACTAGGAGCAGAGCCATGACCATAATTAGAAATGGCAGCAACAGATTTTATTTCTTCATTGGGATTAAAAAATTGTCTTTCTTGTTGGATGAGCATAGAGAATACTTTGGTAATGTTAGGAAGGGGATCCATCAACATTATTTGGGACCGTACCAGTGAATATTGCTCATTTAGACCTTTAAGAAATCTAATGACATAATCGTTGTCTCTATAAGCGCGAATTTTGGGTAATAAGTTGCAAGAACATTTAGGGTTACATGAACAGGTAGGGAGGGGACGAAAATTGTCAAGTTCTTGCCAAAATTTCTTTAAATTTGTGAAGTAGTTAGTAATAGTGGAGTCACCTTGACAGAGGGCATATATTGCTTCTTGCAAATCAGAGATACGGAAGATGTCGCCTTGATGATATCTATCTTTCAATTCCTTCCATATGTCAGCTGCGGATTCCATCAACATTATGCTTTGGGCAATGTCTGAATCAAGAGAATTGGTTATTCAAGACATGACCATGGTATTACATCTATCCCAAGCAATTGAAAGCCGATCTGAATCAGGAGGACGATTTAGGGTTCCAAGAACGAACCCCGATTTGTTCTTGGAGCGGAGGGTGACGAGCATTGCGCGAGACCATGTGTGGAAATTG
This sequence comes from Cicer chorassanicum, assembly GCA_037974735.1. Classification (NCBI taxonomy): domain Eukaryota; kingdom Viridiplantae; phylum Streptophyta; class Magnoliopsida; order Fabales; family Fabaceae; genus Cicer; species Cicer chorassanicum. Next base: position 28,419,747 of record JBBPBP010000001.1, read on the forward strand.
GTATTGTTGAGAGGTGGAGAAATGAGAGCGAGCCCGGGGTTGTCACTTGGATGCATGAAGTAGGGATCGAGCATATCATTTTGGTAGTTGCGATTGCAATATGTGGGTTTCTTGATACGTTGATGAATCTGAGATTGATCATCAGAAGATGAAGAAGATGAAGTTTCTGGTTCTGATTCCTCCATTGCGAGTACAAAAAATAAAGGGACCGCGGAGGAAGAAGAAGAGAAGAAGAAATCAGAGAGAAGCGCATAATGAAAGAGATGAGCGAGAATGCACTGTGTGTTTTACTCTTGATACCATATTAGTGAAATTCATACTCAATACTCATATTTATGAAATACCTCATTTATTGATGATTAAAATTTCATCCTCTAATTTGGTTTTTCTCTTTTATATATATTGAGAATCAACCAAATAAGAAAGGAAACTCAAAAAGAATTTAGTCTAACTGTCTAAACAAACCTCCTAATAAAGTGGAGGTCTAAGACTTTGTCAAAATAAAATAATACAAAACTAAACTAATAATAATAGATAGCTAGGTACGTTTAATGAGATATATGTATTAATTTTAGTAGTTAATAGCATGAATTAATTTTAGTAGTTAATGTAATATTCAAAGTGATTAATAACAAATGATATGTATTTGTGTTATAATGTTTCAAAAAAAATTATTATTCTTCAAAAACAGAAATTATTTTTTTTAAAATAAAAAGTTTTTTTTTGAAAGAACAATACATCGCATACATATGATGTCTGATCAACACCTCATTTATGATCTATTTTTCTCTTCATATCATCAATATATAGCATTACTTTCTCTCTTTCAATATTTTTCAACTAAAAGAAGCCAAATTTTCTACCACCAGTACCCCATCCAAACCTCTATTTCACCCGATCTATTTATACAATTATGTGGATTTAATCCGATCCAGATCGGTTACCATTAAAATCTCCTATATTTATGTGGTTTAGATATAAGATCTGTATTTTAAATTATAAAATAAAAATTAAAGTTTTTTTTTTTATGGCCACCAAAATTCATAACAGCAATAAATACTAAAAAGTTTACTGCTATAAATTCAATAATACAAATAGTAAATCAACAGTCCCTTACCTATCTCAAGTCTCATGTTCACAATAAAGTGTTAAGTCAATTCTAACCTTCTCATTATGTCTTTTGGCATGGTGGAAAAGAGTGATGGGAGATGGTGGAGAGGAGAATGAGCATTGGGGGAAATGAAGAAGAAAAATAAGAGAAATGGTTCCAATGAGAAACGGTTCCAGAAAAATAAGAGTTTGTAGACAAAATGGGGTATAAATAAAAAGGTTGGGAAGAGAAACAAATCTATATTTAATAAAGTATTTTGTTTCAAAGTTTCTTATTGTTCCCACTATTGGAAATTAAATTGTTCCTGATGGTGAAAAATTCAATAATTTAACACATTTGATATGTTCAAAGTGATAAACTCGATGAATTTATAAGACTCTCAATTATAGAACTCACACACTCTTTTTGAATGTTTTTTGATACACAAATAAAATGATAAGCAATCAAATTTGATTGAATATGATTGTGATTTGCAAGTACATCAATTATTAGTGTAGATTCTCTTATATACTAGTTAGTTGTAACTTACTATTGAGAATATAGGATGCTACTACAACATGTACTATGCCTTCATCTTTGTATAATTTGTAAAACTCAATTGAATTATACTCCCCTCCACCAGTAGTTCTTATCATCTTAATGACACTTTCTGATTGTTTTTCTACTAATAGTTTGAATCCCTTAAAAATTCCAAACACTTCACTCTTCTTTTTCAAGCGATAAACCCACGTTTTCTTTTTGTAATCATCAATGAAAGACACAAAATACAAGTTACCTCCATGTGACTTTGCTTCCAATGGAGACCACACACATTTGAGTGTATGATCTGCAACTTCATGTCAACTCTTGTGGGAATTATAGATTTATAAGACTTTATAGGTTGTTTAGCTTCACAACAGCCTTCTTAGACTTGACTTTGAAATTGAAATAAAGGCAATCCTTTCACCATATCCTTCTTGTGCAATATGTTGAGGCTCTTAAAATTAAGATGTCTAAACCTTTTATACCATTTCCACATTACTCCTTCAACTTCTTACTAAAGCCCTTTTGTTCAAGCACATTAATACCGGCCTTGAAGTTCTATTCTTTGACATAGGAATTTTCAACATCAAGTTATTTCTTTCATAAAAAATTTCAGTTTGATTCTCTTTCATTTGTATAGAGTAGCCTCTATCAAGTAGTTGTCCTAAGCTCAAAATATTATTCTTCATATTAGGAACATATAACACATCACTTATGATTGTTGTTTTCCCATCTCTTAGTTGAATTGTAACTTTACCAATTCCTTATGCTACAACAGCCTTATCATCAGCCAATTTGACATTTGTCTTCACTTTTTCATCAAGCTCACAAAACCAACTTATATGCATTGTCACGTGGCTAGAACATCCTATATCAAGATACTAATATTCAGCGGGGATCTGGTTCTTATTTTGTAATGGCCATCAACATCACAACATCACAATCTGAACTACTACGATGGCTTAACTGAGCCTCATCATTCCATCATTCTTCTTTTCTGACACTTTGCTATTCTTGCACTCATTTTCAAAATTTCTCCATTTTTGATAATTATAGCATTGAATTTTGTCTTTATTGATTTTCTTATTGTTCTAACTACATCCTTTTTTCTTTTTGTCTTTCTCATGATCAGACAGGTCTTCTTTTTCATTGTTGCAGTTCTTATTCTTGTAGTGCTTCCACTGTCCTTTATCTTTCTTATTCTTCCAGTTATCATTTCCTCGCTTCTTGTGAGCTTGAGCAAATAAAGCTTGTTCAACATTATTTTCAGTCTTGCTGTCTTCTCTTTCTTTGAGCCTTAGCTTATGTGCTTCAAGAGACCTTTGCAAAGATTTTAACTTCATATTTGACAGATTTTGGGATTCTTTAAGTGCAACTACTACATGATCAAATTTATGTGTCAAAGTTCTCAAGACATTCTTCACATTCAACTAATCTGTGATGGTTTCTCCATTTGTGCGCATCTTGTTGGTTAGTGTCACTAACCTCATGAAGTACTTAGCAACTGTTTCCTGATCTCCCATCAGTAGTAGCTCATATTGTCTCCTAAGTGTCTGTAATTTCACCTTCTTCAGCTTATCAGCAACATCATAAGCCTTTGCTAATATCTCACAAGCATCCTTGGTAGTTTTTCACTCCGTAATCTTTTCAAAGATCTCATCATCTATAGATTGATGAATTAGAAACAAGACCTTACAATCCATCTATTTTTGATCTTTGTTGGTTGTTATTTGAGATTTAGTACCGGCTTCCTCCAATTTACGAACACCATCATTCACAATTTCAAGCACATCTTGAAATATGAATACGACCTTCATTTAAGCCACCCATCTATTGTAGTTCTTTCCCTTCAACATTGGTAAATTTGCTGGAAAATGTCCATTGCTCCCTTGACTTATTGATGCAACCATTGTTCCTTTCGAATTTGGATCTCGATGCCAATTTGTTGGTGAAAAACTCAGTAATGCACAGTGGATTTGATATGCTCAAAGTGATAAATTTGATGAATTTACAAGACTCTCAATTATAGAACTCACACACTCTATTTGATTTGTAAGTACATCAATTATTAGTGTAGATTCTCTTATATACTAGCTAGTTATAGCTTACTAACTAACTTTCTTGTTAGAACCAAGTCGTTTTGAAGAATCATGACCTTTACTTGTTTTGATGATAACAAAATCATTTTGTGGGAGTAAATTAAAACACTAATATTTTGTTTTAGTGTGCAGTTTCTAGATCAGGTTATTCTATATTAGTTCACACTACATCAATGAACACCAAGACTCCACTCTATTCTCCACATTTGAAGTCTGGTGAACTCGCTCTAAAACACGCCTCTGATGACTTTATCTAATACAACCAATGTTCTGATGAGTCTGGCTTTGATAATCACAACAAGCATCTGACATCTCTACCTTTGATAACCTTGACAAGCAAGTGATTGTTAGTATCTGATAATCACATCAAGCATTTGATCGTCTGCAATCAATAATATGTGCTCTAATGAAAGTCAACGCTCTGAAGAAGACAAAGCTATTGCACATCCTCTACCAAACACCCTGAACCTGTATTTTTCTAAATCTTTTTCACTTTTTGTCTTCATATCAAGATTCGCATAATCAATTTCAAAGATATCTTTGACAAGGTTAATGACAAGGTTCATGATACATGTTGATTTCTTCAAAAGAGGACGATGGCCAGAAACCCTAAAAATCTCTATAAAATGACGTGCAACCCTTATTGAAAAGCACAAGCAACAACGTACCACAATAAGCACAATACAATTGTGTTTGTACTCTTGCTCTTAATTTTTTGTCTTGGATAAGTGATGGGAAATATTTTTTGAGAGTACAACATTGTAAACACCCTCTTGTGAGAGTTATTCAAAAAATCTTAAACCTGTTCTTTTGTAACCTAACCTAATAGTGGCTACATCCCTTAAGAGCTTGACTGTACTAAACTAGAAGGTTGGGAAGACTTGAACATAGTTAGTTTGACTAGTAGGTGTTTAGTGGAAGTGTAATTCACTTGGTGAATTAGTGGATTAAATCCTTCAAGTTGAAGAGATTGGACGTAGCTACCGTGTTGGTGGTGAACTAGGATAAATTGGTTGGGTCGTTTTATTTTTCTTTTTATTTGATTTGTTTTCATCGCTTTACTTTAGCCTTTTAAAACAATTTTAAAATAAAACACCATTGAAACCCCTTTTCTTATATTTCTCGTTCTACAATTGACATCAGAGTTTGATTTCAAAGCTGAGCACTAAACCGTGTTTGAGTAAAGATCTATGTTATTATGACTAACCTTGTGACGATGTTACATGTGGAAACGTTAATAGGTTTCCTTAGTTTGATGGAGAAAGTTTCGTGTACTGGAAAGACAGACTCAAAAGTTTCTACATCTCTCATGATCCTGACCTCTTGGACATAGTCGTAGATGGCTATGAGGCTCCAAAAGACGATGGTGGTGTTGAAATATCTAGAAAGGATCTCAATGCTGATCAAAAGAAATAATACAAGATGCATCATAAAGCCAAAACTTTCATGATGAATTTTATCACCTTCAAAGAGTTCAAAAAATACAACAACAAAGAAATAAGTAAGAGTATCTTTGATGCTCTAGTTCTGAACTACGAAGGAAATAAGTAGGTACAAGAATCTAAGACAAATTTACTTGTCAGGAAGTTTGAACTCTTCTAGATGGAAGAAGATGAAGACATTGAGACAATGCTTTCTAGATTCCAAACTCTGGTTTCTGGATTGAAGGTTCTTCAAAAGAGTTACACTACCTCTGACGACGCCAAGAATATCCTCAAACGTCTTCCTAGCAAGTGAAGACCAGAGGTAACAATAATTTAAAAGGCTATGGATCTAAACAAACTACCTCTGGAAGAACTAATAAGCACACTTAGATCCCATGAAATTGAACTTGTTAAAGATGAGCCTAAAAAGAAGTCAAAGTCACTAGCTCTCAAATCCCAAGGAAAGAAGACAAACTCTAAAGCCTTGCAAGATATTGATGACTCAGAGGAAAATGAATTGGTCGATCAAATTGAAGACTCAGATGATGAAGAGTTGTCATTTATCTTAAGAAAAACCTAGTTCATGTGAAGCAACAGGAAAAAAAATTTCCCCAAAAGATATTTTAGAGGATCCTAAAATAGTGGAGAAGGAAGTGAAAAATTAGACAAGAAAACAATCATCTGCAACAAATGCAAAGAACCAAGTGATTTAAAATCAAAATGTCCTAAACTTGAGAAGGGAAAATCCCAAAGAAAAGGCTTCATGGCAAAGAAAAAAGGTCTTATGGCTACATGGGATTGGTTGAACAAAGATGGTTTTGAAGAACAATTTCTTACTAGTTTTGTTTATAACAAAAGGAAATTTGTGAGAACAATTTAATGTACTAATGTTCTAAATTAAGTGTGAAGAAAAATGAAACAAACCGGTATATTCCAGACACAGGTTCCAAATAAGAGGAAATAGAACAAATAGAGGAAACGAAACAATCAGAGGAAACACGAAGATCAGAGGAAACACAATGATTAGAGGAAATAACAAGATCAAAGGAAATGTGCCCTGATGTGCATGCACTCCACTTCCTCTGATGCACTCACTCCAATGTTAACTTTGAAATTCTCAGTCTAATAAACTAACTCTCACTCTGATATGCACATGATTTTGATAAGTTGCCTCTGCCTTTAAAACCAATTCAACACAAACAGATTATTGATTCTGCCTCTAATGTTTTGACTCTTCCTCTAATATTCACACATTATAAGTCAATGCATCTGACAACAAGTCAATGACTCTAGAATATGCCATTGTTCAGAAAAAGACTAGAAAAATTCTCAGTCGGTTACCTACTGATTGCACTAAATGGAGTATTTGGGTAATTTTTTTTTAATTGGGAGAAACGGGTTGCAAAGATACTTCACCATTGACAATGGAAATATTTTTCAAATTTACAGAGACAGTCAAAATTGAAACAACAATTCATCACACCAGTTCAAAGCATCAATTCAAATATGAACAAAATTGAAACAAGGCAAGGTTTGAAGAACATTGAACTAACAATTGATCCTACTTTGAACATCAAACACATTGATCAACATCAAATACTTACAACAAATTCAAACATAATTTTTGTTTGAATATTGAGCACTTGTACAAACACATATTCATCTAAGTTAGACACATACTTATCCTCTCATTGAGAGTTAAACACATACAGAAAAAAAAATCTTATAATTTGGCTTGTTAGTGGTTGTTGTTTTTGCCTCAACATGTTGTGGGAGCAACCAAAAGGTTGGGCATACTTAACTGGGTGAGGTTAAGTGGTTTTTGTAATTCAAGTTGAATTATTGGAAGAAATCCTTCAAGTGAAGGTACTGGACGTAACTAGCTAGGTTGGGGTGAACCAGTATAAAAGTCCTTGTGTGTTCTTCTTATTCCCTTTGCTTTTATTTTCTGAATTGCTTTGATTACCAAGTCATGATTAAATTTCAAAAGCAATTTTAACAAACCATAACATAAATCAAACCCACTTTTCTTGTGTTATTGAAACTTCAATTGGTACCAGAGCTTGGTCTCAAGGAGTAAGCACTTAACAGTGTTGAGAAAAGATCCAATAAATGTTTTCTATCATGACTAATCTTTGTGAAGAAGCCATTGGTGGAAATATTAACAGACCTCCACTTTTTGATGGAGAAGGCTTCAAATATTGAAAAGACATATTACAAAGTGTCTTTATCTCCCAAGACTCAAAATCATGGGATTTAGTTGAAGAATGATACACTGCCTTAACAAATGTTGATGGCGCTGAAGTGTCTAAAAAAATGAGTACTAAATAGAAAAAACTATATAAAATGCATCATAATAACATTCAAATAATAATTTCAATAATTTCAATAACATTCAAATAATTTGACAAATGAATAAACAAAGAATCGTCCAAGAGCATATTGGATGCTCTAGTTCTAACATATGAAGGAAACAAACAAGTACAAGAAGCAAAGGCAAATCTTCTTGTAAGAAAATAAGAATTATTCCAAATGGAAGTAATGGAAAATATTGAAACAATGTTTTCAAGATTTCAAACATTGGTTTTGAGCCTAAAGGTTTTGGAGAAAAGTTATACTATGGCAGACCACGTAAAGAAAATCCTTAGAAGTATTCCAAGTAAAAGAAGACCAAAAATCACTGCCAAACAAGAGGCAAAAAATCTAAATAATCTTCCTCTGAAAGAACTCATCAGTTCACTCCGATCACATGAAATATAATTGGCAGAGGATGAACCAAAGAAAAAGCAAAAATCCTTGGCTCTTAGATCAAAAGACAAGAAAGCCTTACAAGCATGAAAAAAAGCTGAACAGAACGAGGGTTCAGAGGCTGGAGAACTATATTTCTTTCTAGAAAAATTAAGCGTATGTGGCATAAAAAGAAATCTTTTCCTCAAAGGGACTTCAAGAAATTTCAGAACAAAGAAAAGGAATGTGATATGTTTTGATTGTCAATAATTTGGACATTATAAGTCTAAATGTCCTAAACTTAGAAATAAGAAGAAATAATCAAAAACTGAGAAGAAGAGTCTTATCATATAGGATGAGTAAGAAGAATCCTTTGATGATAAGGAATATGCAAACATGGCACTATCGGCTAACATACCATCAGACATTGACTCAGATTGTGATGAAGAAGTAAAGGTATTTTCCAATTTATCTCGAAATGATTTTATTACTGCTATAAAGGATTTTTTTAAATAAAAACCAATCTATGTATTTTAATCTAAAACTTTTAAGAAAAAATCATATTAAATTAACTGAAAAACATAACCTTCTTGGGAAAGAATTTGAAGAACTTAAAAGAAAAAAATTATTTCTAAGTAATACCATATATGAATCTTTAGAGGATAAGACTTGTAATTTTGTCAAGTTTGAATTATCATTTTAATTTGTTTTTTTTTGAAAAATGGCATTGACAAACATAAGATGGCATCAATGATTTATGGTGTCAGTTGGAATGGTAAAAAATGATTAGGATTTGAAGAACCAACAAAGGATACCATTTCTCTAGAGGTTGTTTGCCCAGTATGCTTTACAAAGGGACATAACAAAATATCTTGTCCCATGTCAAAATGTGGAAAAGTAGAAACCTTCAAGTTCTAACAAACAAAGACTCAATCAAATTCTGGGTACCTAAAAACAAAATCTTTCATCTTGCATATGTTTTCAACAACAAAGTTGAAACTCCAACCATGGTTCCTAGACAGTGGGTGCTCGCGTCATATACGGGTGAAAAGTCTTTGTTCCAAAACCTGATCATGAAGGAAGGAGGAACTGTGGACTTTGGAGGAAGCCAGAAAGGAAAGATCATCGAGCATGGTACAATATTAAAAATGTTTTATTTGTTCAAGGTCTTAAACATAAGCCGTTAAGTATTAGTCAATTAAGTGATAATGGTTATGATATTATTTTTAATAAAAAAAATTTGCAAAACAATTAGTCAAAAGGATGGATCTGTACTCTTTACTGGTCAGAGACATAATAACTTGTACAAAAAAAATATTTCAAACTTAGGTTAAATGCCTCATGTCAGTCAATGAAGAACAATTAATTTGACACAAAATCGGGCCATGTCAACATAAGATTAATCTCAAAAATGAAGAAACTTCAACTTGTTAGAGAGCTACCTTGTCAAAAAGAAAAAAAAACTCCTTTTCCTCTAAGATATTTGTTTCTACTACCAAACCTATTGAGCTTTTGCATATAGATCTCTTTGGGCCAGTGAAAAACGCCTTTATAAATGGAAGAAAATATGGATTTGTCATAGTTGATGATTACACTAGATGGACTTGAGTAAAGTTCTTAACAAATAAAGATGATTGTCTTAAAGTATTTATTGCTTTCTATAAACAAGTGATGAATGAGAAATGTCTTCCAATTATAACAATTCGAAGTGATAATGGAGGTGAATTCGAAAATAAATTCTTTGAAAGCTTTTGTGAAGAAAATGAGATTTCACACAATTTTTCTTCTCCTAGAACACCACAACAAAATGATGTTGTAGAAAGAAAGAATAAATCTCTTCAAGAAAAGGCAGGAACCATGATCAATCAGATTAATGTTGCAAGGCATTTCTGGATAGAGGCAATAAATACGGCATGCTACATTCAAAATAGAATTTTGATTAGACCTATGCTTAATAAAACACCTTATGAATTATGGAAAAATAGAAAATCCAACATTTCTTATTTTCACCTATTTAGTTGTACTTGTTATATTTTAAATTCAAAAGAAAAACTTGGGAAGTTTGATTCTAGATCACAAAAATGCATTCTTTTGAGATATTCTTAAAGGTGAAAAGCCTACAAAGTATATTATCAAGAGACTCAAATTGTGGAAGAATCAATCCATATCAGATTTAACGACAAAAAACCTAACTATAAAAAGTTAAAGGAAGACGATGATTCTGCAGGTACAGAAGATCCAGAGGAATTAAGCATCCCAGAAGGAACTAAAAAAATCAGAAGAACCAAGCAACACAGAAGAAATGGTCAAAACAAACGAAACTAAAAAAATTAGAGGATAAGAGTAAATCAGAGGAACTGTTAGAGGGAAAAACATCTTCCTATTTATTAGAGGATAAGAATGGCAATGATAAAGAAAGTCAAGATCCTACAAAACCAAGAACAGGATGGAAATATAAATCATCACATTCACTCACTCTAATAATTGGAAATTCAAATGTTCCTTTAAAGACAAGATATGCTATTAAGGATACTTTTGTGTTTGGTTTACTCTTTGAACTAGAACCAATCTCTGTGGATAAAGACCTTTTAGAAGAAGGATTGATTTTAGCAATGCAAAAAAGAATTAAATGAGTTCAAAAGAAATGATGTTTGAGATCTTGTGCCCAGACTAGAGGTTAAGAAACCCATTGGAACTAAATCGAAGTTCGGTAAAAAACTGAATGAAAAGGGAGAAGTTGTGAGAAACAAAGCAAAGCTAGTAGCACAAGGTTATAATCAACAAAAGAGTATAGATTACACATAGACATTTGCTCCAGTAACAAGGCTTGAGGCTATTCAAATCTTATTATCTTTTTTTTTTATTTAACAATTTTGTCTTGTATCAAACGGACGTAAAAAATGCATTTTTAAATGGGCATATTAATGAGGAAGTTTATGTCAAACAACCTCTAGGATTCGAAAATGTTGAGTTTCTAGACTATGTCTTTAAACTTAAAAAAATCAGTATATGGTCTAAAACAAGAACCAAGGGCTTGGTACGACAGACTGAGTAACTTTTTATTTGAAAATAATTTTGAAAGAGGAAATGTTAACATAATATATGTAGATGATATTCTTACTAAAAATGATATTCTTATAGTTCAAATATATAAAAATGATATAATATTTGGTTCAGATAATGGCATGTTGTTTCAAGAATATGCTATGATGATGTAGAATGAATTCCAAATGAACATAATGGGAGAACTTAAGTTTTCTAGGTAATTCAGATCCAACAGAATCAAGATGGTGTACTAATCCAACAAACCAAGTACTTCACATAACTTCTCATATAGTTCAATATAGATGGATGCAAACCCATAAGTACTCCAATACACCCAATTTGCAAACTTGATAAAGATGATTTAGAAATAAGAGTTGATCTGAAAACATTCAGAAGACACGACAACTCCTCTTCAGAGGAAGAAACGAAAGGTAATTTCAAACTATGAGCGCCTTACCCCTCTCCCCATCCTTGAACCTAAACCAACCTCTTCCGTTATCTTTCCCCAGCCAACCAAATTTGTCCCTTTTTCCTGTGATCCTGCCCCCTCTATCTTCTGACTCTGATACGTCAGATGATATCTTTGATGCTACCCTAGTTGCGTACTTCGCTAAACTTGGATACGAAATCCATTCGTACCTTCACAAGCCTCGTCCACCCACTCAAACACCTACCCCCTCCACTACTTTACCATCATCTTGTCCCTCCTTCATATTGCTGCACCGCACCAGTTTTCATCGCCTCCTCCACATCCTTCTCCCCTCGACACAATTCCTGCTGCACCATTCGTTGTCGACCCAGTCTCTGGCTCATCATCAGACGACTCTAATTTTTCCCTCCACACCTTTCCCTTCGACTCTGCTACCTCCTCCATCCCTTTGGAAATCGTCTCCTCCACCCAACCTCTTCCATCTAGTTTTCCTGACCTTTAAACATTCCTTATCTCTTTTCTAAATCAGCCATCTTTCTTTTGAGGGCTTATATCAGTATGGATGATGAAATTTGATTTTCAGACAGTAACAACCACTACAAAAAAAAGTATTTATTGTGACACTCAAAATTTTGTGATATTTTTTTTATTTGTGACAAAAGCTACTTTTAGTTACAGCTAGAGTGTCACTGTTTCATACAATATTATACTCTTTTGTAAAAAAAATTAAATGCACAAAAATGTTAGTTGTGCCCCTTTGTTCTTGTATCATGAAAATGAAACTACACCAAGCACTGAGAAACCTTTTCTTTTTCTTTGCATTCTCAAACCCTTTTCTCTCTAATATCTTCAACGAACCCTTAAATTCATCTCTATTCAGGCTATATATCTTCAATATCGAACTACCCTAAGTTAACTTCGCGAACCCTAATCCTAAAATTCATCTCTATTCAGGCTGTATATCTTCAATATCGAACTACCCTAAGTTAACTTCGCGATTTTCCCAAAACCCTTAAATTCAATTTCGAACTACCCTAAGTTCTATTCACTTTCCAAATCATTTCAGTTTGCGATTTCAATTTTATTTTGATAATCTTGCTTGTTAAGGGTCATTTTTTCGCGATTTGCTGAATGAGGTTGCGAGTTTGCGATTTGTTCTGTTTTTGCGATTCATTCACGGGACACATTATCCTCATTTTTGGATTAGGGTTACTTTTCTCTGATGTCCTTTTCTCTCTCGAAACTCTACGAGATTCCTCCCGAAAAACTCACCTCAGACGGTCCTGCACCTATTCTAAAGTTATAATTTATTATAATTTTCACTTTTTTCTATTTGTCAATTATCCTTTTTCATTTATGTATGCATGCTACAATTCGCTAAATGTTGATTCCCGTATATAATTTTGATTTGATCCCAAAAGCTTACATATTTTTTTGCTTGATTTGTAGGGAAATGAATTATTATAGCACGTTATAGATGAGTTTGGTGGATACAGAATGCTCAGAGGAAGGTTCAGGTCTTCTTGAGCCTTCTGATCCTGATATTATTGAAACTGATCCTACTTCTCATTACCATAGGGTAATCTAGTTCTTCTGTTTTTTTTTCTTTTCATTTCTTAATTTACCTCCATTCCCCCAAAAATTAAAGGAAAAAAAACTAATTTTATGTTAATTTTTGAATTCATGGCAGTATAAGGAAGTAATCGGCAAAGGAGCTTTCAAGACTATGTATCCATTGAATGTTTTTGGTTTTAGAGAAGCATTTCTATATTATGTTGTATTTTATAGTAGTAATTGATAACTAATTAATTGAATGCTTTTACCTCATTGTTAATTGTTTTTATATACATCAAATTTAAAGAAGATTCGAATGCCTCAGGCATTCGAATTTTTGTATATATTTTCCTTAATTTGTGGTTAATTAGTTTTAAGGCATTTGATGAAGTCAACGGACTCGAAGTTGCGTGGAGCCAAGTTCAGATTGATGAGGTATTACAATCACCGGGCAACCTAGAGAGGCTGTATTCATAAGTGCATCTATTAAGGTCGTTGAAGCACAGTAACATTGTAAGTTTCTACAATTCCTGGACTGATGACAAGCACAAGAATGTTAACATGATTACTGAGTTGTTCACCTCAGGGAGCCTCAGACAGTGTGTTCACTATCCTTTGTATATGTGTTTAATTTGTTTTTCTGTTTTATTGTGAGATTAGCCCTTTTGTTAGTTGGTTTGATGCATGATTTAGGTACCGTAAGAAACACAAGAAGGTCGACATGAGAGCTGTTAAAGGATAGGCAAGACATATTTTAATGGGTTTAATCTATCTGCACAATCACAATCCACCTGAAGTGTGATAATATATTTATAGATGGTCACCAAGGAGAAGTTAAGATTGGAGATCTGGGGCTGGCAACTCGCTTGAAGCATAAAAATGCCAAGTGTGTAATATGTATGCTCACCTATACTCATTAAGTTGCAGCCTCTAGTAACAATTTTCTACATCTCGATTGTGGTAATTGAAAAGCAAAGAACATGTTAAATAGTAATGACAATCTTCATGAGCAATTAACATTCATTTACATTGATTTCAGTCTTAGCTTTGCATGGTCCACAAGTGAAAAAATCACCAAAGCGTGTTGCATAGAGATGATGGCTTTTTTCCTGAACTTTCATATATATTTACATAGATACTTGATTTTGTTCTTTAGATTAGGACCCTAGGTATCACCTCTTATCTTATAAAATGCTTATTATTGTTTTCATTCTTATTAGGGATGACTTTTTCTTTGTTTGATTAGTGGCTAGAGTAGTTTGTAACTAGTATTAGTAATGTTGTTCTGAGTGCAATGGACCTATCTGTTTGTGCATATATGTAATATTTAAGGTGTGTGTATCAATAGCATCTATGGGATACCAGCTCAGAATAATTGGCTCAACTTTGCATCTGAATTTTGAAGCTTTATTTGGGTATGGTGTCATTCTAGGTCTTATCATGATGGGGAGCATTACAATAGTGTTCGGTTAAAGGATGATCCTTGTGATGGACCTGCAAGGTCGATTGTAATTAAGGTTCTTATTGGAATTCTGTTTCCTAATTCTCAAATTAATGTTAAGAGTTAATTAAGAGTAGTAGCTATTTACTGATTAATTCTAGTTTGTGAATGGTGGATGCCGATCTTTCAGCGCTATCCCATCAAACAAAAGATAGAGCTAGCAAACCCTATGAGCAAGCTGGTAGGAAAACGTTTCAGCCGAGGTCCGTAAAGGTGGTTATGGGCTGGAAGTGGATGTGAAAATAGAGAAAAAGCGGAACAGGTGCAAAAAGTGGATGCCTTTTTCTTTGTTTGAAAATTGATGATATCTCAGTTAAAGGAGAACTCTTGCAGCTTGCTGTTTTTTCTTCTTCTGGAAATTAACAACTTTACATGTAAGTATAAATTCTTTGTTGCAGATTCTAGATCAGGTAAATGGAGATGTTGGGTATGCAATAAAGTTTCTAATAGCAGAACAAAGAGCAGAAGAGTGCTCTTCAAATTCTGATTGCCTTCAAACTCAGACTAGTACTAACGATAATGTCTAGTCATTTCATTTTGCACTTTCTGAAAGTCAAACCATCATATTTTCCTGTTCATGGTTGGTAATTTGGTTCTCTCTAGCATATTACATCTTGGTAGGATTCATTCATGTTTGTGTTTACTCTTTATATTCCAACTCTTAACTTGAATTCCTGGAATGTGCAGGTTATGATGTAAATGAGAATCGTGAAAAGCATAAAGAAAACATCGTAGAGGACAACACTAATGATGAATCAAACAATAGCCCAATTTAGATACAATGAATGTTCGTGTCAACTTTTGGTTTCAGGAACTATTCTTAGAGTACCTTACAAGTTCAAGAACCATAATGAGGTTTCACTCTTAACATATTTATTAAGTTAAAATTTTCACAATCTAATTATAATTGAAAGCCCAATTGAAAGTGAGCTGCAACTATATCATTGTCAGTGCCTCAATCTAATCAGAATCTTACTGTCTTTTAAAAAATGTCTTCAAAATTTCAGTGTTATATTATTTTTGTTTTTAATTGGCTGTGGTTGTTTATATCTTCTTTTGTTTAATTTGATTAATGTTTCTTAGGGTGACCGAGGAAGTTGCTAATGAATCTGAAAAGAATTTGGGTGATGAGAAGCCTGTTGGTGAGGAAGAAGCAACAAATGTTAGCAAGGACACTCCTGCTAATGAAGCTGAAGAAAAGGAACCTGAGGATAAGGTGAATGACGGACTGAATTTATGCTTTCTCCAATTGTCTTGAATTTGCAATTGTTGCTTTAAATTTTCTTCATTTTATGATATCGAGACAAACCGTAAATAAGTCTTGTGTTGAATGATAAGTTATTCAAATTCGGCTTTGGTTGTCTGTTAAGTGAATGTCACTGAATTGTTGGGGCTGCTTTATTTTTCTTGAAAGTGAATCGCCCACTTCATATTTTTCTTAATTATGATTTGATTAATTTCTTTATTGTATATGCTGTTGTTTGTCTTATGCTAAATGAAACTTAAACTGTGTGATAGGAGATGAATCCATGAAGCCATTGTCTTGCAAAAAAGACAATGATGAGATCTTTCCTAAATTGGTTGGTTTTTCCCCCTCTTGTACTCTTGTAATTTGAAGTTTATATTATAATAGTGATAATGTACGTTGATGTATTTTGACACTTTCAATTTTCTTCATAGGGATCCGACAAGGATAAGCACAAAGATGCTTTTGATAAGGAGAAATCAAAGAAGGTGAGACAACGATATTTTTTCATCTGTTATTACTTTTACATTGAGTTCCTCAAGTGACCAATTTCTTTTTCTCAATTATTCAAATAGGTTTTCCTTTGACTACATAACTTATAATCATGCACACTAATTTGCGAATAGACTACATAACCACTGAATTAAGGAAGGGTGATGCCTAGTTTTAAAGTTAGTATGTGAACTGTCAGTCTGTCACTGTTCTCTGCTCTGCTTGGAAAATGAATAATATCATCTGAAGGGTTTGTCTGTTATATCAAAAACTTTCTCCAATGAAACATGCTAACACGTTACTTATAAGAGATTATTGAAGCCCCTTTTCATATTAAATTTTCTCTCATCTCAGGTGAATAGCCTTCCAAAAAGCAGGTTGCTCAAGAATCTACAATAAGGAAACTTAGGGCTCAAGTATGCAGAGTATTTATTGTATTTTCCTACAATCTTTAAATCCTTTTCTATGCGTATATAATAAACCGTATATTTACCTTTTTTCATGAAAGCTAGATTAGAGATCTTGAGGAGGAGAAAAATGGTTTGACTACTAAACTTCAGGTGACTGAATACCAAGAGAATTATTTTAAGTTAATATTTGCTTGCAACTTTTTTAAAGTTATTATTCTGTTGCATAAGATTTTCTTCATGATATAGCTTTATTTTAAAAAGCCCATCTCACTGATTGCAAATATGTAAATGTCATATTTCTTTTAAGTCTTAAGTTTAATTTATGATTTACTCTTGTGTGCTACTATGGATCATCTATTTCATTAGAAAGTATCAAATTCCTTTTTAAAGCAGCATGTGTTGACAATCCTAATATTTATATTATTTATAATTTAAGCTGCTGTTTGGTTAATGTCATGCAATCCAGGTAGAGGAGAATATGGTAGAAGGTATCAAGAGGGGCAAAACAGCTACAGAGAAGGTGTTGCAAGAAACAATAGAAAAACATCAAAATGAACTTGCAGCACAGAAAGAGTATTCAACTAATGCTTTGGTTGCTGCTAAGGAGGCTGAAGCATTAGCAGAGGCTCAAGCAAACAATGAAGCAAGAAATGAGCTACAGAGTCGTCTAAGAGAAGCCGAGGAACGTAAATCTATGCTAGTCCAGACACTTGAAGAGATGAGAAAAACTCTAAGTAGAAAGGAACAACAGGTTTTTGTTGTGTTTGATGTCTCTCTGTCTTTCTTTTTACTAATTGACTTTCTCAGGATATTGCTTATAATTCACCTGTTCCCTTCATCTCTATTCAGGCTGTATTCAAAGAAGACATAGAGACATCGAGGATCTTCAAAAACGTTACCAGGTATGCTCCCCTGCTCTCTGCATGTCTTTCAATTATTTGACTTTTGGAGGATGATGCTTTTGCTTGTTTTTGCTTTTGGTAGTTTTCTAATTTGACTTGCTTTCCGTAGGCAAGTGAAAGATGGTGTGAAGAACTGATTACACAAGTTCTAGAATCCACAAGGCCTCTTTTAAGGCAAATTGAAGCCATGCAGGTAATAAACATATGTCCGAGAATTGCTTTTCGTTCTGTTTTTTGTTCTCCTGCCTGGTATCTGTTCTAGACTAGAATTCACCTGATAACAGGAAACAAATGCCAGAAGAGTTGAAGCTTGGGCTGCAGTTGAAAGATCTCTCAATTCTCGACTTCAGCTCTCTAGAATACTTTTTTATTTTCATTTTAAAAATCTTTCCCACCGGATATTATTGTGTTATATTTTTAGTTATTTTTTTCTAGGTTTTAGTGACAAACAATACCGTAGGAATAGATCAATTTTTTAATTATATTTATCTAGTTTTTAGTGACAGTCATTATTGTAGGTAGAAATCAATCTTTAGAACATGGAGTGACAGTCCTCAAAGTGTAGCAAGACGCCCCCTTAAAATTGATAGTAGATTTGGGTGTCACTCAAAGTATTACTGACCTTTACCTACAGTTTTTGACATTTAGTGACAAACTTTGTGTGTCACGATAAGTCAATTTTTTTGTAATGAACTAATGGCTGTGACATAATATTCATTCCTAATTTACTATCCTATTTTAAAGCCTTTGTTAGTTGTCATAGCTTCACCAGAACTAATTCCTGTTCATTGCTGAAATGAATTAGTGGATCAATTGACAGTAAGAATTTCTGTGAAACTAGAAAATTAAAATATGTGCTTTTCATTTATAGATTGTATAATAATATTTCATTTTCACCAAAGAAAATTAATTTCAGTAACCTTGACAATCATAACCTTTCAGCAGTCAAGCATCCCTCTGCTCTTTGATAGTGTTAGACAGCTTCTGCAAGTTAAAGAAGGCAGAAAATGCAAAATTCATTCTGGTCTATGTATCACGAACCAAGATGTATGTAATCTAGCTCATTAATCTTAAAATTTTGTTTATTTTCCGAATTTAGTGAATATTATATTCTATTTTGTTTTGATTGACAAAATTCTCATCTCATAGATTGTTTAAACTCAGTTTTTCCTTTTAATTATCAGATAGAAATAGATATCAGTGAATGTATAAATATCAACATATTCATAACTTATTTTGCCTTTAAACTAGTTTTATAAATTTATAAATATTCACATTGTTTCTAAATCGTGTTAGTCTTGTTCATTGCAACTATAGTTTGATATATTTTTGGGTCTTGGTAGTGATTTTAAAACTTCTTCGATCTCGAATATAAGAAAATTTTATTCATATGTAATGATTTCAAATATAAGCAAATTTTCCGCTTCAATTTATATAATGATGTTATTCCTAAATACCGCTCAGTACTATATGTTTTATTTATCTGTGAAATAATTTATTCACGTGTAACAAATTTCTATGAAGGACACTTTTGAGAATGCACTTATCTAAATTGTTTGTTACTTTTGCTTATAATCTTAGAGGAAGTAAAAATTTGTTCTTCTCAACATTTGAGTGGTCAACATTAGACCTGTTGCTACAGTTTTTGACAACCAGAAATGTAAAATCCAATTTTAATATCAGGTTTTGAAAACAGTTTTATTGCATTTCTTGATATTGAAAACCTTTCTTCATGTTGAACTCTTCTTTGTAATGGACTCTAGAGTGCCTTTTTCCTTTTAAAAAACTTTGTTGAAGATTTACAATCTTTTTATTGAAGATTTCAAAATACAAGTTCCATGAATTTTCTCAAAAGAGCCTATTGCTTTTTCCTTTTATTATTAGTGATATATATGTATGTCGGCCTTCCATGTCTTTTGCTTTATCACTAGAAAGTATCTATTTTTGTCTTTAATCCCAAAGGTATTAGTATATTTGGTCTATAAAATTAACAAAGTAAAAAAACGATTCTTAAAGTTTAAAGACTTCAATCATGTTATTTTACAGGAACAATTTTAAGATTAAATTGATCGACTCAAAAGACTTGCGCGATTGACAATTTTCAAGTTTAGAGATCATTTTTTAATTTCATTATTTTTAGAGACCCAATTATTCAACTCTACAATTTCAGGAACTAAATTTGTGATTTACTTAAATGTTTATCACAAGTTTTATATTATCTGAGTTTTGAGTACAATAACTTTTGCAATCTGTATAGCTTTTGATTTTGTTGATATATGGTATGATATGGTCACGATTATAAACATTTTGTCATTCACTAAGATTTCTCATTCACTAAGATTTCTCTTACAACAGGATGGATTCAATGATTGTTTCAGAAGCTTCTAAGCTTCAGATGCAGATGAAGGAAGTGCCTGGAGCAGTGTATTGTTGGAAATCTTGAAGGTGTTATATTTGAGATTACTCTCGATTAGAAGCATTCATTTAAATATAATATTAAAGTTTCAAGAAACAAATATAACATGTGACAATCATAATTGATTTGACTTAAGCACTTGTTGATGTGTTTGTTCCAACTTCAAGATACTCACTTAACCCTTTATGTATCAATCTTTTCACAGAAGACAACATAGTGAAAACAAAGATATAGATTGTGCAAGAGAGAGAGCCTATTTTGTAGTGTCTATCTTGCAAAATGTATTTTTTTTCTATGTTTTTTTATTCATAAGAATTGAACGCAACACTAGAATTAGTGAGAGTCATCAAGTTTGTCACTTGACTTAAGAAGCATTGTTGTTCTTATGATTATCTTTTTAAAATAATTATTTAATTTTTTAACATAATAACCGCCGTAGGTGTGAATGTTATTTTTGTTACAACTTTACAACATTAAACTATATTGAATTTGGAGTTGGCTTTTGAAAATGAATAGTTAGAGTAACGTGAGACTCACTTTATTATGATACAATTTTTTTCATTATATTAACTATTCAGTTTGACTCAAAAAAATAAAAATAATTATTTACTTTAAATGACAGAAATCTATTTAAATATA
>JBBPBP010000001.1:28440280-28454837 GCA_037974735.1 Cicer chorassanicum
TATATAATTAATCTTGACTTTCCATGAAGTGATTTTTATCGATTTTGAACATTGTTTCTCAAAATTAGTGCTTGTTATATTAATTGAAAAGTGGTAAGAAAATATTATATATAATACCAATCAAATTATTTCTTATCAATGTATAGGAAAAAAAATTAAAAAGTGATTATAGTATAGTGAGATTCAATCGAGAAAAATAAAATAAAAATAAAACAAAAGCAAGAATACGATGATATTTATGCACTCAGAGTAAAAAAAAACATTATTCATTATAATCTTTCTGTGTCTTTAAGAAATAAAACATAAAATCAATAGAACAAACCAAAAAAATATCTTTATACAATTGAAATATACTATTATAAAATTTGAACCTACATCGTGAAAATAGTAGTGCATGTACATCATGTTGTCGTCAATCGTAGCTCTCAAGATTGAGCAATTTGATTCTTGTTTTTTCTTTATAATCCAGTAATTTGATTATTGGTGTTGGTGGTGGAAGAAGATGAAAAGATCCTTTTTTGGTCCAAAGCAAGAATTAAATTGAGCTTTAAATTTTTCAAAGAAGTCTTAAACAGCTCCAGAGATTCCAAACTCATATCATCAATAGATTCATTCCACCAAGAAGGGAAACATGAACCATTCTTTTGTGCCTCAGTCACAATTTGCAAATTCTTCTTCTCTTCTTTAAGTTGATCTTCAAGTACCTCATATTGAACCCTTAGGTTTTCAACAGTCTCTTCCTCTTCTTGCATCATCTTGTTCTCGCTATCGACAGGGTTTTGTTGTCCGTCAAGATAGTGTCGAATGACGGTGTCAACGTTAGGGTAGCCACATGCAATGAGTTTTTTGTCTTTTGAAGTGATGATCAACGCAGTTTTGGCTCGGCATAGAACGGAAAGTTCGGTGACTTTATTGAAAAGCCCTAACTTACGTTTTGTGAAGGAAAGTTGAGACTTGTTCTCTTCATCTTCCACTTTCTTGTTTTCAAACTTTCTCTTGCGGGTGTTGGGTTTGGTTTCCACTTTCTTGTTTTCAAACTTTCTCTTGCGGGTGTTGGGTTTGGTTGCAAGGTTGTTTCCCTCGATGAAAGCCATTAGATTTTTCTCAGAAAGAAGAAAACGAAAAAACGATCAACAAGCAAGCTTATACAATGATAGAAAATTGTTATTGTCCTAAACAATATTGTCACAATTCCTTATATAATACACGCACGCGTTTAGATTATTCTTTTGGCAACTCAGCGAGTTAAGTGCATTACTCGCACGTGTTTAAATTATTTTTTTGGCAACACACCTAGGGATGTACGTGGGTTGGATTGGGCGGGTTTCGACAAAACTCAAGACCCGACCCGATCCATTATCTTTGGGTTGGGTTAAGTTCTAAACCCATATTTATTTTAATTAACTCGAACCGACCCGACCCGATCAAGAACGGGTTGGGTTGATGGGTCATGCATAAATAATAACATATTTTTTTTTTTATTTTACAGGAAAACATATTGAATAAAAATATATTTAATACTTGAATGTTTTAAAAATATAAAATTTCAATCAAATTATACAATTCTTTAAAAAAGTCATCTACCTCTCACATAAAAAAATAAATCCAACAATCTACACATACCAATCATCATGTCCATATGCATTTATCAATATCCTATGAGATCTACACATACCAATCTTCATGTCATTTGGTTATATTAATTCATGTAACAAGAAAAAATGCACATATAGTATGTTATCTTCACATATTAGACTGAAACATACATCTCGACAACATAACTCAACAACCGCAATTCAACTCATAAAATACACCAATTATAGAACCGCAATTCAAATGCTTTTTCACAATGACAAGATAAACCTGATTTAATCTATATTAATTTTTATTTAACAAATTATAGTATTATAAATAAAATAAAATAAGAAATATTTTTAACAGATTAGAGAAAATTTTGGAGTGGCCGTGCCCAAACTATATCCCAACAAAGATTAGCTACTGGTTACACATAATCCACCAACCATTTTAGATTACTAAGTACCATTCATTGGTTTATAGTTAGTATTTTCAAATAAAATACTAAAAAAAATGTTTAATAAATTTAAATGTAAAAAATTTAAACTAAATTCATCGTAAGCTTTTGCATAAACATCAATTTTACTCATAAATAGTATTTAACTCAAATGAATAGTATTTAACTAAAAAAATTTGTATTTAACAAATGTAAAAAATTTAAACTAAATTCATTATAAGCATAAGTTTTCTGTTCATACCTTTATTACGTAAAACTATAAAAAAATATAACATTTAAATAAATAGTATTTAACTCAAATTAAATTGCTCATTTGAAAGAGAAAATTCAAAAATTATATATGAATTTTATAAGTAGGCATATATGAGAAAATCGATGAAGGCAGTTGAAAATCTAAATAAGAAGAAGAGTAATGAAACCTTACTGAACTACTGAATCTGCCAAACAATTTTTTATTTTTAAATATAACTAGTTAACGGGTTGGGTCGACGGGTTCAAATTGTTAAACCCATTACCCGACCCAAATGTAAGCGGGTTTCAACGGGTTGGGTTGGGTCGAACCCGAAAGTGATCGGGTACGGGTAAAAATCGGGTTGGGTTGGATTGGGTGATCGAGTTGGCGGGTCCACCTGCGCCCATGTTCACTCCTAAACACACGAATTAAGTGCATTAATTGCAAGAATATTTTGCGCCCATGTTCACTCCTAAACACACGAGTTAAGTGCATTAATTGCAAGAATATTTTTGTGTTGGTATGAATTAATTGCTAGATATAAGATTGCAATTATTTTTTTCTGCCTAAAAAATAAATATTTTTCTTTACAAAATATTACGATTAGGTGTTGTCATTAATGAAAATAATTTTGTTTTCAAAAAAAATCATTTACAAATCAATTTAGTAACGTTGTCTTTTGTTTATATATCACTATAATAAAACCTGTTTCAAACCCAAATAATAAATATTAAGTGACATCATCTATGAATTCAAAACTGAAAATATTCAACAATAATAATGATAAAGATATAATATTAATTTCACCAAAAAAATATAAAAAATAACTGATATTAGATATATATTTAAAATTTATTATAGATAAATTAAAATCAAGAGGAGATTCTTAATTTACACTCATAATCCTTTCAAAAAAACTATTTAATTGAGTGAGTATTCATGTAATTTACACTCTTTAAGTTAAATTTTCTAATTTATTTTTATCTTCTTGCTATAAATGTTTGTTTTCTTATATTTCTTATAAATAATTAATGTTTCTGTATTTTAAGACTTTAGCATTAATTATTTGTACAAAGTTTACAGTAATGTTATGTGTAATATTTTCAATTTTAAATATGTTATTTTTGAGATTTATTAATATTATTTTTTTTCTTTTCTTTTATAATATAAACGTGCTCTTGAAATATACTTAACTTTGTTTTATAAAATAATCAAAATATTGTTTTGTTTTATTATCATCAACATTTTTATTTATAAAAAGTAAAATAAACTAAAGTACATATCATTTGTTAAATTAAATACCTTTTTATGAAGTTTTTTAATTTAAAATTGAAAGTACTATTATTATTAATTTGAGGTTATGATATTATTTTTAATAAAAGAATTTGCAAAACAATTAGTCAAAAGGATGGATCTGTACTCTTTACTGGTCACAGACATAATAACTTGTAAAAAAAATATTTCAAACTTAGGTTAAATGCCTCATGTCACTCAATGAAGAACAATTAATTTGACACAAAATTGGGCCATGTCAACATAAGATTAATCTCAAAAGTGAAGAAACTTCAACTTGTTAGAGAGCTACCTTGTCAAAAAGAAAAGAAAAAAAAAAAAAACTCCTTTTCCTCTAAGATATTTGTTTCTACTACCAAACCTCAAACCTCTTGAGCTTTTGCATATAGATCTCTTTGGGCCAGTGAAAAGCGCCTTTATAAATGGAAGGAAATATGGATTTGTCATAGTTAATGATTACACTAGATGGACTTGGGTAAAGTTCCTAACAAATAAAGATGATTGTCTTAAAGTATTTATTGCTTTCTATAAACAAGTGATGAATGAGAAATGTCTTCCAATTATAACAATTAGAAGTGATAATGGAGGTGAATTCGAAAACAAATTCTTTGAAAGCTTTTGTGAAGAGTATGAGATTTCACACAATTTTTCTTCTCCTAGAACACCACAACAAAGTGATGTTGTAGAAAGAAAGAATAAATCTCTTCAAGAAATGGCACGCACCATGATCAATCAGATTAATGTTGCAAGGCATTTCTGGATGGAGGCAATAAATATTGCATGCTACATTCAAAATAGAATTTTGATTAGACCTATGCTTAATAAAACACCTTATGAATTATGGAAAAATAGAAAATCCAACATTTCTTATTTTCACCAATTTAGTTGTACTTGTTATATTTTAAATTCAAAAGAAAAACTTGGGAAGTTTGATTCTAGATCACAAAAATGCATTCTTTTGGGATATTCTTAAAGGTGAAAAACCTACAAAGTATATTATCAAGAGACTCAAATTGTGGAAGAATCAATCCATATCAGATTTAACGACAAAAAACCTAACTATAAAAAGTTAAAGGAAGACGATGATTCTGCAGGTACACAAGATCAAGAGGAATTAACCATTCCAGAAGGAACTAAAAAAATCAGAAGAACCAAGCAACATAGAAGAAATGGTCAAAACAAACGAAACTAAAAAAATTAGAGGATAAGAGTAAATCAGAGGAACTGTTAGAGGGAAAAACATCTTCCTTTTTATTAGAGGATAAGAATGGCAATGATAAAGAAAGTCAAGATCCTACAAAACCAAGAACTGGATGGAAATATAAATCATCACATTCACTCACTCTGATAATTGGAAATTCAAATGTTCCTTTAAAGACAAGATATGCTATTAAGGATACTTTTGTGTTTGGCTTACTCTTTGAACTAGAATCAATCTTTGTGGATGAAGACCTTTTAGAAGAAGGATTGATTTTAGCAATGCAAAAAAGAATTAAATGAGTTCAAAAGAAATGATGTTTGAGATCTTGTGCCCAGACTAGAGGTTAAGAAACCCATTGGAACTAAATCGATGTTCGGTAATAAACTGAATGAAAAGGGAGAAGTTGTGAGAAACAAAGCCAAGCAAGTAGCACAAGGTTATAATCAACAAAAGAGTATAGATTACACATAGACATTTGCTCCGGTAACAAGGCTTGAGGCTATTCGAATCTTATTATCTTTTTTTTTTTATTTAACAATTTTGTCTTGTATTAAACGGACGTAAAAAGTGCATTTTTAAATGGGCATATTAATGAGGAAGTTTATGTCAAACAACCTCTAGGATTTGAAAATGTTGAGTTTCTAGACTACGTCTTTAAACTTAAAAAATCAGTATATGGTCTAAAACAAGCACCAAGGACTTGGTACGACAGACTGAGTAACTTTTTATTTGAAAATAATTTTGAAAGAGGAAATGTTGACATAATATATGTAGATGATATTCTTACTAAAAATGATATTCTTATAGTTCAAATATATAAAAATGATATAATATTTGGTTCAAATAATGGCATGTTGTTTCAAGAATATGCTATGATGATGTAGAATGAATTCCAAATGAACATAATGGGAGAACTTAAGTTTTCTAGGTAATTCAGATCCAAGAGAATCAAGATGGTGTACTAATCCAACAAACTAAGTACATCACATAACTTCTCATAAAGTTCAATATAGATGGATGCAAACCCATAAGTACTCCTATACACCCAATCTGTAATCTTGACAAAGATGACTTAGGAATAAGAGTTGATCTGAAAACATTCAGAAGACACGACAACTCCTCTTCAGAGAAAGAAACGAAAGGTAATTTCAAACTATGATCGCCTTACCCCTCTCCCCATCCTTGAACCTAAACCAACCTCTTCCGTTCTCTCTCCCCAGCCAACCAAATTTGTCCCTTCTTCCTGTGATCTTGCCCCCTCTATCTTCTGACTCTGATACGTCAGATGATATATTTGATGCTACCCTGGTTGAGTACTTCGCTAAACTTGGATACGAAACCCATTCGTACCTTCAGAAGCCTCGTCCACCCACTCAAACAGCTACCCCCTCTACTACTTTACCATCATCTCATCCCTCCTTCATATTGCTGCACCGCACCAGTTTTCATCGCCTCCTCCACATCCTTCTCCCCTCGACACAGTGCATGCTGCACCATTCGTTGTCGACCTAGTCTCTGGCTCATCATCAGACAACTTTGATTTTTCCCTCCACACCTTTCCCTTTGACTCTTTTACCTCCTCCATCCCTTTGGAAATCGTCTCCTCCACCCAACCTCTTCCATCTAGTTTTCCTGACCTTTAAACATTCCTTATCTCTTTTCTAAATCAGCCATCTTTCTTGTGAGGGCTTATATCAATATGGATGATGAAATTTGATTTTCAGACAGTAACAGCCACTACAAAAAAAAAGTATCTATTGTGACACTCAAGATTGTGATATTTTTTTATTTGTCACTAAAACTACTTTTAGTTACAGCTAGAGTGTCACTATTTCATACAATATTATACTCTTTTGTAAAAAAAAAATTAAATGCACGAAAATGTTGGTTGTGCCCATTTGTTCTTGTACCATGAAAATGCAACTACACCCAACACTGATAAACCTTTTCTTTTTCTTTGCATTTCTCAAACCCTTTTCTCTCTAATGTACCATGAAAATGCAACTACTCCAAACACTGAGAAACCTTTTCTTTTTCTTTGCATTTCTCAAACCGTTTTCTCTTTAATATGTTCAACGAACCCTTAAATTCATCTCTATTCAGGCTGTATATCTTCAATATTGAACTACCCTAAGTTAAATTCCCGAACCCTAATCCTAAAATTCATCTCTATTCAGGCTGTATATCTTCAATATCGAACTACCCTAAGTTAACTTCGCGATTTGCCCAAAACCCTTAAATTCAATTTCGAACTATCCTAAATTCATCTCTCTCGTTTCACTTCGCGATTTGCAGTAGCAAGTAAGTTCTATTCTCTTTCCAAATCATTTCAGTTTGTGATTTCAATTTTATTTTGATAATCTTGCTTGTTAAGTGTCATTTTTTCGCAATTTGCTGAATAAGGTTGTGAGTTTGCGATTTGTTCTGTTTTTGCGATTTATTCACATGACACATTATCCTCATTTTTGGATTAGGGTTACTTTTCTCTGATGTCCTTTTCTCTCTCGAAACTCTACGGGATTCATCCCGAAAAACTCACCCCAGACTGTCCTGCACCTATTCTAAAGTCATAATTTATTATTATTTTCACTTTTCTCTATTTGTCAATTATCCATTTTCATTTATGTATGCATGCTACAATTCGCTAAATGTTGATTCCCGTATATAATTTTGATTTGATCGCAAAAGCTTACATATGTTTTTGCTTGAGTTTGGTGGATACAAAATGCTCAGAGGAAGGTTCAGGTCTTCTTGAGCCTTCTGATCCTGATATTATCGAAACTGATCCTACTTCTCATTACCATAGGGTAATCTAGTTCTTTTGTTTTTGTTTTTTCTTTTCATTTCTTAATTTACCTCCATTCCCCCAAAAATTAAAGGAAAAAAAACTAATTTTATGTTTATTTTTGAATTCATGGCAGTATAAGGAAGTAATCGGCAAAAGAGCTTTCAAGACTGTGTATCCATTGAATGTTTTTGGTTTTAGAGAAGCATTTCTATATTATGTTGTATTTTATAGTAGTAATTGATAACTAATTGACTGCTTTTACCTCATTGTTATTTGATTTTATATACATCAAATTTAAAGAAGATTCGAATGCCTCAGGCATTCGAACTTTTGTATATATTTTCCTGAATTTGTGGTTAATTAGTTTTAAGGCATTTGATGAAGTCAACGGACTCGAAGTTGCGTGGAGCCAAGTTCGGATTGATGAGGTATTACAATCATCGGGCAACCTAGAGAGGCTGTATTCATAAGTGCATCTATTAAGGTCGTTGAAGCACAGTAACATTGTAAGTTTCTACAATTCCTGGATTGATGACAAGCACAAGAATGTTAACATGATTATTGAGTTGTTCACCTCAGGGAGCCTCAGACAGTGTGTTCACTATCCTTTGTATATGTGTTTAATTTGTTTTTCTGTTTTATTGTGAGATTAGCCCTTTTGTTAGTTGGTTTGATGCATGATTTAGGTACCCTAAGAAACACAAGAAGGTCGACATGAAAGCTGTTAAAGGATAGGCAAGACATATTTTAATGGGTTTAATCTATCTGCACAATCACAATCCACCTGAAGTGTGATAATATATTTATGGATGGTCACCAAGGAGAAGTTAAGATTGGAGATCTAGGGCTGACAACTTTCTTGAAGCATAAAAATGCCAAGAGTGTAATATGTATGCTCAGCTATACTCAGTAAGTTGCAGAACTAGTCTTCAATTCATGTTGAATAAGTAAGTTTCAGGCTCTAGTAGCAATTTTCAACATCTTGATTGTGGTAATTGAAAAGCAAAGAACATGTTAAATAGTAATGACAATTTTCATGAGCAATTAACATTTATTTACATTGATTTCAGTCTTAGCTTTGCATGGTCCTCAAGTGAAAAAATCACCAAAGTGTGTTGCATAGAGATGATGGCTTTTTTCCTAAACTTTCATATATATATTTACATAGATACTTGATTTCGATCTTTAGATTAGGACCCTAGGTATCACCTCTTATCTTATAAAGTGCTTATTATTGTTTTGATTCTTATTAGGGATGACTTTTTCTTTGTTTGATTAGTGGCTAGATTAGTTTGTAATTAGTATTTAGTAATGTTGTTCTGAGTGCAATAGACCTATCTGTTTGTGCATATATGTAATATTTAAGGTGTGTGTATCAGTAGCTTCTATGGGATACCAGCTCAGAATAATTGGCTCGACTTTGCATCTGAATTTTGAAGCTTTATTTGGGTATGGTGTCATTCTAGGTCTTATCATGATGGGGAACATTACAATAGTGTTCGGTTAAAGGATGATCCTTGTGATGGACCTGCAAGGTCGATTGTAATTAAGGTTCTTATTGGAATTATGTTTCCTAATTCTCAAATTAATGTTAAGAGTTAATTAAGAGTAGTAGCTATTTACTGATTAATTCTAGTTTGTGAAAGGTGGATGCCAATCTTTCAGCGCCATCCCATCAAACGAAAGATAGAGCTAGCAAACCCTATGAGCAAGCTAGTAGGCAAACTTTTTAGCCGAGGTCCGTAAAGGTGGTTATGGGCTGGAAGTGGATGTGAAAACAGAGAAAAAGCGGAACAGGTGCAAAAAGTGGATACGTTTTTCTTTGTTTTAAAATTGATGATATCTCAGTTAAAGGAGAACTCTTGCAGCTTGCTGTTTTTTCTTCTTCTGGAAATTAACAACTTTACATGTAAGTATAAATTCTTTGTTGCAGATTCTAGATCAGGTAAATGGAGATGTTGGGTATGCAATAAAGTTTTAATAGCAGAACAAAGAGCAGAAGAGTGCTCTTCAAATTCTGATGGCCTTCAAAGTCAGACTAGTACTAACGGTAATGTCTAGTCATTTCATTTTGCACTTTCTGAAAGTCAAACCATCATATTTTCCTGTTCATGATTGGTAATTTGGTTCTCTCTAGCATATTACATCTTGGTAGGATTCATTCATGTTTGTGTTTACTCTTTATATTCCAACTCTTAACTTGAATTCCTGGAATGTGCAGGTTGTGATGTAAATGAGAATCGTGAAAAGCACAAAGAAAACATCGTAGAGGACAACACTAATGATGAATCAAACAATAGCCCAATTTAGATACAATGAATGTTCGTGTCAACTTTTTGGTTTCAGGAACTATTCTTAGAGTACCTTACAAGTTCAAGAACCATAATGAGGTTTCACTCTTAACATATTTATTAAGTTAAAATTTTCTCAATCTAATTATAATTGAAAGCCCAATTGAAAGTGAGTTGCAACCATATCATTGCCAGTGCCTCAATATAATCAGAATCTTACTGTCTTTTAAAAAATGTCTTTAAAATTTCGGTGTTATATTATTTTTGTTTTTAATTGGCGGTGGTTGTTTATATCTTCTTTTGTTTAATTTGATTTATGTTTCTTAGGGTGACTGAGGAAGTTGCTAATGAATCTGAAAAGAATTTGGGTGATGAGAAGCCTGCTGGTGAGGAAGAAGCAACGGATGTTAGCAAGGACACTCCTGCTAATGAAGCTGACGAAAAGGAACCTGAGGATAAGGTGAATGACGGACTGAATTTATGCTTTCTCCAATTGTCTTGAATTTGCAATTGCTGCTTTAAATTTTCTTCATTTTATGATATCAAGACAAACCGTAGATAATTATTGTGTTGAATGATAAGTTTTCAAATTTGGCTTTGGTTGTCTGTTAAGTGAATGTCACTGAATTGTTGGGGCTGCTTTATTTTTCTTGAAAATGAATCTCCCACTTCACATTTT
Organism: Cicer chorassanicum; assembly: GCA_037974735.1. Lineage (NCBI taxonomy): Eukaryota > Viridiplantae > Streptophyta > Magnoliopsida > Fabales > Fabaceae > Cicer > Cicer chorassanicum. Next base: position 28,450,797 of record JBBPBP010000001.1, read on the forward strand.
TCTTAACTATGATTTGATTAATTTCTTTATTATATATGCTGTTTTTTGTCTTATGCTAAATGGAACTTAAATTGTGTGATAGGAGATGACAGTGGAAGAGTATGAGAAAGTGCTAGAAGAGAAAAGGAAAGCCCTGCAGGCACTTAAGACTGAAGGAAGAAAGGTGGATACTAAAGAGTTTGAATCCATGAAGCCATTGTCTTGCAAAAAAGACAATGATGAGATCTTTGCTAAATTGGTTGGTTTTTCCCCCTCTTGTACTCTTGTAATTTGAAGTTTATATTATAATGGTGATAATGTACGTTGATAAGGAGAAATCAAATAAGGTGAGACAACGATATTTTTTCATCTGTCATTGCTTTTACATTGAGTTCCTCAAGTGACCAATTTCTTTTTCTCAATTATTCAAATAGGTCTTCCTTTGACTACATAACTTATAATCATGCACACTAATTTGCGAATAGACTACATAACCACTGAATTAAGGAAGGGTGATGCCTAGTTTTAAAGTTTGTATGTGAACTGTTAGTCTGTCACTGTTCTCTGCTCTGCTTGGAAAATGAATACTATCATCTGAAGGGTTTTTCTGTTATATCAAAAACTTTCTCCAATGAAACATGCTAACATGTTACTTATAAGAGATTATTGAAGCCCTTTTTCATATTAAATTTTCTCTCATCTCAAGTGAAGAGCCTTCCAAAAAGCAGGTTGCTCAAGAATCTACAATAAGGAAACTTAGGGCTCATGTATGCAGAGTATTTATTGTATTTTCCTACAATCTTAAATCCTTTTCTATGCGTATATAATAAACCGTATATTTACCTTTTTTCATGAAAGCTAGATTAGAGATCTTGAGGAGGAGAAAAATGGTTTGACTACTAAACTTCAGGTAACTGAATACCGAGAGAATTATTTTAAGTTAATATTTGTTTGCAAATTTTTTAAAGTTATTATTCTGTTGCATAAGATTTTCTTGATGTAGCTTTATTTTAAAAACCCCATCTCACTGATTGCAAATATGTAAATGTCATATTTCTTTTAAATCTTAAGTTTAATTTATGATTTACTCTTGTGTGCTACTGTGGATCATCTATTTCATTAGAAAGTATCAAATTCCTTTTTAAAGCAACAGGTGTTGACAATCCTAATATTTATATGTATTTATAATTTAAGCTGCTATTTGGTTAATGTCATGCAATCCAGGTAGAGGAGAATATGGTAGAAAGTATTAAAAGGGACAAAACAACTACAGAGAAGGTGTTGCAAGAAACAGTAGAAAAACATCAAAATGAACTTGCAGCACAGAAAAAGTATTACACTAATGCTTTGGCTGCTGCTAAGGAGGCTGAAGCATTAGCAGAGGCTCAAGCAAACAATGAAGCAAGAGCTGAGCTAGAGAGTCGTCTAAGAGAAGCCGAGGAACGTGAATCTATGCTAGTCTTGAAGAGTTGAGACAAACTCTAAGTAGAAAGGAACAACAGGTTTTTGTTGTGTTTGATGTCTCTCTGTCTTTCTTTTTACTAATTGACTTTCTCAGGATATTGCTTATAATTCACCTGTTCCCTTCATCTCTATTCAGGTTGTATTCAAAGAAGACATAGAGACATCGAGGATCTTCAAAAACGTTACCAGGTCTGCTCCCCTACTCTCTGCATGTCTTTCAATTATTTGACTTTTGGAGGATGATGCTTTTGCTTGTTTTTGCTTTTGGTAGTTTTCTAATTTGACTTGCTTTCCGTAGGCAAGTGAAAGACGGTGTGAACAACTGATTACACAAGTTCTAGAATCCACAAGGCCTCTTTTAAGGCAAATTGAAGCCATGCAGGTAATAAACATATGTCCGAGAATTGCTTTTCGTTCTGTTTTTTGTTCTCCTGCCTGGTATCTGTTCTAGACTAGAATTCACCTGATAACAGGAAACAAATGCCAGAAGAGTTGAAGCTTGGGCTGCAGTTGAAAGATCTCTCAATTCTCGACTTCAGCTCTCTAGAATACTTTTTTATTTTCATTTTATAAATCTTTCCCACCGGATATTATTGTGTTATATTTTTAGTTATTTTTTTCTAGGTTTTAGTGACAAACAATACCGTAGGAATAGATCAATTTTTTAATTATATTTATCTAGTTTTTAGTGACAGTCATTATTGTAGGTAGAAATCAATCTTTAGAACATGGAGTGACAGTCCTCACATTTATAAACATATTCATAACTTATTTTGCCTTTAAACTAGTTTTATAAATTTATAAATATTCACATTGTTTCTAAATCGTGTTAGTCTTGTTCATTGCAACTATAGTTTGATATATTTTTGGGTCTTGGTAGTGATTTTAAAACTTCTTCGATCTCGAATATAAGAAAATTTTATTCATATGTAATGATTTCAAATATAAGCAAATTTTCCGCTTCAATTTATATAATGATGTTATTCCTAAATACCGCTCAGTACTATATGTTTTATTTATCTGTGAAATAATTTATTCACATGTAACAAATTTCTATGAAGGACACTTTTGAGAATGCACTTATCTAAATTGTTAGTTACTTTTGCTTATAATCTTAGAGGAAGTAAAAATTTGTTCTTCTCAACATTTGAGTGGTCAACATTAGACCTGTTGCTACAGTTTTTGACAACCAGAAATGTAAAATCCAATTTTAATATCAGGTTTTGAAAACAGTTTTATTGCATTTCTTGATATTGAAAACCTTTCTTCATGTTGAACTCTGCTTTGTAATGGACTCTAGAGTGCCTTTTTCCTTTTAAAAAACTTTGTTGAAGATTTACAATCTTTTTATTGAAGATTTCAAAATACAAGTTCCATGAATTTTCTCAAAAGAGCCTATTGCTTTTTCCTTTTATTATTAGTGATATATATGTATGTCGGCCTTCCATGTCTTTTGCTTTATCACTAGAAAGTATCTATTTTTGTCTTTAATCCCAAAGGTATTAGTATTAGGCAATTTGGTCTATAAAATTAACAAAGTAAAAAAACGATTCTTAAAGTTTAAAGACTTCAATCATGTTATTTTACAGGAACAATTTTAAGATTAAATTGATCGACTCAAAAGACTTGCGCGATTGACAATTTTCAAGTTTAGAGATCATTTTTTAATTTCATTATTTTTAGCGACCAAATTATTCAACTCTACAATTTCAGGAACTAAATTTGTGATTTACTTAAATGTTTATCACAAGTTTTATATTATCTGAGTTTTGAGTACAATAACTTTTGCAATCTGTATAGCTTTTGATTTTGTTGATATATGGTATGATATGGTCACGATTATAAACATTTTGTCATTCACTAAGATTTCTCATTCACTAAGATTTCTCTTACAACAGGATGGATTCAATGATTGTTTCAGAAGCTTCTAAGCTTCAGATGCAGATGAAGGAAGTGCCTAGAGCAGTGTATTGTTGGAAATCTTGAAGGTGTTATATTTGAGATTACTCTCAATTAGAAGCATTCATTTAAATATAATATTAAAGCTTCAAGAAACAAATATGACATGTGACAATCATAATTGATTTGACTTAAGCACTTGTTGATGTGTTTGTTCCAACTTCAAGATACTCACTTAACCCTTTATGTATCAATCTTTTCACAGAAGACAACATAGTGAAAACAAAGATATAGATTGTGCAAGAGAGAGAGCCTATTTTGTAGTGTCTATCTTGCAAAATGTATTTTTTTTCTATGTTTTTTTATTCATAAGAATTGAACGCAACACTAGAATTAGTGAGAGTCATCAAGTTTGTCACTTGACTTAAGAAGCATTGTTGTTCTTATGATTATCTTTTTAAAATAATTATTTAATTTTTTAACATAATAACCGCCGTAGGTGTGAATGTTATTTTTGTTACAACTTTACAACATTAAACTATATTGAATTTGGAGTTGGCTTTTGAAAATGAATAGTTAGAGTAACGTGAGACTCACTTTATTATGATACAATTTTTTTCATTATATTAACTATTCAGTTTGACTCAAAAAAATAAAAATAATTATTTACTTTAAATGACAGAAATCTATTTAAATATA
>JBBPBP010000001.1:28458372-28491292 GCA_037974735.1 Cicer chorassanicum
ACCGTAATGTTTGTGTAATATTTTCAATTTTAAATATGTTAATTTTGAGCTTTAGTAATATTATTTTTTTCTTTTCTTTTATAATATAAACGTGCTCTTGAAATATAGTTAACTTTGTTTGATAAAATCATCAAAATATTGTTTTGTTTTATTATCATCAACATTTTTATTTATAAAAGTTAAAATAAACTAAAGTACATATCATTTGTTAAATTAAATACCTTTTTATGAAGTTTTTTAATTTAAAATTGAAAGTACTATTATTATTAAGCTGAGGTTATGATATTATTTTTAATAAAAGAATTTGCAAAACAATTAGTCAAAAGGATGGATCTGTACTCTTTACTGGTTAGTGACATAATAACTTGTACAAAAAAATATTTCAAACTTAGGTTAAATGCTTCATGTCAATCAATGAAGAACAATTAATTTGACACAAAATTGGGCCATGTCAACATAAGATTAATCTCAAAAGTGAAGAAACTTCAACTTGTTAGAGAGCTACCTTGTCAAAAAGAAAAAAAAACTCATTTTCCTCTAAGATATTTGTTTCTACTACCAAACCCCAAACCTCTTGAGCTTTTGCATATAGATCACTTTGGGCCAGTGAAAAGCGCCTTTATAAATGGAAGGAAATATGGATTTGTCATAGTTAATGATTACACTAGATGGACTTGGGTAAAGTTCCTAACAAATAAAGATGATTGTCTTAAAGTATTTATTGCTTTCTATAAACAAGTGATGAATGAGAAATGTCTTCCAATTATAACAATTAGAAGTGATAATGGAGGTGAATTCGAAAACAAATTCTTTGAAAGCTTTTGTGAAGAGTATGAGATTTCACACAATTTTTCTTCTCCTAGAACACCACAACAAAATGATGTTGTAGAAAGAAAGAATAAATCTCTTCAAGAAATGGCACGAACCATGATCAATCAGATTAATGTTGCAAGGCATTTCTGGATAGAGGCAATAAATACTGCATGCTACATTCAAAATAGAATTTTGATTAGACCTATGCTTAATAAAACGCCTTATGAATTATGGAAAAATAGAAAATCCAACATTTCTTATTTTCACCAATTTAGTTGTACTTGTTATATTTTAAATTCAAAAGAAAAACTTGGGAAGTTTGATTCTAGATCACAAAAATGCATTCTTTTGGGATATTCTTAAAGGTGAAAAGCCTACAAAGTATATTATCAAGAGACTCAAATTGTGGAAGAATCAATCCATATCAGATTTAATGGCAAACAACCTAACTATAAAAAGTTAAAGGAAGACGATGATTCTGCAGGTACACAAGATCAAGAGGAATTAACCATTCCAGAAGGAACTAAAAAAATCAGAAGAACCAAGCAACACAGAAGAAATGGTCAAAACAAACGAAACTAAAAAAATTAGAGGATAAGAGTAAATCAGAGGAATTGTTAGAGGGAAAAACATCTTCCTATTTATCAGAGGATAAGAATGGCAATGATAAAGAAACATTACATTATGGATGTTAAAAGTGTCTTCCTAAATGGGTATAAAAGTGAAGAATTCTAGGTTAAGCAACCGCCAGGTTTTAAAAGATCTGAATTTCCAGACTATGTGTTTAGAAAATCAATAGAAGATTTCGTTCTTATTATTCAAATTTATGTTGATGATATTATTTTTGGATCAACTAATGGCATTCTTTGTCAATAATTTGCTAAGTTGATGCAGCTTGAATTTCAAATGAGCACGATGGGAGAACTGAAGTTCTTCTTAGGGATACAAATTCTTCAAAATGAAAAGGGAATATACATTCATCAAACCAAGTATACAAAAGAGCTTCTTAAGAAGTTTAAGATGAATGATTGCAAACCGATAGCTACATCAATGCATCCTACTTGCTCACTACAAAAAGATGAATCAGGCCAGAAAGTTGACTAGAAAACAGACAAAGGAATGATTGGATCACTCGTGAACCTTACTGCTTCTAGACCTTATATTTTATTTAGTGTAGGTTCGTATGTGCAAGATTTCAGGTTCATCCAAAGGAATCTCACTTAATTGTTGTTAAGAGGATCGTTAGATATTTGAAAGGTACTTCCAACATTGGCTTGTTCTATAAGAAGTCTAGTAAGTACAAATTAAATGGCTATTGTGATATTGACTTTGCTGGAGACAAACTTGAAAGAAAAAGCCCTAGTGGAAATTGCACATTTCTTGGTGAAAACTTAATCTCCTGGTCAAGTAAGAGACAAAGCACAATTTCAATGTCAACAATAGAGGCTGAGTACATTTCAACAGTTGGCTAGAACTCATAACTGATGTGGAGGAAGTTGGATTCTTTTTGCTAATTTATTTCAAACTGGTCCGGGTTTGGTGACTTAGAATAAAAGTAGTGACAATCGGGTTAAGTGATCAAAGGCAGAAGTAAAATAAGAATTGGAGAATTAAAGTGACACATTAATTTATCTTGGTTAACTACCAATTTGCTAGCTACGTCCAGTCCCCTCACTGTAACATGTTTCTATCTTTGTACTGTGACATTTTCAAAGCTTTTTACAGCCTAGATTAGTTTTTTAGCATGTTTCTAAACTTTGGGTCGTAATTAAATTTTAATGTTATTATTTGCAAATCGATCCTTGCTCGCTCTGCAGGCCATAACTTGAGCTCTAGATATCGGATTGACACATGCGAGCAGGAGGTCGAAAGCTTAAAATTAGAGTTACAACTTTTATGTTGGCGCAAAATCCCAATTCGGAAACTTTACATGGTCTAAACTGCTGATTACGTGACCTGAGTATTTTTTGTAATAATATTTAATATCGGGCCACTTGTTTTTTGCCTTGGAGCTTTTAGAGCCCAAATTTGAGTACTATTTATTTTGGTACTTGTTTAGAAATGGCTCAGTTCAGTTTTTCAGACACTCATATATAGATACTCAAAGTTTTCTTGTTTTTGGGAAATAGAATATTTTCGATGGAAAACTAATTTCTCAAATTAATCCACTATTTCAGAATTTCATCAAGACCTTGAGGTTCATTTCATAATGGTATTTTCACGTTGATGATTATATTTCTTTTTATTCGATTATATTATTATACTGATTGCTTAATTCGAATATCAATAGGATTGATAAATTTAGTTTGACATAATTCAGTTTCTAAATTAACTATAATACATCTTTGACATAATTTGGTTTCTAAATTAAGTAAATTATAGTTTGACATATCTTCTAGTAGATAAATCTTGATCAAATCTTCTTGTAAATAATTCATATCTTCTGTGATAAACCTTGACCAAATCTTGTATATAATTCATATCTTCTTGTAGATAAATCTTGATCAAATCTTCTTGTAAATAATTCTTACCTTCTTGTAGATAAATCTTGATCAAAGCTTCTTATAAATAATTCATATCTTCTTGTGATAAACCTTGATCAAATCTTATTTTAGATTGCCTTCAAAAACTCAAATCTTCTTTCATACTCTTGGATTTGAACTGGAATGGATCTGGGTTGTTCTTGGATCTGCACAAATTTTTGATTCGGCTAAGTCTTCTTTTCATACTTAATTTTTTCAATTTCAGTCGTTGACTTTCCATCAAAGGCATTGAGTCTCTTGTTGGAGTGAGATGCTATGTTTCTTGAATAATGATAGTTAGAGGCAAAATGGCATGACTTAGAATTAGTGGCATTGGGAAAATCACCTTTTTGAAACTTTAGAGTTAGTGAAACATTAGAGGCTGCATATTAGAGGCAACATTTGGAATGTGTTGCACCATTTTGATAAGCTAATTGTGAGCTTTGAATTTATGATTTGAACAATCTCTACTGAGTTAATTATACCTTGATATGAATTCTTTAGAGGTATGCTAATTTTGTGCATATCAAAGACATGCAAGGGCTTAAGAGGCATGCTTCAAATTCAGTCTTTAGAGGCAATCTTCAAACTCAATGTTAGAGCCATTCTTCAGAGGTAGTCTTCAGACCCAATTATTGTAGGTGGAAAATACACAAGAAAAAGGGGTTTAAATTGTGTATTCGGTTTTTATGAAATTTATGGGCTAACAAATAGTGAAAATAGAACAAGTAAAAGTAGAGGTAGTAAACAAAGGGAAGAGGGATAACACGGTCATTTATCCTGGTTCACTACCAACCCGATAGCTATATCCAGTCCCTTTACCCAAAAGGATCTAATGTAGTAAATCAAACCAAATTTCAACCACTTAACTTCACAAGTTAAGTCTTCTCAACATCCAACTTGAAAACCACAAATTGTTGAGGATTTACAGCCACGATCGTGCTAGGTTAGTTAAGTGTTTACTTTATGTTTCTGGGTTTACTCTCACTAGAGGATGGGTGCAATATTTCTCACAGACTTAGCAAAACAATAATGATATTACATTTGAGTGCTAAATAAAATTTAAGTATTTAATGATTGATTGATATTTAACTCGTATGATTTTTCTTCTTGTTGCTTCGTGTATAGTTGTGTAGGGTTCCTCAAGTGGTGAGAACCATTTATAGATGTCAACTGTTTGAGTTTTCAAATTGCTTATTCTTTTTCTTCTTCCAATGTTGAGATTATTTCATTATTGTTACTTCAATTTTCTAATATTCTCGTTGCATTCAAGTTCTAATGATCGTTGCTTTGATTTGTGTTCAAATGCTTATTCGACCGTTGCTTTGAATTTGTTCTTTATTCTTGAGCTTTAAGTTTTCTGATCGTTGTTTGAAATTCATTTCTTGTTAGTTATTGAAATTCAATTCTTCATCATTGTTTGATAGTTACTGAAAATCAATTCTTCATCATTGCTTTGATTCCAAGATGTTCTATCTTTGATTGCATAGATCCGTTGTCGTGAATTTGAATTGGACCATCTTTATTTGATGAGATATTAAATTTGGTACAATTAAGAATGTAACTAACTTGACACTTTAATCCATTCATTTGAATATTTAGTATCAAAGTTAGAGGCAGTGATCCTTCATCAGATTTTATTTCAGAGTCGTATGCAGAATGTGTTTTCAGAGTCATGACTTTTATCTGAGTTAGAGTTGTTAACTTTTTCATGTTGCGTTGACATTTTCATCAAAGTCAGACGCTTGCTTTTGTTGGAGGCAGAGTCTAAAAATCAGAGTTAGAAGTAGTGTGAAGTTTATAGTCAAACCCAATCATCTTCTAGTGTTGAATTACTGGCTAAAGGAAACTTAGTAGAGACAAAGTAAGCATTGTCAATCAGAGTCAGATGTAAGCCTCTAAGTTGCTTTGTTGGAGGTAGCTTATTGGAGCATGATGCATTTGACTTTAAAGTCTTATCTTCAAAGGTAAAACCTTGGAGGCAGATTATCAGAGTCAGATCCTAAGACTCAGATACTTAGAAGCAAAGGCAGATCCTTATAGGCATCTCGTTTGGAGATAGCAAAGGAAGCGTGTCGTTCCTATCATCAAAAACAAGGTAAGGAATTATTCTCCAAACCATTCTGGTTCTAACAGCTATCAAACCCAATCTTCAAACTAAACATCAGACCCAGACTTCAAACCTAGACATCAAAAATAATCTTTGTAACCTTTAGAGGCACGTTACTTTCAAAGGCATATGTTTAAAGGCAGACGCGTATACTTTATGTTCCTCTGATCTCATCCTCTGGTAACTTCCTCTAGTGACTTTCCTCTAATATCTTCCTCTGATTTTCTTCTTCCATTTTTTGCATACTTAATGAAGTCATTAATCCAAATTTATTGTTCTCCTAAAATACTTTTGTTAACATCAAAACTATAATTAGAAAACTAATTTGGTTCCAAGAATCTCCCTTTTTATATGATGAAAAAACTGCATTTTTGATTAAAAAATTCTTTTATTAATTGACTCCCTGTGACTTAAGGCTCCCCCTAAGTCCAAATAATTTTTTCATTATCTCCCCGTATTATTGTTCTCAAATATTTTTCTCCCCTTTTTGTCATCAGAAAAAAAGACTTGAAAGTGAAACTTTTTTTTAATAGAATGAACAAAACATAAAATATAGTCTAATATGAACAGAACAAAAAATTGATCCTAGCATGAATCTAAACTACTTTAAGCTTGGCACAACATCATTCAAGTATAAAGGTAAGGTTTAGATTTTTCCCTATGAAGTCAAATCTATCTTTAGCTAGTGGTTTGGTGAATATGTTAGCCCATTGGTGTTGAGTGTCTACAAACTGGATATTTAGTACTCCTATTTTAACGAAGTCCCTTATGAAGTGATGTTTGATTTCTATGTGTTTGGCGCTAGAGTGTAGGATAAGGTTCTTCATTTAGGCAAAAGGCAGAAGTGTTGTCACAGAATATGGGAATGTTACTCTCAAGAATCTTGTAATCTTCCAATTGATGTTTCATCCTTAGAAATTGAGAATTGCAACTAGCTGCAAAAATGTACTTGGCCTCTACTATTGACATTGCAATTGTGCTTTGTCTCTTAATGACCATGATATTAATTTTTCACCAAGAAATGAGTACTTTTCACTTGTGCTTTTTCTCTCAAGTTTGTCTCGAGCATAATCAGGATCACGATAGCCACATAATTTGTACTTAGTAGATTTCTTGTTGAACAAGCTAAGGTTGGTAGTACCTTTTATGTATCTAAGGATCCTCTTAACAACAATTAAATGTGATTATCTTGGATCATCCTGAAATCTTGCACACACACACACACACACTAAACATAATACGAGGTCTGGAGGTAGTAAGGTAAAGCATGATCCAATCATTCCTCTATATGTTTTCTGGTCAACCTTCTGGCTTGATTCATCCTTTTCAAGTGAACAGGTAAGGTGCATTGGTGTAGCCATAGGTTTACAATCATTCATCTTAAACTTCTTGAGAAGTTTTTTTGTATATTTGGTTTAATGAATGTATATGCCTTTTTTACTTTACTGAATTTGTATCCCTAAGAAGAACTTAAGTTCTCCCATCATACTCATTTGAAATTCAAGTTGCATCAACTTAGCAAATTCTTGACAAAGAGTGCCTACTTGTCCTATTGATTTTCTAAATTGGGTGTTGTATACATGTCCCTTTCAAAATTGTTTTTAAGCATTAAGTTACTTAGTCTATCATACCATGCCTTAGGTGCTTGTTTTAGACCGTACAATGATTTCCTAAGTTTAAATACATAGTCAGGAAATTTAGAACTTTCAAAACCTGGGGGTTTCTTAACATAGTCTTCTTCACATATATACCCATTTAGAAATATACTTTTAAAATCCATTTGAATTAATGTAATGTTATTGTAAGTACAGATATGCACCTAAGAGGGATGGGTGAATTAGGTGTTTAGGAGTTTTCCTTATTTTTAAAATTTCAGTGATTGATTTTTGTGTTTAAGGATAGTAAGTGAAGGAATAAATGGCAGTAAAGAAATGAACACAACATAATTATCCTGGTTCCCCTTATAACCAAGGGTACATCCAGTCCTCTTGTACACCACAAGAGATTTCTCTACTATTTGTCAGAATATGTACAAGTCCCACCCTAGGATCTGTGCTACAAACTTCTAACAAAGCCACTAGGATAGCACACCACTATCTTAGTCAAGACTACTATAAGAAAGTACTACTTTCTTTTACAAACACTTGTGATTTGATAAGTAAGTATATGAAAATGAAAGAGAGGTAGAATGATAACAATCCAAGATTGCTTCAAGTACTTTAAGAACCTTAGTTAATGATATAAAATGATATGCAAGTACTTTAATTTATGAAAGTGACTTTGAGAAAAATTCAGAAAGTTTGTTCAAAGTCTTTAAAGTTGTGTGGTAGGATTGTTGTTGTTGAATCTGAAGTTATGGTGTATTTATAGTCCATAAAAATCTCTTCAGATTCGTGGCCATTGATCCAAAAGGTTTGAGGAACAATTGCAATGATTTAGAGTTGATTCAGAACTGAAAAATTGCATTGTTTCCAGTTGTATTCGAATACATGATGGTTGTATTCGAATACACTTCTTTCTAATGTTCAAATTTATTCAAATTTAACACTATGTAGTCGAATACACATGTATGTAGTCGAATACAGATTGATCAATTTTGCCACTGACTTGTTGGTTGTATTCGAATACATCAGAATGTAGTCGAATACAGATGAGATGTTTTTGCTACTGACTTAGCAATTTTTTCATCTGTATTCGAATACACCTATGTTGTAGTCGAATACAGATGAGATTTTTTTGCTACTGACTTAGCAATTTTCATCTGTATTCGAATACATCTGTGTTGTATTCGAATACATCTGTATTCGAATATGTTTTATGCATATGCAAAGACGTGAGGTTCTCATTGTATTTGAGCTATGGTTTGCATCTTTTACCTTTACATAAAAACATCTAATTAATAATATATCAAATAAGATTTTTGTAGACTTCTTCTTTTTGAGCTTGTTGCTTTGATCATCATCATTGTTGGTCTTTTGTATCATCAAAAACATGTATTTTTACATTCTCCTCCTTTTTTATTATGACAAAACTTTTTGTTGTTGTGGAGTGATTACATCATATTAGTAATACTCCCCCGTAATGTATGCATACTTCCTTGTTGATGGTGAGTGGGATGATCACTGGAGTACATATGTTGAGGACCTATATTTATGGTTAAAAACAACAAAGTACCATTTCTCCCCCTTTTGACATGATCAAAAAGAAGAAGACAAGCAGTAATATATAGAACAAGCAAGTAATGAAATGGAAAAGAGGCATAATAAACCAAATATCATTACATAAGAAACAAGTACGCATAGAATGTCACATAATTCAAAATTCAAAACCAAAATGTAACATAAAGTTTCAAGGAAAATGATCAAAACATTAAAAGAAGTACGACCTAGACAACAAAATGCCAACTATGCCTAGTAAACTAAAGGCGAATCAGTGATGGCTAGGCGGGAGATGGAGATAATCAATTTTGTCGGCTAAGATACACATTTCGCGGATCATGTTGTCATGGTTGGTGGCGATGGTGGATTCGATAGCTTGAAAACGAGCATCGACAGAAGTGGTGAATCTGGAGAAGCAAGTCTGGAGAGAGTCAAGTTTAGCCATAATCATGCGATTTGACACATGATCATCATCAGACGCAGTATCTTCGTCAGCATCATCTGCAGGGGCAGCATCAGGTGCAGAAGTACCGTCAGGAGCAGCAGCAGATGTTTGACCAAGGTCACTCATATGGATGTATTTTAGAAGCAGTTCATTCCAAACGATTCTCATGCTTGGAAGGACACTTAAATCGAGTAAATTGTCCTTAGTAATGGTATACACAACTTCCTCAGAGAAGTCCACCCCTAAGTGTTCAAGAATGTGAGTGACCTCCTTAGCATAAGGCAAACCAACAGCCTCTCTGGATGTAAACATGACTGATTTAACAAAATAAGCCCAATTGAGGGGAAGGCCTTCGAACAGGTAGTACATAATCTGGAGTTCAAACTCGGAAATCTGGGAGTAGTTACCAGCCTTAGAGACCAAAATGTAACTTAAGAAGTAATGGAGCAAACGATAATCGACAGTAAGATTTCCAACACCATATCGTTGCTTCGCAAATGTTGAGCCTACTTCAATTCTCTTGCGTTCCATAGTTTGTTTGTCAAATCGACAAAGAGCCACATAAGCATCATATTTAGAAACACCACACCATTTACACAAGTTAGTTGGACTAGTTTTATGTCCTTCACATGAAATTTTCAAAATGTCACCAATAATATACGAATCGAGTTCAATAGTTTTTCCCTTGACGCGAGATTTCAGCATTTTTCCATCCCTAGTAAAATTGCAATAAAAGAAGCTAACTAAATTGGGATAGATAAGACCCTTGTATCCGATAAATTCCTCAATACATTGAGCTCTAAGCAAAGCAGGAAATTTAAAGGCAGAAAAGGAGTCTAAAGTACCGATTTTGGGAATGATGAGCCTCTTGTCGGAGTAGAGTGTGCGAAACCGAGCAATTTCGTCCGGTGTGTGTAAGAGACGAGACAAATTCGTGATATTAGTACCCTTGGTTCGTTTCTTTGAAGGACCCACTGAGGCATGCCTAGTTCTTGTGCCTCGTTTGCGGGCATCCATTACGGTTGAAGAGGATTTTGACATTTTGAGAGAAATTTGGGGGTTTAGGGTTTAGGTTCGTGAAATCTAAATGACAAGGATGAGAAGAAGTTGATTTTGGTTGAAAAGAGGAAAGGAGTTCGTAATCAATCGAAAGAAAATAGGGTGAAAATGTTTTGGAACGGGAGGGATGTGCGTATTTGATGTTGTATTCGAATACCTAATTGCAGAAAAACTGTCGCAGCTTTATATATGACAGAAAATTGCGAAGGTGTAGTCGAATACACTTATAGTGTATTCGAATACATGTGGTTCTGGAAAAATGTATTCGATTACAGTTTGATTGTATCCGAATACAAATAAATCTGGAAACGTGTATTCGATTACCCAGACTTTGTATTCAGCTACAGCTTCAAATTTTTAGAACCAAAAATGAATTTATCATGTATAGCATACCAAAAACTGCATATAATCACAAATATAATGATAAGTAAACATATTTGATAATAACGACTTAGTTCCAACAAGTTAACAAGAGAAACCTTATAACTTTTGAATAATGATGACAAAGTACCTTGTATTTAAAGATCATTTTCACTTAAGATGTCGAGTTCGCGTCGAATTTTGTAAAAAGAGTCCTTAGAAAGTGGTTTAGTAAAGATGTCCGCCAGTTGGTTATGAGTATCCACAAAGGTTACTTCAACATTTCCTTTAAGGACATGATCGCGCAGAAAATGATGTCGTATATCAATGTGTTTAGTTCGTGAGTGCATGATTGGATTCTTTGAAATATTGATAGCACTAGTGTTGTCGCATCGTAACGGAATGCATCCGAGATCAAGTCCATAATCACATAGTTGTTGTTTGATCCATAGAATTTGTGCACAACAACTTCCTGCTGCTATGTATTCGGCTTCAGCAGTACTAAGTGCAACACATGCTTGCTTTTTACATGACCATGATACGAGTGCATTTCCCAAGACATGACAAGTGCCGATTGTGCTTTTACGGTCTGTTTTACATCCTGCATAATCTGAATCAAAATATCCAACGAGACTACAGATGTTACCTTTCGGATACCATAGTCCTACATTGATTGTTCCTTTCAAATATTTCATGATTCTTTTGACAGATACAAGATGTGATTCTTTCGGATCTGCCTGAAATCTAGCACATAGACAGACACTAAACATAATATCTGGCCGACTGGCCGTTAGATATAATAGATATCCAATCATACCTCGATATTTTGAAATGTCTATAGACGCACCGATTTCATCTTTATCAACATATGTTCCGGAACCCATGGGAGTTGCACTTTCCTTGCAGTTTTCCATTTCAAATCTTTTTAGCAGTTCTTTGCAATATTTTGCTTCATTCATGGAGATGCCATGCTTGAGTTGTTTGATGTGAAGACCAAGAAAGTAGTTTAATTTTCCCATCATGGACATTTCAAATTCTCCTTGCATCATCAACGAGAATTCCTCACAAATCTCATTGTTTGTTGATCCGAATATGATATCGTCAACATAGATTTGGACCAACAAGGTGTTACCATTATTTCTTTTAATAAATAATGTATTATCGACTTCGCCTTTTTCAAATCCTCTTTCACATAAGAAGACACTCAATCTGTCGTACCAAGCTCTTGGAACTTGTTTTAGACCATAAAGAGCTTTTCTTAGTTTGAAGACATGTGAAGGGTTCTTGAAGTCCTCAAAGCCAGGTGGCTGTTTAACATATACTTCTTCGTTGATGTATCCATTGAGGAAGGCATTTTTCACATCCATCTGAAATAATTCAAAGTTCATAGAGCAAGCATAAGCAAGTAGTAAACGAATTGCTTCTAACCTTGCGACTGGAGCAAATGTTTCGTCAAAATCAATCCCTTCTTCTTGATTATATCATTTGGCGACCAATCTTGCCTTATTGCGAACAACTATACCGTTTTCGTCAAGTTTATTCTTAAACACCCATTTTGTACCAATGATGTGTTTATTTCTCGGATTAGGGACAAGTTCCCATACTTTACTTCTTTCGAATTGGTTAAGTTCTTCTTGCATGGCAAGTATCCATTGATCATCTTTTAGTGCTTCACCAATTTTGGAGGGTTCGATTTGAGAAACGAATGCCATATTCAAACATGCATCTTGTAATTTAAGTCTTGTTGTAACTCCTGTGTTGATATCACCAATGATGTTGTCAATTGGGTGATCTCTATGGGTCCTCCATTCTTTAGGAAGATTATTATCTTCCTTTTCAATGTTGACTTCACTTTCTTAACTCGGTTGATCAATTTGATGTTCTTTGCTTGTATCACTACTTTCAATGTCATCATCATCATAAGAAATAACTTTATCCTCTTTCAAGGGGTTAGTTTCATCAAAAGTTACATGTATTGATTCTTCAACAATTAAAGATCTTTTATTGAAAATTCTGAATGTTTTACTAGATAATGCATAGCCAATAAAGATACCTTCATCTGCTTTTTCATCGAATTTCCCAAGGTTGTCTTTTCCGTTGTTTAGCACAAAAAACTTGCATCCAAAGATGTGGAAGTGAGAGATATTGGGCTTTCTTCCTTTGTAGAGTTCATAAGGAGTTTTCTTAAGAATCGGCCGAATGTTTACTCTATTAGTAACATAGCATGTCGTGTTTACAGCATCTGCCCAAAAGTACTTTGGTAGATTTGAATCGCTTAGCATGGTCCTTGCGATTTCTACCAAGGATCTGTTCTTTCTCTCAACAACCCCATTTTGTTGAGGAGTTCTAGGTGCGAAAAAATTGTGGAAAATTCCATTTTCTTCACAGAATTCTTCAAACAAGGTATTTTGAAATTCTCTTCCACGGTCACTTCTAATTGATACAATTTTGGATGATTGTTCATTTTGGACTAGCTTGGCATAGTTTTTTAAATGCTTTAAAAGCTTCGTTTTTACTTGCAAAAAATAAGGTCCATGTGAACCTTGAGTAATCATCAACAATCACTAGTCCATATGAATTTCCACCAAGACTTTTGGTTCTTGATGGACCAAACAAATCCATATGTATTAATTGAAGTGGTCTTGTAGTTGATATAACATTTATAGGTTTGAAAGAAGTTTTTGTTTGTTTACCTTTTTGACACGAGTCACATAATTTATCCTTGACAAATTTCATTTTTGGTAATCCAACAACAAGATCATGCTTGACTAGTTTGTTTAAATGATCCATGTGGATATGTGCAATTCTTTTATGCCATAGCCATGCATCATTATTGTCGCTTACCAAAAGACATTTCTTTTTCAAGGATAAATCGTCAAGATTAAGTATAAAAATATTTTTGAAACGTTTACCGATAAATTGAATTTCACTTGTTGCTGAATTTTGAATGATGCACTCATCTTTGTTGAAGACTATGTGTCCTTTGTCACATAGCTGACTAATGCTTATGAGATTATGCTTTAGGCCTTCAACATATAGGACATCTTCAATTGAAGGGGAAGGGGTTGTTCAAACTTTTCCAATACCTAAGATTTTTCCTTTATTATTATCTCCATAGACTACATATCCTTTTGATTCAAGGGTCAATGCTGAAAATTTTGTTATGTCACTCGTCATGTGTTTGGAGCACCCACTATCTAAGTACCACAAATTTGAGGTACTTTGTGTGCATACCTACAAAATTGAAATCAAATTTTATTAGGTACCTAATGTGCTTTGGGTCCTTGAGGGTTAGTACCTTTCTTGACCCACACGCAATGCCCTTTAGGAACACTAATGTTTCTTACAAGACAAGCAATAGGTGTATGACCATGAAGACCACAATAGGTACAAGTAGGAATAAATTTATTTTTACTAGTATATGTATGAAACTTATTGTGAGTGACCTTTTCTTTATAAGAATTATCCTTTTGTAAAATTGTAATTCTTCCTTGATTGGATTGAGTACTTGCTTTGACAAAAATGGTCTTATTTGAACTTGGTTTGTCAAATTTAGAAAATCCAAGACCACTTTTATCGTTTGAGTATCTTTGCATGTTTAAGACATTCTCCAATCCTATTTGTCCTTTTTCATATCGTTCAATTACTCTATTTAATTGAACGATTTTGAATGAAAGGGAATCACATTTATTGCATGTAAAATTCTGTTTTGATTTTTCAGCATCTTTTTCCATAATGTCAATTTTTTCTTGAAGACTTGAGATTTGTCTTTTTTGTGTTGACACTATTTTAAACAGATTTTTGCATTCAATAAGAAGTTCCTTAATGGCGTTTTGAGCGTCATTGTATTCTATAATAAATTCACTATTTGATTTATTATAATGAAGAGAGTTTGTGTTACTAACCTCTTCGTCATCATCTGATTGATGTGATGCCATTAGTGCAACATTAGCGCATTCCTCACTTTCTGTTTCTGATGATGAACTTACTTCGTTATCTTCCCAAGCTATATATGCTTTCTTGAAGTCTTTCCTTTTACCGGCATTTTTCTTGAGAAGATTTGGACAATCTGCTTTAATATGTCCTTGTTTTCCGCATTCAAAACATGTGAAGTTTTGGTTGGAGGTAGACCCATCTTTTTTTTCTAAAATTCTTCTTTTTGAAATTTCTGTCATTTTTAAGAAACTTGCCGAATTTCTTAACAAGGAAATTAATGTTTTCGTCTTCATCAGAAATTTCATCTCTGACTTGTTCCTTCAATTCGATCTTTAGAGCAATATTTTTGTTCTTCTTTTCTTGAGTTTCATTTTGCTCCAATCTCCCAAGTTCAATTTCATGTTCTTGGAGTTTTCCAAATAATGCAGAAAGTGACATCTTGGATAAGCTTTTCTTTTCTGATATTGTTGTCACCTTTGGTTGCCATGCCCTTGTTAGTGATCTTTATACTTTAAGATTTAGTTCATCACTGGTGAAACTCTTTCCAAGAGCTGTTAAGTGATTTCTTAAGTGGGAGAATCTTTTCTGCATGTCTAGGATAGATTCTCATGGCTGCATACGGAATAACTCATATTCTTGAGAAAGTGTGTTAAGTTTGGATCTTTTTACCTCAACGGTGCCTTCATGGGTTACTTCCAATGTGTCCCATATTTCTTTGGCTGTTTTACAGTGAGACACGCGGAAAAATTCATCCATTCCTAGTGCTGATTGTCGAATGTTTTTAGCCTTTTTATCGAACAACACTTTTCTTTTATCGTCATCGGTCCAAGAATTCTTTATCTTAATTTCTTCTTTATCTTAAGTTCAACAACATCCCATATATTGTCTCCTTGTGCTTCAAGATACGCTTGCATACGTATCTTCCAAAAATCATAATGCTCGCCAACGAAGCATGGTGGTTTGTTACTGCTGCCACCGTCTCTGAAAACAGGTTGTGCGGAAGCCATTAGTTATTGATCGAGGAGTAAGTTACCTTGAACCTGCTCTGATGCCAATTGTAAGTACAGATATGCACCTAAGAGGGGGGTGAATTAGGTGTTTAGGAGTTTTCCTTGTTTTCAAAATTTAAGTGATCGATTTTTTTTTTTAAGGACAGTAAGTGAAGGAAAAAATGGCAGTAAAGAAATGAACACATCATAATTATCCTGGTTCCCCTTATAACCAAGGGTACATCCAGTCCTCTTGTACACCACAAGAGATTTATCTACTATTTGTCAGAATATGTACAAGTCCCACCCTAGGATATGTGCTACAAACTTCCAACAAAGCCACTAGGATAGCACACCACTATCTTAGTCAAGACTACTATAAGAAAGTACTACTTTCTTTTACAAACACTTGTGATTTGATAAATAAGTATATGAAAATGAAAGAGAGGTAGAATGATAACAATCCAAGATTGCTTCAAGTACTTTAAGAACCTTAGTTAATGATATGAAAATGATATTCAAGTGCTTGAATTTATGAAAGTGACATTGAGAAAAATTCAGAAAGTTTGTTCAAAGTCTTTAAAGTTGTGTGGTAGGATTGTTGTTGTTGAATCTGAAGTTATGGTGTATTTATAGTCCATAAACATCTCTTCAGATTCGTGGCCATTGATCCAAGAGGTTTGAGGAACAATTGCAATGATTTAGAGTTGATTCAGAACTGAAAAATTGCATTACTTCCAATTGTATTCGAATACATGATGGTTGTATTCGAATACACCTCTTTGTAACGTTCAAATTTAACACTGTGTAGTCGAATACATATGTATGTTGTCGAATACAGATTGGTCAATTTTGCCACTGACTTGTTGGTTGTATTCGAATACATCAGGATGTAGTCGAATACAGAAGAGATATTTTTGCTACTGACTTAGCAATTTTTTCATCTGTATTCGAATACACCTATGTTGTAGTCGAATACAGATGAGATGTTTTTGCTACTGACTTAGCAATTTTCATCTGTATTCGGATACACCTGTGTTGTATTCAAATACACTTTTGTATTTTGTCAAAAATATTAATTCTAATACTTTGTAAAGTAACTTTTGACTTTTGAAAATATGTTTTATGCATATGCAAAGATGTGAGGTTCTCATTGTATTTGAGCTATGGTTTGCATCTTTTACCTTTACATAAAAACATCTAATTATTAATATATCAAATAAGATTTTTGTAGACTTCTTCTTTTTGAGCTTGTTGCTTTGATCATCATCACTGTTGTTCTTTTGTATCATCAAAAACATGTATTTTTACATTATAAGCAGCAAATGAGAGTAGGATACAAATAGCTTCTAACATGGCCACGGGAGCAAATGTCTCAATGTAATCAAAGCCTTGTTGCTAACTATAGCCTTGTGCAACAAGTCATGTCTTGGTTTTGACCACTTCTCCTTTTTCATTTAGCCTATTTCAAAAAACCCAGTGATGATCTGGTCTTCAAAGAATCATTTGCATTTCCAATGATTAGAGTTTCAGGATGGGATGACTTGTACTTCTATCCAGATCTCCATTTTGACTTATCTTGACTGCTTCTAACTTGGTCAGATTCATCCTCTAATTATTTGTCAACTTCTTTTGGTTTACTTGTATCTTTTGATTTTTTAGGTTCTTCTAATTTGTCTACATCTACTTCCTCTAGTTCTAGTAGACCTACATTATCATCAACTTGCTTTGATTTTTTAAGGTCAAGTTGTTTGTCATCAAATTTAACATGTATTGACTCTTCCACAATAATAGTTTCCCTATTAAACACTTATAAGCTTTAGATCTTTCAAAGTATCCAATGAAGGTGCACTTTTGTGATCTAGAATCAAACTTGTCAAGGTTGTCCTTAGTGTTTAACATATTCAAAGTAGGAGATGTTAGAATTTTTACCCTTCCATAATTCATATGGTGTTTAATTCAACATTGAACTAATAAAGATTCTATTTTGAATATAGCATGTAGTGTTAATTGCCTCTGCCCAAAAATATTTTGCAATATCCATCTCATTTAGCTTGGTTCTAGCCATTTCTTGAAGGGATCTATTCTTTCTTCCTGCAACTCCATTTTGTTGTGGTGTACTAAGAGAGGAGAAATTGTGAGCGATTTCATTCTCATCACAAAAACTTTCAAATAACTTGTTTCCAAATTCTCCTCCTGATCAATTTTAATTGTTACAATCTCAAGACCCTTTTCATTCATTACTAGTTTGCAAAATGCAATAAACACTTTGTGGCATTCATATTTATTTCTTAAGAATTTTACTAATCATCTACTATCACAAAGCCATACTTCTTTCGATTTAGTGAGGTTGTTTTCACTGGCCCAAAGAGATCTATATGTAAGAGCTCAAGGGGTTTTGAGGTAAATACTAAGTTCTTAGGATTAAAGGAGTTCTTTGTTTGTTTTCCCTTTTGATAAGCTTCACACTTAATTTCAGTTTTGTAGCTAAGCTTAGATACACCTCTATCTAGTTGAAGTTTATTCAATTTTGAGATTAGTCTTAAGGTTTGCATGGCCTAACCTTTGGTGCCAAATCAATTTTTCTTCATTTACTGACATTAGAAACTTAAAATCTTGTTTCTCTAGACTAAACAAATTTATCTTATATATGTTATTTTGTCTATGACCTGTAAATAGTACATATTGATCCTTGCATGTTTTTTTATTAAGTATAATATCATAATTATTATCACTTAACCGACTAATAGTAAATAAATTATGTTTAAGACCTTTAACAAACAAAGCATCTTTAATAGAAGGAGAGGTGCCATTACCAACTATGTCTTGCCCCATGAGCTGGCATTTCTACTTTCCTCCAAAAATTACTATGCCTCCTTTGATCAATGTTAGGTCTTGGAGCATAGACTTTTCTCTTGTTATATGTCGCGAGTATCCATTGTATAGGTTGGGTCCTGGTTTGTTAGTCTTGAAAGGTTTCTTGTCTTTCCTTGTATTTACCATGGGACAAGATAATTTAAAGTCACCATTCTTAGAGGAAACAATACACAAAATATCAGAGGGAATAAGTATAGATTCAGTTAATATTTCTTCAAATTCTAGACATTTTTTTTTACCATTTCTACTAACTCCATAAATCATAAAAGCATACTTGCTTCTTTCCATACTCCTTTCCTCTAGTGATTTTGATGTTCACAAATGTATTTTATGAGAACAATTTGTTTGGCCTAATGGCTTCATTAAGTGTGCACAATTAGAACAAGAAAATCAGAGGAATACCAGACGAAGTCACTAGAGGATAAGACCAGAGGAACATAAAAGTATAAGTGTCTGCCTTCGATCATATGCCTCAGAAGGTTACGAAGACTACCTTTGATTATCTAAAGACTGAATTTGAATCATGCCTATGAAGCTCTTGTGTGCATCTGATGTGCACAAACTCAACATTCCTCTAAAGAGTTTAAATCAATCTATCATTAACTCTGAAGAGATTGTTCAAGCCATGCATTCAAAGCTTATATTTCGCTAAAAAAAAGTTGCAACACACTCAAAATGTTGCCTCTAATATGCAGCCTCTAATGTTACAATGACACTAATGATTCAAAAATGTGATTTGCCCAAAGCCAATAATTCTAAGTCTTACAATTCTGACTTTCTAATGTTACAATGACACTAATGATTCAACAATGTGATTTGCCCAAAGCCAATAATTCTAAGTCACACAATTATGCCTTTGCCTCTAAGTCACACAATAGGAAAGTCAATGGCTCTAATTAAATGAATTCATTCTGAAGAAAAGACTTAACCGAATCAAAATTTCTAAATACTCAAGAACAAGCCCGAATCCATTCCTGCTCCAATATTTTAAAAGTATGAAGGAAGATTCGCATGAATAAGTTTTTCAACACAATCTGAAATTAGATACGATTCAGAATCATAATTGAACAAAATCTTTGACCAAGGTGAAAAGAAGATATGGTCAAAATATTGTTCAGAAAAATATATGGTCAAAATATTGTTCAGAAGAAGATATTGTAAAAATATTTCATAACAAGATATTCTCAAAATTTGTTCATGAGAAGATATGCTCAGAATTTGCTCACATGAAGATATGCTCAGAATTTGTTCACATGGAGATACACTAAGAATTATTCACAAAGGATACACTTAGAATCTAGAAGAACATTTAGAATTATTCACAAGAAGATACACTCATAATTTGTTCACAAGAAAATACATAAATAAATTATTGTTTCACTCTTGTCTAGATTTTAGAAGGACAAGAATTTATTCTATAAATAGATACTCAAGGATGAAGAATAAAACACGAACACATAAACATAGAAATCCAATCAATTCAGAAGAAAAAAAAATTTGAGAGATCAAATTTCCTAAGTATTCAAAGTTCAAAGGTTTAAGTTCTAAAGAAGCACTTGCTCAGCTCAAATAAATAATTTCTAAGTGTTTTAGGGTGAGATATCAATTGTAACAATTTGCTTATTAGAAGAATAACGCAATCTGTTCTAAACTTGTGTAACTCAACTCGATAGTGGATTTAGTGTTCCTAAAGCAATGTGTTTTTCAAGTTGTGTTGAGAATACTTGAGTTGTATGATCAAGGTGTATTTGCCTTTAACAATATATGGTTTTCAGGTTGTGTGGAAAAGACCTGACTTGTAGGGTCAAGGTGTTTGTTTGCCGCGAAAAGTTTGTAGGTGTCAGGTTGTTTTTAGAAGACTGAATTGAATGGTCAGGTGCTGTGTAATTCAAGAATTTTTATTAGTGGTAAAATCCTTCCAAGTGAAGGGGCTAGATGTAGCTATCAAGTTGGTGGTGAACCAAGATAAATCTACTTGTGTCACTTTACTTCTGCATTATTTGCTTTATTGTTGCCTCTAATTACTTTAGCTAGATTGCTACTGCTTATGTTTTGGTTAAAATCACCAACCCGAACTAGTTCCTGTGTAAATATTCAAAAAGGATCCAACTTAGACAAACAAAATTTAACCCCCACTTCTCGTGTTTGCACCTTAAGTGAGTTCCATGTTTGTTCATCTTAAACCTAGGTATTGCATTCTCTTCAAAATCCTTATTGTGTGTGTGGTGGCCAAAGGTGGTTGGTAGACCATGTTAGCAAGAACCACAAAGTTCTTATGTGGAACATCTCTCGCGGAATCAAGAGAAACCTTCCCCTTATCATCCACTCAAGAATAGGGAAAATCAAGACCATTCCCTAACCCAGATTGATCATTGATGTCCTCTTGTGTACATCTCTTATACAAGCTCTAGAGGAAATTAGAGGTTAAAGTAAAGAAGAACATTTGGTTTCATCCTCTACTCCTATTTTCAACATCTCAAATATGATCAAGATGAGGTTGGTATCCCCCAAGCATTGCATTCGATCAAGTGGTGACTCTAGAAGAACAAAAGGTCCAGGAAGTGGATTTGTAGCTACACCTTTAGAGTTTGATGACTCATTTGCTCCCACATTTGCAAAAGACAACGAAGAAGTTTTTTTTGGAATATCTATGCATGTGTCAATCTGACCTCGTTGAGGCCTTAGTGTGTTTGCATCGGTCCTATGTTGAAAGGTTTTGCAAAAAAAAAGGAAAATAGTGGTTTTTTCACTAAGCAATGAAGAGGATGTCACACCTAGTGCCAATGAAGACACGAAAACTCCTCTTCAAAGGAAGAAACATAAGGTAAGTTCAAACTCTGGGCGCCTTACCCCTTTCCCCGTCCCTGAACTTGAACCAACCTCTCCCGTTCTCTATCCCCAACCAACCAACTATGACCCTTTTTTCTATGATCTTGCCTTCTTTACCTCTATCTTATGATTCTGATACGTTAGATGATATCTTTGAAGCTACCCTAGTTGAGCACTTTGCTAAACTTGGATATGCAACTCATCTCTTCCTTTACAAGCCTCGCCCACCCACTCAAACACCTATCCCTTCCACTACTTTACCATAATCTCCTCCCTTATTTAGTACTGCACCTCACCACACTTCATCGTCTCTTCCACATCCTTCTCTACAGTACCTGTTGCACGAACCGTTGTCGACCTTGTCTCTAACTCATCATCAAACAACTCCTCTGACTTTTCCCTCCCCACATTTCGCTCTAACTCTGCTACCTCGTCCATCCCTCTAGCAATAATCCCCTCCACCCAACCCCTTCCATCTACCTTCTCTGACCTTTAAACATTCCTTACCTCCCTTACTACCAAAATCTCTCCCACTCGAACCCAAAATGCTCAAAGTCTGGATCCTAATAATGTTTCAACCTAGTGGAACAAGGTCCTATTTTTTGTTACAAACTAGAATCAAGACAACAAGGATCATGGTCTGCACATGGCTTTGCAAAGTTGTGCGGCTTTCAGAAAAACAAATGAAATCATCTTCTTGTGGATGGCACAACTTCGTAAAGCAACAAATAATCATTTTAGAAAGCTCCTCATAGATGACCCATCAAGCTCATCCAAGGTTGCTCTTTTCCCTCTAGTGATGTCATTATAGAACCTTTAGTGGTTGCTTCTTGTGGTCATCCCACAGATTGAGATTCGCACTCAACATGCTCCTATTAAAGCTTCTTGTGCTTGCGTCTATCAACCTCTCCGCCTCATCCTCTGGCCCCGTGTTGGATTCATCTCAT
This sequence comes from Cicer chorassanicum, assembly GCA_037974735.1. Taxonomy (NCBI): domain Eukaryota; kingdom Viridiplantae; phylum Streptophyta; class Magnoliopsida; order Fabales; family Fabaceae; genus Cicer; species Cicer chorassanicum. The sequence goes on from JBBPBP010000001.1 coordinate 28,480,418, forward strand.
TTTGTCAAAAAGGAAGAATTTGATCGTCTAGCTGCCAAAACTGAGGCATTTATGGAAAAGACGACCAAGAATCAGGAGGACATTCAGAACACCTATAGCTTAATTCTAGCTAGGCTCACCAACCCCACCCCTTAGTTTTTTCTCTAATTTTTTCCTCACTTTTTATATGATGACAAAAGGGGAGAATGTGTAATATTTATTTTTATTTTCCTTTTTTAGAAATCATAAGTAATAAACTTTTGTTTATGAACTTCTGTTTTTTAATGCATATTTTAAGGGGGAACTTTGCTGTAACGTGTTATTATTTTTTATCTCTTTGTTTTCTTTATTTAAAAAAATTATTCACAAAAATTGATGTTTGTCATCATCAAAACAGGGGGATTGTTGGAACCAAGTTGATTTGAAGATGACAAAATCGTATGTGGGAACAATTTAATGCTCTAATGTTGAATTTTAAGAGTGTAGGTTCAAATTCATATGTTCAGTTAATAGAGTCTCAGTGTATCCTTTGTTAACTAGACGAAGACAAAGACACATCACGTTTTTCCCTCTTCTCGCTAAGTCTAACATGCGAATCAGCGTTGCATTGCAATGCCTCTGATAGCGCAAAGCAACATTACAACTCTTTTAGCTCTGATGAACTCAACATGGATTGTCATAGTCTTCCTCTGATAAGCATGACAAGTATACGTCTGCTTTTGCTTTGATAAGTGTGACAAGAATTCATCTGCCTTTGATAAGCGTGACAAGATTTTGTCTTCCTCTAACAAGCATGAAAATAATTCTTTTGGCTCTGATAATCACATCAAGCGTTTGATCTTTTGAATATGAACTTTCATCCTCTAATAAAGTCAACGCTACAACGACCAGAAACTTTAATTGTACTCTATAAAAGACGTGCCTCCCTCAACGAAGAAAGACACGACAACAAACAATACACAACATACAAGAAACAAGAGATAATCACATATGTACTATTTGATATCATCCTTTTTTAGTGCTAAAAGAATATTTCTAAAGCAAAGAGTTGTAAACACTCTCTGCAAGAGCTTTTTCAGATAAACCTCAAAAACCTTTTTGTTGTAACCTAGCCCAGTTGCGGATGCCTTCCTCAACAACTTGACTGACTAAGCTAGAAGGTTAAGAAGATTGAACAATCTAAGTGTGACTAGTAGGTGTTGAGGTGTGAGTCTGATTCAATGATAATTTAGTGCATTAAATCCTCTAAGTCGAAGGGACTGGATGCAGCTACTATGTTGGGGGTGAACTAGGATAAATTGATGTGTCTCTCTGCTTTGTTTTCACGCTCGTGCATTATCTTCTTTAATTTAAGTATAGTCGTGCAAAATTTGTTTTAGAAACACAATTCAAACCCACCCCCTTTCATTTGTTCTTTTCATTCTACAATTGACATCAGAGCTCGGTCTCAAAGTCGAGCACTTAACCGTGAAATGAGGTATCTCAACCAGTGGAATGATTATAGGAAACTTCAATGGTGCCAATGGAGAAACCACTAGTACTTCTAAATGAATGTAGCTAGAGGGAGAGACAACTTCACTTTGTGTACCTTCTGATCTAGTAGTTAGTCTCTTCCTAGTTTGAGCTTCATGAGCTTTTTAAAAGTGCAAGACCCTGAGGTAGATGATCTATATAATATGTCTGAAAGAACTTGAATTCTAAGCAGCTAGATTCCTTCCATGCTACATGTTTTCCCTAATCCATTTTGTCACAAAGAGAGAACTTTGACCCACTAAGTTAAGACTTCATCAGGATCCAAAATAAAATACAACGTAGACATTATGTCCATTTATTCCTAATCTACTAACCTACTCTAAAGGAATGATTATCCAAAAAGTTGAGAATAAGACTCATCTATATAGAATACATAGCTCATCTGGGAAATAACTATGGGGTACAAGACCCATCCATATGGAACGTAAGCTCATCTCAACACACATACAATCAAAATAATTATTTCTATTTTTTACAATCATCTTCAAAAAATAATATTTAAAATATAATATTTTATTTAAATATACAATAACAACAATCATTCAAGAAGACATAATAAAACAACCTAAGATTATATTTTTGTAATAATTACTATTCAAAATATATAACTCTTTTCTCATCCCAAATTCCCAAAATAAATGTACCTTATAAGAGGTTTAAAGGGTGTGATTACTCACCTGTTGAGTTAAAGCTTAATTGAAATTGGTCGATACTTTTTTGATTAATTCACTAGTTGTTGCCATGATGTATAATTTTCTCGTTTTCTATCTTTCTATGTGTGAATGATAGTGTAGCCTATTTTTATTTGATAGTGTATTTAGGTGTAATATTATTGTTGTATATAATATCTTGAGGAAACGAATTACAATTTTTAAAGGATAATTGGTTTGGTTGAGTTCGTAATACTTAATAATAACTAGATAGCATAATCATAGACAATTTTTTTGAATAGAGTAATAATAGGAATATTTTTATCGGAACAACCAAATAAATTCCGTCAAAATAAGGTGATTTAATATAAAATATTATTTTATACTTACTTTTAGTTAATCGGTTATACACATATTTAAAATGATTCTATTACTAGTATAAAAACAATAATAGTAATGATGACAATAATAATGCTAATAATAATAATATATAAAATGATAATGACAATCAACACATAAGAAGATCAGGAAGGGAGAGGCATCGACCAACCAATCAACAATCAAACTAGGTGTACCGTATCTTATTTATAATTATATTTCTTATGCTAATTTATCTCTTTCTCACAAGGAGTTTTCTCTGTTTATCTTAAATAAAATAGAACCAAAGAATTATGAAGAGGCAAGTAAGCATTCATATTGGAATAAAGTCATGGAAGAAGAATTGAAGGCTCTGGAAACCAACAACACATGGGAGATTGTGGACCTGTCCCCTGGAGTCAAACCTATATGGAGAAAATAGATTTACAAAATCAAAAGAAAGCATGATGGGATTATAGACAGATACAAAGCAAGGCTTGTGGCAAAAGGATATGACCAAAGACAAGAACAAGATTATCTTGACACCTTTAGTCTAGTCACTAAAATGACAACTATCATAGTCTTGTTGGCCTTGGCATCCATTTTTAACTGGCATCTTCACAAACATGACATCAACAATTCATTCTTACATGGAGACCTACATGAAGATGTATACATGAAGCTACCATTTGGAATAACTGCCAACAAGCCAAGTGTGCAAGTTAATCAAATCTTTGAATGGTTTAAAGTAGGCTAGTAGGAACTGGCATGAGAAATTTCTTTCTACATTACTTAGTTATAGTTTTCAATAAGCAATATCATATCACTTCCTCTTCATCAAACACAAATCAAATACTTTCATAGCCTTGGCTATTTACGTGGATGATGTAATACTAGTTGGGAACAGTTTGAATGAGTATCAATAGATCAAAGACAAGTTGTTCGAGCTCTTCGGCCTCAAGAATCTGAGATCCTTGAAATTTTTCTTGGGTTAGAAGTGGCACAATCAAAGAGTGGCATCTCTCTTTGTCAAAGAAAGTATAGTCTAGATTTATTGACAGAAATAGGTATGCTAGGAAGCAAACCTACTTCAACACTAATGAATTCTTCTCAAAGATTACAACAACATGATGGATCTCTATTGTAGATGCTTCTAAACACAAGAGACTTATTGGAAAACTAATATACTTGACAACCACAAGACCTGACGTCACCTTTGCGCTCCAAAAACTCAACCAATACATGGCAAGTCCTAGTTAGACACATTACGAAGCAGTAACTAGGGTCCATAAATATGTAAAGAAGGCACTAGGAAAGGGTCTCTATTTTCCTAGAAATTCATAGGTAAAGCTCACATTGGCTTCACAGATGCAGATTTGACCACATGCAAAGATTCTATGAGGTCTATTTCAAGATATTGTTTTCTTTCTTGAGCATTTCATCATTAGTTGGAAATGAAAGAAACAGGTTATAATTGCAAAATCATCTTCAGAGGCATAGTATATGGCTTTAGCATCAAGAACTTGTGAGTTGTAGTGGCTAATCTACCTTTTCAGTGACCTCCATATAAGTTTTAGGAATACACATTTGTTATTTTGTGACAACTAGAGTGCTTACAAATAGCAGCCAATCTAATCTTTCATGAGAGAACCACCAAACATTTGGAAATAGTGCCAAATTGTGAGGGAAAAGTCTCAAGCTGGAATTCTTAAATTAATGCCTATCTCCAATGACAATCAAACTATTGACCTATTCACCAAGAGCTTGTAGCCAAAGTACTTCAACAATTTTGTTTCTAAGCTTGGATTACTTTATATTTATCAAGCTTTAGCGCATATTAGAATAACTGGTCTATTTGGCTCATGTGTCAGTCTTCATTCGTTTTCAGTTTAACTAGTCAGCCAGCCTCAGCTTTACCAGCCAACTTGCTCCACCAGTCTACCAGCAGCTTGCTCATCAGTATGCTAGTCTGTCAGCTTGCTCATCATCCTCCAAGTCTCCCAGTCAACTTGATAGTTACTTGTCAGTCAAGCTAACAATGAGCTTGCTTGTAATAGCTTATAGGATACTTGTCCTAGGTTGTTATTAGTAAGTTATTTTTTTATTTCAGTTATAGTTGTTACACATCATCTCATCTCTTCTCTTCTCTCCTATCATGTATAAAGAGATTGAGATGCTACATTGAAAATTAATTCATTTCATATTTTAATATATGAGAAATTATTTAGTAAAATAGTTTTATCTTGTTTCCTAATAATAACACATAGTCCCAAATAACACAATAATCATAATTAAAAAACTTCATAACAATGGAAAAGCCAATGATAAATGTGTAATGTACCCACCAAAAGTAAAGAATCCACAAAAAAAAACAAACAAACAAATATAAAGTTCCATGAAATCTTCTTGTGTATCAACTAGGAATTGGATTTCCTACTGTAACTACGTAACAGAGTTACAAGTCTTAGACATCTCATTTAGATTGACGGCTGAAATTGTTTCATATAGTAAAACTGACTTTATGATCTAAATCGTTTGATCTTAACAGTTGATATTAACTATCGTGTGAAACTGTGTATACTCGATACTGTAGGTAATTGCGATCCCAACTTGAATCCTCAAAGCATGCTATCAGCACAAGAAGGCAACCTCTTGAAGAAATTACTAGGCACAGAAGGCAACTTGCTCCTAAACTTAGGGTGTCTAAGCCAATAAATCCCAGCAATGGAAATAACCATCTTAAAAGGTGTAACATACAATCCCACAGCAGTAACAAGACAAAAATTCACAAACAAAAATGTTGCTCTTGGGTCTCTCCAACTAAGCAAACCTTGAAACCTCTCACCTTGTGTTGCAATATCACCAACCACAGTTTGTATTCTCCCTGCTACACTCCTAAGCCTATCATACCTCATTTTCACAACATCCTGTGCCTTAGAAGTTGGAAAAGTATCAAACTCTTCATCTAATTCATCTGCATGTGCTGCTTCAGCCCATGAAATTTTTGTATCCATATGTGGAGGGTGTCTTTGTCTTTTCCTAAAGTTCCATATTCCAATGAGAAACATGTAGAGGAAAATAGTTGGTAGGATCAATTCTGGATAACATATCAAGATGAAAAAAAGAACATGAACTAAAATTGTTGTCACTGGATTCTTCCACTTTTGAACTTCACCAAGCCATTTACTCATAGATATTAAGCCTGAGAAAAGTGAAACTATTCTAAAGAAATTTGCTTTGCTTCTTCTTAAACTCCATATGTGTGAATCAACATCAAGCATATATTCAACTACTTCTTTTCTAAGAGGTGGTTCTGCTCTTCCTAGTCTCACTGCTACAATGTTCATAGCTTGGTATCTTAAACTATCTAATTGATTCACAGTGAATGGATGCAAGTAATGCATTTTTGGGAGTAAAGGGTGTCCATAAAGGTAAATTATATGAGCTAATGAAAGACATGTGAAACGTATTGCTAATTGAAGTTCACCCATTTTCTTTAAACCAGAAGGTTTTAGAACAAGTAATGGATATGAGTTTGTGTAGATTCTATCCATTTCTAAAGTTGATAAACGAATTCTCACCTTACCAATCCTTGAATCATTGATTTTAGCACCACTTGGTTGTTGAGAATTTCCACCTAAATGACAATTATCAAAAACACCAAAAGTTATGACAGTACAAGGATCATGAACTTCCCATGTGTATTGTTCATTCCATTTTGGATTCAAACTCTCTGTGATTGTTCTTGTTCTAACCCATTTCATTCCATATTTTGCCACACAATATGCATCGGTTGACCCTTTTCCTCCATTGCTTGTTTTCATAGATTGAAGTCCTTGAGCACTCAAAATTCCAACTTCAAGTATCCCAATTGGTTGCTTCCATAATTGTTTAGCAGTTGTTCTTGTATCACTAATATACATTGTTGATTCATCAAGAACATGATAAGCACCTTCAAGACAAACTCTTAAATGAATCCTACTTGAGAATTTAAGTTCATTCCCTTTATCGCCTTCAAGAACGCCGAATCCGAACCTCTCCACGTTAAACCATCGCGAATGTACCGGGCGATGATCCATCCGAATCTCGAATTTGTTCAACGGAAGCGTTAACTTTGCCACAACCTCGTCTTTTCCGGGACTAGCCTTATTCTCCAAAGTCAACACAAGCTGTTCTTCAAATGGTTCAGCTGCTACAAATACAAGATCTTCATTCCACATAGGATTTGTTGTTTTTGTTGGACAAAGCTTAGTTTTAAGCACTTGTTGACCAACTTGAGCTTTAACAAAAACTTGGGGTGGTTGGCTTTTATCATGAGACTCAACATCTTGAGCTTCAATAATATTAACTCTTAAATACCAAAGTTTAGGATTAACATAAACCTTTGATCTTACATTATAAACACCTTCACCTTTAACAGAAGCAGAATCTGAATGCCAAGCCTCAGGAAAAGCTTCATCAGCTTGTGTTCCAATCCAAACAGCTAACATAACTTCACCTCTTCTTCTTGTTTCACCTCTCAAATTCTCAAGCCTATACCATTGAGGAGCTAAAGGGCTATCAGGTGGAACTCTTGTTGGAACTTCATGCATGTCAAACTCAACTTTACCAATGTAATCATCTCTAGCTACCATTTCTTTGTCTCTAACAAAAACTTCAACGATTGAAGATTGTATCTTTTCCTTTGAGAATGCAAAAACTTGTTTCCATTCAGGGTTTGTTTTCTTCTCAAAGTGTCTTGTTTTGCCTTTGTAGTTGCCAACTTTGACTTCAACATAAGGGTCAACGTTTCCTGTGACAGGGTTTGGTGGTAACTCTTTGGCTTTAACAACACGAACATAGAGATAGAACATTTGTTCAACGAGGTCGTAGGTGCTTGTTGCTCTCTCTGTGTAGATCCAACCAGTGCCACCTCTTTGTCCTCCATGTGGCCATTTTTCTCCTAGCTCTGGTTTTGTGTCTTTTAGCTTGTAATCATCTTGGTTTGGTTTTGAGTCTTTTTGAGAAGAACTCATCTTTGTTTCTTTGAATTTTTAGTGAACCTTGATGGTGCAATTGCAACTTTTATGGTATGTTGCTGTTTCTCTTTTACAAATGAGAAACTAGAGAGAGTAAATTGATATATAAGTAATCTTTCACTAATGTTGTTTCTCAAACACATGCAATAGCACCAAATAGATATAATGAAAACTACAGAAAGGCAAAACTGATGGACCCGGTCGAGATTCCTTGCGTTTATACGTCAGAATATTGGTAGTCGTTGGATTCAAATCGAACGGTTTAGATTCTAGCATGTTAATTTTAATTATAAAATGAAAAATAAAAATTAACATTAAAAAAAATAGAATCTCAATCTGAACCATAAGATTTTGATTGTGTGAATTCGAGTCTGTCAACGTTAGAGAATTCAAATTCAAAAAGGATAATTGTAGTAATATTTTAAGATAATTAAAATTTATTGAAGGAATTAATCTTTTAATCTATGAAATACATATGATAACACAGCACATTAACACGATGATATTAATAATAATTTAAAAAAATTAATTATTTAAATAAAATTAAAAGATCAATGACATATCAACATTGACACGTTGATATTAATAATAGTTTAAAAAAATTAATTATTTAAATGAAATTAAAAGGTTGATGACATATCAATGTCGTGTCAGTTAAACACATTTAATCAAAAATATTAGATATTACCTAATTCTTAACAAATATTTTCACATTTGCATTGGCTAAATATCCAACTTCAACAAAAGAAATAGGAAATACAAGTACTCCTATCAATAAAACATGGGCGCTACATGTAAACATGGTGTCAAACTTTAAAAATTCCCATTCATTTACCACCGTAAAAATATTTCTTTAATCATGAGACCAGCGTCTTTCATAAAAAAAAAAAAAAAAAAAAAAAAAAATTCATTTTTACACCATGGCAGCCAAGTTAGGCTCATCCAGCTCCTTCAAGTATAAACTCAATTAGAACATATTCTTAAAGTTTAAGAATCCGATTCCTCTAAGAGAAATAATATTAATGTTCTTTAAAATTGTGCTAGAGGAACATTCATTGTGAGTGCATTTACCTTATGCCAATTCTTTGTTAATTAAAGTTGAGATAGGAAAATTAAGCCACTTGTCGATATTCCAAAATGTTGTAAAGGCCTATAAATAGAACGAAGATGGTCTTTTTAGAATAAAAAAATAAGGTAGACATGCACTTGCACATAATCGCTGCCAACTTTCCCAGATGCTTTTGTCTTTCTTCCATGACTTTCCATGATGCTAAAAATTAATTTTCTGATCAAATACTATTTCACCCCTGTCCATTTTGGTAATTTTGTAGAGTATTGTATTTGGCCAGTATAGTAATTTAATATACAAAATCAATCACAATAAGCTAACACATACATATCTTTTCTTTTCAGTTTTTTATTTGATGTGATGTCGAGATTGATTTTTAGTATACAAAATAATTTTACATTGAAAATAATCTCAATATCTATATACACCTTTCAATTTGCTCCAAATATATACTAGGAAAAATTGAAATAACAACACAAATTAGAGACAATAACATTTAGACTCTCTTAACTACAAAATTAGAGAGAAATTTTATTTTTTATTCCGTATCTAAATTTTTCTTTCACACTAGTATAATATTCTTTATCTTTTCAAAGACATTTAGTCAATAATAAAGCAGTTGAAGAAAATAAAGTTATGTGTTGAGCTTGATGAAAAAAAGAAAGCATCACAGAAAGCTTATAGGGTAAGTGACCCTTGAAAAGTTGCTTTAGAACGTTATTCTCCCCCATCTTTATTCGTCTTTAGCATTGTTATCTTAATTCTGGAATTTTTTCCAGTGGGAAGCATCCGAAAAAGGTGAGTTTCTAGGACCTTATAAATTATTAATTTCAAGAAGTCGTTTTTGTTATTTAATAAATGAGTAATTTATTTTATAAATCAATAAGTTATTGTTAGTACACTTTTGTGTTTTTAATAAACATAAATTTCCATTAAAAAAATCTCCAAGAGTAAGTTATTGTTAATACTAATTTTCTATACTTTTCTTATTGTTACGAGAAACCAAATCAAGAGTAAGTTATTTTAATGAAAAAATATATGTGATGGTCTTTAAGTTTCACGAATATAATAATTTAGTTCTTTGTTTTTATTTTTCTTTAACAGTCAGGATTTTTAAATTACAAAATATTTACACAGTTATCCTTTTTAACATTTTCCATTGCAAAAACGCACATGTGACTCTTACACACTTGATGTGGCAAAATTATAGATTTTTGTGAAAACAAATTACTTTTAAATTAAATTATTTTATTAAAATGTATTATTGAAGAATCTCATCTTCTAACGATTCATCATTTTTCAATAGTTAAACATAAACCCACAAATTTTGACAAAACCCATACATTCTACTTAGAGATTGTTATGTTGAGTTTTGTTTTGAAATTTTGTTGAAATATTTTATGGGTTTTTGTTAAAGTATCGGAAGATGATGATGAAGAGGAAAAGATAAAGATACTAGAATTTTTCAATAATACATTTTTAATACAAATTAATTTAAAAATATTACTTTTTCACTAAAAAACGATTTCATTTTACCATGTTATATCTGTAACAGCCACATGTGCGTTTTTGTAATAGAAAATATCAAAAAAGGGTAGTGGTAATTACAATGACCTTACTATTAACAAAAATGCTTAATTGAAGTTTTGGTCCTCCTGTTTTAGCTGAATTACGAAAATAATTCTTTTATTTTATTTCTCTCAAATTTTGGTCCCCAAACAGAATTTTGGTCCAAAACTTGATAAAATATTATTTTTTTTGCGTCCAAAACTCGTGGATAATTATGAATATTTGTCGCATGTATAATTTATACAGAAAATTATAATTAGTTTAGTATACTTTAAAGTTTTATGTAGAGAATATCTCAATAAAACACATATATCATGTGTTCGGTTTTAATTTTTTTCTTAAAAATTGAATCAAATCCACTTGTTACACCTTTATAGATAGAAATTTGTTCAATATAAAAAAACTAGAACTTACAAGAAACTTTTTTTATAAAATAATTTTTTTTAATTTTTAATCATATTTAATCTAGCCAAACCAACTTATTCTTAAATTAGATAAACTAATATATATTATTAAAGTTAATATTGATAAAATATTAAACATGATGAGAAAGATAGACTTCAAAGTTTAGAACAGAGAAATGTAAATTGAAGTGAAAAGATAAAATATAATAAAAGAATGAAAAAGTAATAGAGAGAGGAGAGATGGAAAAAGAAAAAGTAACGCCTAAAAAAAGAATAATAAAAAATGAAAAAGTAAA
>JBBPBP010000001.1:28498064-28516204 GCA_037974735.1 Cicer chorassanicum
TATTTTAGTTATGTATTTAATATTCATATTAATTTATGATTTTTTTACTTCACACTTACCGAGATGTTTTATGTTTCTAATTTTTCTTTATTAATACTTAGACATTTTTTGGTCTATTTGTTTTTATTCTTTCTTTTGATAGTGTCTTTTTTTTTCAGTTGCCCTCTTCACATTCTAATGTTTTCAATCTTCTTTCATTTTTATTTCTTTCTTTTTTGTGTATTATATATATTATATATTAAATCTATCACACCCACTCATCTAAATATATCTATTTTATTTGTTTTTTTTATTATGTGTTTACAATAGAACACTCACCTACAATGTAAGAAATAGATTCATCGTAAATATACAAAAAAAACTTATATATGAAAATATGGATATGGTGTCTTATATGTTTTTACACACATTTTACATTGGGTCAGGGACAACCTAAGGTCCAAGCTTATAAAAGAAGAGGTTTAAGTTTCTCAACAAAATTATAAATTTTAAATATATTTAGACGTAAAAATTAAAAATATTTTTGTATAACAACTAAAAGACGTCGCAAGGATAAAAAGGTACAACAATTGACATATTTAACTGCAAAAAATTTAATCTCTAAAACCAAGAAACTTCAAAATTAAATAAAATTATCATTAAACCGTATTATTAGCATTAAAATGCTTATTTGTTTATCAACATGTGTTGATTTGACCTTAAGTTGTACAGTATTTTAGACTCTACCGTGCAACATTTTTTTTGGAACAATCAATGTAAGTATTCAATAATGTTAACTTTGTTCATTTTTGCTCTGAGTGGAGATCGAACTTGCAACCTTCTTAACAATTTACTCCCTAAGTTCTCCACCTCAATCACCAAACCAACCTTATATCCCCTTATTGTGCAACATCTTAAAATAAATTTTTTAATTTTATTGATTATTATATTTTTAGTTATACAATTTATAAAATCTTAAATATAATTTTATTCAAAAACTTTAATTGTTACTCTTAAAATATAATATTTTTGTGCGTGCGTCGCACGAGTTTAAGATCTACTACTACTATATTATCATTTCTTATATATTCTTTATTATAGACGAACAATCATTGCTTGAACTTTTATATAGTAAATAAATGTCTATTTAATTTGATTACTACTCAAAAACAACATAAAACTTCCCAACCAATGCACAAACCACACCAACACACTTTTGAGTTATTTAGGGACTGTTAGAGTGAATGTATATGATAAAATAATATAAGATATTCTTTATTTTAGACGAATGGTCATTGCTTGAACTTTTATATCGTAAATAAACGTCCATTGAATCCGATAATTACTCATAAACAACATAAGACTTCCCAACCAATGAACAAACAATACCAACACCCTTTTGAATTTATTTAGGGACTGTAAGAGTGACTGTATATGATAAAATTACATAATGATGACTTCCACACTAGTAAACCACCAAATTGGTGTATGATATTATAGAGCACTCTTACACTGGTCATTGAAATTATGAATATTTCAAAAATGTCTCTATTTCTATCAAACATTAAGTGAATTATTTCCAAAATATTGGTGAATATAAATATGTATAAACGTTTTGTTCGATATATATCAAAGTAGCATTTCTGCAAAGGAAGTATTGAAGAAATTAGAGTCAAGCTACATGCAAGAAGACGCTACAAGTAAGAAGATTCTTGTTTCTCAATTCAATCATTATAAAATGATTGATAATAAATCTTTAATTGAACAAATGCATTAGATTGAACGCATTCTTAATAACTACAAACAACATCAAATGCACATGGATGAAACTATTATTGTATCCTCCATAATAGAAAAATTTCCACCTTCCTAAAAAGATTTCAAAAAATCCATGAAACATAAGAAAGAGGACATATCTCTTGATCAATTGGGTAATCACCTTCATTTAGAAGAAGTGTACCGTAAATAAGAGGATGCTAAAAATCGATTTTCTCATGAAAAGGTCCATGTAATGGAGGAAGGAAATTCAAGCAAAACTTTTAAGAAAAGAAATCGAGATTCTGATAAATCTCATGAAAAACACAATGATAATGATAAACAAAGAAAGAAAAGAAAATGAAGTTTTTATCATTGTGGAAAACCAGGATACTTTAAAAATGAGTGCAAGTTCTTGAAAAGGAAGAACAAAGAGAAAATTCAAGTGCAACAAAAGATAATATTGTTGCTGTCATTTCTGAACTCAGCATGATTGAAGATGTTGAATCTTGGTGGATAGACTTTGGTGCTACCCGCCATGTGTGAAAAAACAAAGAACTAATTGATACCATTGATGAAGAAGATGAAAGTATTTTGCAAATGGAAAATGCCTCAATTGTCTAAGTCAAAGGAAAAGGAACAGTGGAGATTGAATTCACTTCTGGAAAAACACTTACTCTTAAAGATGTATTTTATGTTCCTAAAGTTAGGAAGAACTTGATTTATGTACCTTTACTTAATAAGTTTGATTTCAAATTTGTATTTGAGGGGAGATAAATTTATTCTCTCCAAAGGGGGTATGTTTGTAGGGAAGGGTTATGTGAGAATATGTTCAAATGTAATGTTGTTAGTAACTATAATAATAATATGATTTCAACTTATATCATTGACTCATGTGATTTATGGCATATGCAACTAGGACATGTTAACTTTAGAAAATTGAATGATATGATGAAATAAAATTTAATTTCGAGTTTTGATAAAAATTTAAATTCATGTACTACTTGCATGCTAACTAAAATCACAAGATAACCTTTTAAAATAGTTGAAAGAAGTTCTAAGGTATTAGATTTAATTCACTCTGATGTATGCGATTTACATGGTTGACCTACAATTGGTGGTAAAAAGTATTTTGTCACTTTTATTGATGATTGAACTCGATTTTGTTATGTTTATTTAATGCACTCTAAAAATGAAGTTTTTGACAAATTAAAAATATTTAAAGCACAAGTATTTAAAACATTAAAAATATTTAATGCACTCAACATAAAACTTTTATTAAGTGTTTTAGAAGTGATAGGGGAGGAGAATTCTACCATCCTGATTATTTTGAGTCCACTGATATTGTCCATCAAGAAACTGCACCATATTCTCCACAACAAAATGGAATTGCAGAAAGGAAAAACAGGGTATTAGAAGAAATGGTGAATGTCATGTTATCCTATTCTGGTTTATCTAAAGGTTATTGGGGTGAAGCCATGCTAAATGCATGTTATTTGTTAAATAGAGTTCCAAATAAAAGGAACAAGATAACTCCATATGAACTCTATACGAAAAGAAAACTCAATCTTAATTATATAAAAGTTTGGGGATGTAGAAAAATTGTTAAGATTCCTAAACCAAAAAGAAAGAAATTGGGAGAAAGAGAAATTGAAAGTGTATTTATGGGCTATGTTGAAAATAGCAAGACATATAGATTCATGGTTATTAAATCTAATGACTCATATCCTATCAACACAGTGATTGAGTCAAAAAATGCAATTTTTCAAGAAAATCAATTTAACTCAATTCCACATCCCAAGGAAATTGTACATTCTAGTGTACAAAGTCTAGAAAATAATGTATCTAATAATGATACTTTGACATGTTTAGAACCTAGAAGAAGTAAAAGAGTCAGAAAAGAGAAAAGTTATGGACTAGACTTATTTATGTTCCTTGTAGAAGGTACAAATGATTCCATTAATAGTTATGGACCAATCTGCTATAATTTAGAGAGTAACCCAGACACATATGAAGAGGTAATAAAGTCTTAAGACTCTGCCTTTTGGAAAGAAGCCATCCAAGAGGAAATGGACTCAATTATGGGGAATAAAGCATGAAAATTAGTAGACCTTCCACCTGAATCCAAATCAATAGGCTGTAAATGGATAAGAAAATGAAAGTTGATGGAACAATTGATAAATTCAAAGCTAGACTTTTTGCAAAAGGATTTACACAAAAAGAAGGTATCAACTACTTTGATACTTATGCACTTGTTGTAAGAATTTCATCCATAAGAGTGCTTTCGGCACTAGCTTCTATCTATAAGTTTGTAATCCATCAAATGGATGTTAAAATTGTTTTCCTAAACAAAGAGTTAGCTAAAGAGGTGTATATGAAACAACCTGTTTGATTTGTCATCAAAGGACAAGAACATAAAGTGTGTAAATTGATTAAATCTTTATATAGTTTAAAACAAGCACTCAAACAATGGCACCAAAAGTTTGATAAAGTTGTGCTTTCTAATGGATACAAAATAAATGAATCTGACAAGTGTATTTATAGTAGATTTCACAATGGAAATGGCGTTATGATTTGGTTATATGTGGATGATATGTTAATCTTTGGCACCAATTTAGATGAGGTAGAAAAAACTAAAACTTTCTTATCAAAGAATTTTGATATGAAAGATTTAGGTGAAGCAAATGTGATTTTATGAATTAAAATCATAAGAGATGATGTAAATATTGGTTTTATAATGATGAAATTATACTATTAAAGTGATTGTAAGTACTTGAAAATAGATACTTCTCAAAGGTTAAAAGTACTTGGACCATAAGTATAAAGTTTGAAGGTTGAGTTTTATTTTTATAGACATATAGCATGAATTTGCTGTAATACATATTATGGGTGTATTTCTAATATAGTTTACCTATGTGAGAATGAAGTGAGGTCACTTCAAAGAGTTAAAGGACTTGACTCTTAAATTCTCATCAAAAGGGTACACGACACAAGATCTTATCAAATGTGTCATCTTTATAATTCTTTCGATAGCACCGAGATTTCATGGGAAAGTTGTGCACATTTGTTCTATTTTAAAAAAATCACGAATAACCAAATAATTCTATTTTATTTGTTAGATAATATAAATAAAGATATGATATATTATATGTAAATAACTAAAATACCCTTGTAAGAAAACTATATTTATTTTAAACTTTCAATTAATTTTCATATTTTTATAATTTTGAATATTTATCTACTAAATTATATAAAAAGACAAAATTACCCTTGTGATAACATCATAAATATTTTTTAAGTTAATTATTAATATTTCCTTTTTAAGTTTCATATCAACTTCTATTAATTTTTTTACATTTATATTTTATTAGATTTAAATTTTAAATTTTGGATTATATTTTATAAATTGTTTTTTATATTTATATTTCAATTTCATATTTAAAACTATATTTTATAAAGTTGATTGAGTAAATCACTATTTTTATTCCATCTTGCTAGTTTTTAACTCAGCTCATATTCATGATAGGAATTTCAACTAGAGAGATAGAATATGATAGAGTTCTGGGTTAACTTATCATATCATATTGGTTCATCAAGCACTCGATTCAAACCTGATATGATAACTTATTCATATCCTATGTCTCATGTTATTCATTAAACAGGCCTTTAATAGCGTTACTCACCATTATGCTTGGAGTGGTATTGCTCACCATTATGGTGTTAGCTATTGATAAACCACCGATAATTGAGAAAACATATGAAAAATCACAACCTAAGACCACTCATGAGTTACACCCACACATTGTTAAACCTAACTGTAGAACGAGAAACACAATAAACGGAGGAGTGAGGTTTGAATTGTGTTTTATTTGAAAACTATTTTAACAAGGCTAATGAAAAAGGGATGAAAACAAAGCAAAAAAAAAAAGACACAACCAATTTATCCTAATTCACTATCAACTCGGTAGCTATGTCCAGCTCCTTCAACCTGAAGGATGTAATCCACTAATTCACCAATTGAATTACACTTCCACTGAACACCTACTAGTCAATATATTCTTGAAATTGATTATGCGAATATATTCATGAAGTTTCGTATAAAATCTTCTGAGATTGATTCACCATTAAACCTTATCCAATATATTGTTGAAATTGATTATGCGAATCTTGATATGGAGACACAAGGAGCAAAGGATATTGTGATCAGATTATTTCGCATAGACATTCAGGGTGTTTATCATAGGATACACAAAAGATTTGTCTTTTTCATAGCGTTGACTATTATTAAAATGTTGACTTATCAGAGTGTTGATTTATCAAAGCGTTAACTATTATTAGAGTGTTGACTTATCAAAGTGTTGAATTCTCAAAGCGGTTATCAGAGTCAGACGATCACCTGCTTGTCACATTTATCAGAGGCAGAATAGTCAGATACTTGTTGTAGTCGTCAAAGCCAAACTAATCAAAGCATCACTTGTAATAACAAAATCACCAAAGGTGTATTTCAGAACGCGCTCACCAGACTTAGAGTACAAAAATTAAAAGCGGAGTCTTAGTGTTCTTTTAACTTAGATCAGACATAAGAGGATGCAGCGTGAACTGAAAAGGAATAACTTGTTATGAAGGCTGCACACTAAAATAAAACATTAGTGTTTTAAATTGTTCCCACAAAATAATGTTGTTATAATCAAAAACACGTAAGGATCATAGTTCTTCAAACCAACTTGGTCTAACATTAACTACATATGGCCAAGGACAACACCCATTAAGAAACCACATTTGTTAGGAACCCGACACATCAAAAGTTGTCATGGGCCTCCATCTAACGAGAAGCTATGTCCTCCTAAAAAAATCATTTTTGACAAACCATCTAACAAGAAACCACTATTTTACGAATTACACAAAATTGACAAGTTGATCTATAATCCACCACTTTTTCATCTCTAAACTATAATCCCCCATATATTTTCTACTACATATATAAAATCCAAAAATGAATAACCACTACCATTGAAAAATATGGCATTCAATTTTTGGTCTATTGAAAGTGCTCCTGAATAGAAACTTGAGGGCTTGTTGGCGGAATAGAGTGATCAAGTCTCAAGGTGTATAGGGTAAATGTTTACTGAATGAATGATATCCCTTGAGTGACATGTAACCTCTCTATTTATAGACCTCGAGACTAGGGTATCTCAAGTTGCAAGGCTTGGTAACGACTTCCCTTTCCTTGGCCCCTCATCATGGATTTCTACACGTTCTTACCTGACTTCCATGTGGTGAGTTGGGAAGGGACGCTACCCAGATCCTAAGTTGGACTTATTGGCCTTGGGACTTTCTACTATGGCTCTTATTGTTGGGTGTCAATTTTACCCCATCTGGCCCAATATGACATGCTGATCTATAGCCCCCTAAGCATGAGGCCTTACAGGGTGAAATGCTTTAGTTGAGACCGAAGTCCTCAACGACTAAAAGTTCAAAAACACCATTTGTTGCCAGAGGTTCCTGAACTCTCGAAAAGTATGGTGCGTCGGGTAGGATTTTAATCTCTGATGATAGGGACGTACTTTAATCCCTATAGATTTGGTGCTAAATGGATTTTGAAATGCATATGTTAGTTCAATCAATCATTTTCCATCAAGTTCCAGTTGCAGGTATCGTTTCACTACCAGACTAGTGTCCAAATTCATTGGTTGTGATTGTAGATAAACTTAAATTAAAGGGTCATCACTAAAAAGACATTCATATAATGGTGTTTGTTTCAATTGCAAGGGTAAGGCGCCTATTGGTACCAACAGTGATGAGCCTCTGTTATAAATGTAAGATCAATCATTTTAGGATAAACTTCTTTTTCAGGTAACTTTCTGTCTTTCCTTATTTTTTTTTGTAATTTGAGAAAATATTCAATTATGTTGAATAATAGTACGATATATTCGTCAAAGAAAATCGATATATTGTAATGTATACCGGTTAAATAATATGTATCTTATGTGATTTTTTTTTGTAGATATTTATTAAACAATATAGTATTATATTCATTGTGAATAAAAAATATTTGAAACATAGTGTTGGAACCAAGTTGGTTTCGCATTTAGAGTTTTGATGTTAACAAAAGTATTTTATGAGAATAATATATTTGACTTCAAAGAGTATGAAAGAAGATTCATGTTTTTGAAGAAAATCTAAAGTAAGATTTGATTCAAATTTATAATTGAAGAAAATCTAAAATAAGATTTGATTCAAATTTATAATGGATGAAAAATCTAAAATAAGATTTGATTCATATTTATAATTGAAGAAAATCTTTCACCAAGTTGAAAACTAAATATGGTCAAGATTTGAAGAAGATTTGAAAAATATTTGAAGAAGATTTGAAGAATATTTGAAGAAGATTTGAAGAAGATTTGAAAAATATTTGAAGAAGATTTGAAGAATATTTGAAGAAGATTTGAAGAATATTTGATCAACATTTAATGAAGATTTGAAGAATATTTGACTTGAAGAATTTACAAAGTCAATCAACAGAAAATAGGAACATAATCATTATGAAGAATTTACAAAGTCAATCAACAGAAAATAGGAACATAATCATTATGAAGAATTTACAAATTCAATCTACACAAAATAGGAACAAAATCAATTTGAAGAATTTACGAACTCAATCTAAACAAGATAGAATTCAGAATTAAATAAGGATTAAATTGAAGCCCAAATTTTCACTATAAATAGACACTCAAGGCTGAAGGAGAAAAGCATCAAAAGCAGAAAAGAGTAGAAGAACTCAAGCTCAAGATTCCAAAATCATCTTAGAGTTCAAAGAGAGAAACACTTGTTTGAATAAGAAATATTTTTTGAGTGTTCTTTTCTTAAAGTGTGAGAGTTATTATTATTATCAGCTTTGTTAGAAGCAACTACTCAAGTTTCAATCTCTTGTATCCAACCCGTTAGTGGTTTAGTTCCTTCTTCAATCTGGGGTCATTAGGTTGTTAGGAGAAGACTTGGCTTGTAGGGTCAAGGTGGTTAGTTCCTCAAAAGTCTGGGGTTGTCAAGCTGTTTGGGAAGACTGGCTTGGAGGGTCAGGTGCTTTGTAATTCAAGGTTGTTGAATTAGTGGATTAAAGCCTTCTGAATGAGGGGACTGGATGTAGCCAAGTTAGTGGTGAACCAGGATAATTCTACGCGTCAAATTATTTATGCTTTCATTGATTGCTGCTTCTAAATTCGATTGCTTCTACTCCAAGTAAGTCACCAAAACCAAACTAATTTTTAATTATTTATAAATTATCAAAAAGGTATCAACTTTGTGCATACAAAATTCAACCCCTCCTTCTCGTGTTCGCACCTTCAATTGGCATCAGAGCTCGGTCTCTAGACTGAGCACTTTACAATGTTTGAGAAAAGATCCAAGGGTTCAATATGTCTGGATTCAGTGAAGAAGCTGCTACGGGAAATATCAACAGACCACCTCTGTTTGATGGAGAACGTTTTGAGTATTGGAAAGACAGGCTGAGAAGTTTCTATATTTCACAAGATCCTGAACTTTGGGACTTGGTGGAAGATGGCTATATTGCTCTGAAGAATACTGATGGTATTGAAATTCCAAGAAAGGAGATAAATGCTGATCAGAAGAAGATGTACAAGATGCATCATAAGTCCAGAACATTCGTGATAAATGCAATCACCTTCAAGGAGTTTGACAAGTGCACCAACAAAGAGACAGCAAAGAGTATTTATGATAGTCTGATTCTAACGTATGAAGGAAGCAAGCAAGTTCAAGAAGCAAATGCCAACCTCTTAGTCAAAAAGTATGAGTTGTTCAAGATGGAAGAAGATGAAGACATTGAAACAATGTTTTCCAGATTCCAGATCCTGGTATCAGGATTAAAGGTACTTGAGAAGAGTTATTTTACTGCTGATCATGTGAAGAAAATTCTTAGGAGTCTGACAAGTAAGTGGAGACCTAAGATCACTGTCATTTAGGAAGCAAAAGATCTTAATACACTAAAGCTGGAAGAATTAATCAGCTCTCTCAGATCACATGAAATTGAGCTTGAAGAAGATGAGCCCAAGAAGAAGAACAAGACTCTCACCTTGAAATCTAAGCAGAAGAAGGTTCTAAAGGCAACATCAGATTCAGAGGATAGTGATTCAGATAATCAGAATCTGAACTCAGAAGAAGATGAGATCGCTTTCATAACCAGAAAAGTTCGAAAGATGTGGCACAACAGAAAGAAGAAATTTCCACAAAGATATTCCAAGCAATCCAACAAAGGAAATGATGATAAAAGCATTATCTGCTATGGATGCAATGAACCTGGACATATCAAGTCCGAATGTCCAAATATGGAGAAAGGAAAAAGGAAAGATTTCAGCCCCAAGTAGAAGAGTTTGATGGCTACATGGGATGATTCTGAGGAATCCTCTGACGATGAACAAGTAGATTTAGGTATGATGGCTCATACCAACTCTACCTCTAGATCCAACACAGATTCTGACTCTGAAGGTGAATCCACAGATGAAGAAAGTGAGGTATTTTTTGAATTTACTCGATCTGATTTAATTACTGCTATAAATGATTTTTTAAATATTAATCACAAGTTGTCTTTAAAACTAAAAACACTTAGGAAAGAAAATACAAATCCAATTGAAAATGTTAATGTTTTAAAGAATGAAAGTACTGAATTTAAAACAGAAAATACAAATCTGAAAACTGATATTACTGAACATAAAATAGAGAATGCAAATCTGAAAACTGATATTACTGAACTTAAAACAGATAATGCAACTCTGAAAACTGATATTATTGAACTTAAAACTGAAAATGCAAATCTGAAAACTGATATTGTTGAACATAAGGCTGAAAATCTAACTCTGAAAAGTAATTATAGTTCAACATCAATTGAAAATACCATATGTAACTCTTATAAGCATGAAGAAGTATTTCAAGATTTTATTAATAATGGTATGGAAAGAAGCAAGTATGCATCTATGATTTATGGGGTTAGTAGGAATGGTAAAAGAAGAATAGGATTTCAAGAAAAAGTAATTGAATCTAAGTTTATTCCCTCTGATGATTTATGCACTATTTGCTATAAGAAAGGTCACAGTAAAATATCTTGTCTTATGTTAACCACATGGAAATACAAGAAATCTTTCAGATCTATCAAACCAGGACCCAACCAAATTTGGGTACCAAAAGATACAATTGTTTATGTTGCAGATGTTCTAAGCAATCAAATTGAAACACCAGTCATGGTGCCTGGTCAATGGATGCTTGCAATATATGAAGGCAAAAAGGTCTATGTCCCAAGCTCTACCAAACAGAAGCCAACTGACTCTGTTGGAAGCAGGAATAGTCAACACAATACTCATCAGAACCATAACCATATGATGAATCTGAAATATCTGGAGTATCAACAGACTCAAAACTGGCAGAGAAATCATACATATCAACAGAACTGGAACTACCATAAGAATCAGAATTACCATAAGAGAAACCTGATACATCAGGAGAACCAGAAGTGGCAGATTAAAAGTCAGAATCAAGAGACTTCCTTGAACACTCCAGTCAAATTCATGAAGACTACAAACCTGGATGGGAATTCAAATCCCTTCATCCAGACTCTCTAATAAGAGAATATGAAAACTCAGAATCTGAAAACCACAAAAGAAGAACTAAAAGGGTTTTCATAGTGAAACTGAAATTGTTAACATATAGGTGATATCTTTCTTTAAATTTAATTATTTTCTGATATTATGTTTATTGTGATAACAAGAAGCTTGATCATAAAAATCAAAGCTAGATAAGTATTTTGCAGGTTCTCAAGAATTTAAGAGGAATGATGTTTATGATCTAGTACCTAGACCAGCGAAGAACATTATTGGGAACAAGTGGGTTTTCTGAAACAAGCTAAATGAAAAAGGTGAAGTGGTCAGAAATAAGGCAAGACTTGTCGCACAAGGCTACAGTCAGCAAGAGGGCATTGATTACACTGAGACATTTGCTCCAGTGGCCAGGTTAGAAGCTATTCGTATCCTACTTTCTTTTGCTGCAAATAATAACATTAGATTATTTCAAAAGGATGTTAAAAGTGCTTTTCTAAATGGTTATATAAGTGAAGAAGTCTATGTTAAATAACCCCCAGGTTTTGAAAGTTCTGAATTTCTAAATCATGTTTTTAAAGTTAGGAAATCCTTGTTTGGTCTAAAACAAGCACCTAGTGCATGGTATGATAGACTTAGTAACTTCTTGCTTAAAAATAACTTTGAAAGAGGACAAGTAGACAATACACTTTTTAGAAAATCAATAGGAGATAACATTCTTATTATTCAAATTTATATTGATGACATTATATTTGGATCTACTAATGGCACTCTTTGTCAAGAATTTTCTAAATTGATGCAGCTTGAATTTCAAATGAGTATGATGGGAGAACTTAAGTTCTTCTTAGGGATACAAATTCAGCAAAGTCAAAAAGGTATATACATTCATCAAACCAAATATACCAAATAGCTTCTTAGGAAGTTTAAGATGAGTGATTGCAAACCTATGGCTACCTTACTGCTTCCAGACCTGACATCATGTTTAGTGTATGTGTATGTGCAAGATTTCAAGCTGACCCTAGGGAATCACATTTAACTACTGTTAAGAGAATCCTTAGATACCTAAAAGGCACTACCAACCTTACCTTGTTCTACACGAAATCTTATAAGTACAAACTTAGTGGATACTGTGATTCTGATTATGCTGGAGATAAACTTGAAAGAAAGAGCACCAGTGGCAACTGCACATTTTTAGGTGACAACTTAATATCTTGGTCAAGTAAGAGACAAAACACCATTGCAATGTCAACAGCAGAGGCTGAGTACATTTCAGCAGCTAGCTGCAGTTCTCAACTACTTTGGATGAAACATCAACTGGAAGACTACAACATTCTAGAATCCAACATTCCCATATATTGCGATAACACTTTTGCCATTTGTCTGGCCAAAAACCCTATTTTACATTCTAGAGCTAAACACATAGAGATCAAACACCACTTCATTAGGGACTTTGTTAAAAAAGGAGTACTAAACATTCAATTTGTAGACACTGAACACCAATGGGCTAACATATTCACCAAACCACTACCTGAAGATAGGTTTGACTTCATCAAGAAAAACCTAAATCTTACCTTCAAAGTGTTGGAACCAAGTTGGTTTTGCATTTAGAGTTTTGATGTTAACAAAAGTATTTTATGAGAATAATATATTTGACTTCAAAGAGTATGAAAGAAGATTCATGTTTTTGAAGAAAATCTAAAATAAGATTTGATTCCAAATTATAATTGATGAAAATCTAAAATAAGATTTGATTCAAATTTATAATTGAAGAAAATCTAAAATAAGATTTGACTCAAATTTATAATGGATGAAAAATCTAAAATAAGATTTGATTCATATTTATAATTGAAGAAAATCTTTGACCAAGTTGAAAACAAAATATGGTCAAGATTTGAATAAGATTTGAAGAATATTTGAAGAAGATTTGAAGAAGATTTGAAAAATATTTGAAGAAGATTTGAAGAATATTTGAAGAAGATTTGAAGAATATTTGAAGAATATTTGAAGAAGATTTGAAGAAGATTTGAAAAATATTTGAAGAAGATTTGAAGAATATTTGAAGAAGATTTGAAGAATATTTGATCAACATTTAATTGAAGATTTGAAGAATATTTGATCAACATTTAATTGAAGATTTGAAGAATATTTGATCAACATTTAATGAAGATTTGAAGAATATTTGATTTGAAGAATTTACAAAGTCAATCTACACAAAATAGGAACATAATCATTCTGAAGAATTTACAAAGTCAATCTACACAAAATAGGAACAGAATCAATTTGAAGAATTTCCGAACTCAATTTAAACAAGATAGAATTCAGAATTAAATAAGGACTAAATTGAAGTCCAAATTTTCACTATAAATAGACACTCAAGGCTGAAGGAGAAAAGCATCAAAAGCAGAAAAGAGTAGAAGAACTCAAGCTCAAGATTCCAAAATCATCTTAGAGTTCAAAGAGAGAAACACTTGTTTGAATGAGAAATATTTTTTGAGTGTTCTTTTCTTAAAGTGTGAGAGTTATTATTATTATCAGCTTTGTTAGAAGCAACTACTCAAGTTTCAATCTCTTGTATCCAACCCGTTAGTGGTTTAGTTCCTTCTTCAATCTGGGGTCGTCAGGTTGTTAGGCGAAGACTTGGCTTGTAGGGTCAAGGTGGTTAGTTCGTCAAAAGTCTGGGGTTGTCAGGCTGTTTGGGAAGACTGGCTTGGAGGGTCAGGTGCTTTGTTATTCAAGGTTGTTGAATTAAAGAATTAAAGCCTTCTGAATGAGGGGACTGGATGTAGCCAAGTTAGTGGTGAACCAGGATAATTCTACGTGTCAAATTATTTATGCTTTCATTGATTGCTTCTACTCCAAGTAAGTCACCAAAACCAAACTAATTTTTAATTATTTATAAATTATCAAAAAGGTATCAACTTGGTGCAAACACAATTCAACCCCCCCTTCTCGTGTTCGCACCTTCACATAGTATTACTATCATTTTTGTTCTAAAAATCTAGCACCGAAACTCACACACACTAGTAGAAATATGAGGAATTGCAATTTCAAACATGCACTCAACATATCAAATATCTTAGTAGTTTTTACACCATTTCAACTACATTTATATACATTATTATTAGACTTCCTTTGTAGGTATATCAATTTTTTAATAGGAGATAATTTTTTATAGAATAAAATTATCAATTATAATATGCCAAAAACAATAATTATCATTTATAATAGTATTGTTTCAATGAATAAGGAGGGGATGATGTTGGGGAGGCCGATGGAGCACATGAGCAACAACGGGTCAAATGCTCTAGGATTCCAAGGGAATTTGACATCACATTTCTACCTAGAAACTTAAGGTAATGTGTATATTGGTCAATCTCTTATATATCTAACATTTGACTCATTCATAGTCTATGTGGGACTCAACCACTCACATTTGAATTCAACAATATGTCTTTCAAGTGTGAGTCTCTTACATCACATACTTGCACTATTGTTAAAATCAATGGAACATGCTTCCTGACTACACTATTAGGAACACTTTCAATACAAAGATCCAATATAACAGGATCTACTTCTGCTCCCTCATAAAGATAAACTAAGGCTCTGATACCACTTGATGGGAATATAAACAAAAAGAGAAATTTAAATAACAATCAAAACACAAGAATATAATGTGAAAACTCCAAAATCGGAGAGAAAACCGCGACCGTTGTACCATGCTATTTAATGTTATAAAGTCCTTGAGTAAAATTTGAATTAATAGCATATATAAATTGGGAATAGAGTATCCATGTTAAAGTTGGAATAATGGTATCCATTATCGAGTGGATGGCTCGATTGTGAGATACTATAGAACTTTATTCTTAAATATACGTAGTGAAGTTCTGTTATAAAGGGCGATAATAATATAATCAGGACTATTATGTGTGTGAATTGATAACCCTATCTCACATGTTATAGATATGAAATATCAAGTCACAACATAGGTACACATTAGAATACATGTGTACTAGATTGACCCGCCATGAGAATATTACATAATGTGTTATGTAAGTGTCATAAGTTATTCTCGTAGTGATAGTAATGTATGTCACCCTTTGACCTAAAACACTATGGTCCCTACATGAGAAGTTGAGTGTTTTATTGTCGTCAAGCATTAAAATAACAAGGCAATTATAAAGTCGATTAACTGGATTCTCAAAGAGTCATGTAGCAGGACATCAGTGACCTAACTGTGATTTACCCCATCTACATAACATGAGTAATATTTTTTGGCCCAGTGAAAGAGTATGACTATAAAATGCATAGTCCTGCTGAAAAAAGTTAATATGATATATTGATCTTACTTATTGTTACTAAGTATGTCTGGGTATCAAGGAACATAATATTGAACTATTCAAGAGTGACACATACTATTTCTGCAAAATAAAATTCTAAATTATGAGCTGCCTAATGGTGTGGAAGAGAAAGGACAACATCTGATCCTTGAGTTATAGATGCTATTGGCTGATACAACACCAGACCTATGGGAAGATTACCTTCGACGGAGGAGTAACATAAAAGAGGGGTGCTCAATGGGGTGCACAATTTATCATGTGTGTTTGTTTCAATGACATATTTTTGGCTAGACATAGAGGAGTTAGAACCAATGGATTGTGTTTCATACTTCCATCCTTTTAAAGAAAAGGCAAGGGACACCGTAGAAAAAAAAAGGTGAAGAATCTAGTTTGAGTGGCTTCAATATGGAGTTTATGGAAGATGAATAATTTTTTTTAAGGGAGACGTAGGCGACATAGACTCTGTCTTCTACAATATTAGAACACTTTCTTGACTTTGATTTCTAGCTAAGTCTAAGTTCAAGACTTGTTACATTTGTGTTCTAATACCTTAATTTGTATACAAAGTGATTAATATCTTATTTTTACAATGAGTTAGAGTAGGAATTTTGACATGAATATCCTACTTTGTAGGAAAACTAACTGAATTGCCCCACTCCGAAAAAAATATACGGGGTTGCCCTACTTTTTAGCCCCAGTTGCTGATCGCAACTTGGGGATGCGACGAGCTGAAGGAGTTATTTTTTACGTTATAGTAGGAGGTCGCATCCTGGGGATGCGACCATGTACTGAGGATGTTTTTTTTTTTGTTACATTTTATTTATGAGTATAATTATTATTTAATTAATTAAAAATAATTAAAATATTTTAAAAATCAAAATAATAATAATAAATAGAATACATTATTAAATAATAATTATAATTATTATTGTTATTATTATTTTAATTTTAATAATATTATTAATATTAGTGATTTATTGTTAATTTAAATTAATTATAAATAATTAAAATATTTTAAAAAAAACAAAATAATAATAATAATAAAATAAAATACATTATTAAATAATAATAATAATAATTTTAATAGTAACAATAATTTTAATAATATTATTAATATTAGTGACTTATTGTTAATTTTAATTAATTATAAATAACTATAACAGTTAAAAAATAAAAATACTAATAATAAATTAAATTACGTTATTAAGTAATATTAATAATAATAGTTTTAATAATAATAATAATAATAATAATAAAAAGAAAATTATATTAATAAACTAAAATAAAAATACATTAAATTGAAAGAAAAAATACATTAATTGAAAATAAAAAAATACATGAAATTAAAATTAATTATTTCCATCCTCCAATTCCACAACTACGCGGCCGTCTAACCCTTTGTATGGCTTGAGGTTGTTGTGGTTGATCATCAATTTGATCATTATCCTCGTTATAATGTGTATGTGGATTAGAAACAGCCGTACAAAGGGCTAGACGAGTTCGAAGACCGCGTAGACGTGGAACTGGAGGACATTTAGATGGAAATAATTAATTTTAATTTCATGTATTTTTTTATTTTCAATTAATGTATTTTTTCTTTTAATTTAATGTATTTTTATTTTAGTTTATTAATATAATTTTCTTTTTATTATTATTATTATTATTATTATTATTAAAACTATTATTATTAATATTACTTAATAATGTAATTTAATTTATTATTAGTATTTTGATTTTTTAATTGTTATAATTATTTATAATTAATTAAAATTAACAATAAGTCACTAATATTAATAATATTATTAAAATTATTGTTACTATTAAAATTATTATTATTATTTAATGTATTTTATTTTATTATTATTATTATTATTATTATTTTGGTTTTGGTTTTTTAAATATTTTAATTATTTATAATTAATTTAAATTAACAATAAGTCACTACTATTAATAATATTATTAAAATTAAAATAATAATAATAATTATTATTATTATTATTTAATAATATATTCTATTTATTATTATTATTATTTTGATTTTTAAAATATTTTAATTATTTTTAATTAGTTAAATAATAATTATACTCATAAATAAAATGTAACAAAAAAAAACATCCTCAATACATGGTCGCATCCCCAGGATGCGACCTCCTACAATAACTTAAAAAATAAATTCTTCAGCTCGTCGCATCCACAGGTTGCGATCAGCAACTGAGGGTAAAAAGTAGGGCAATCCCGTATATTTTTTTAGGAGTGGGGCAATTCAGTTAGTTTTCCTAAAAAGTAGGATATTCATGTCAAAATTCCGTTAGAGTACTCGTTGTAGACTAATGCACACGTATATCCCCATTTTGCTAAAAACTCTCCAAAATGCCCCACTCAAAAAAAAAAATACCAGAATGCCCTACTTTTTAGCCCCAGTTGCAGATCGCAACCTGGGGATGCGACCATCCAAAGAAAAAAAATTTCC
>JBBPBP010000001.1:28519378-28535430 GCA_037974735.1 Cicer chorassanicum
TTTTTAAATAATTTCAACGTTACCCTTTAAGTGAGGTTCCGTTAAGAAAAAGTTAAAAAATCTCTTATCTAGATCATTGCATATGTTCATCAAACCTTTAGGAATGATTGCCACTGATCTGAAGTGATGTCTATGGAGTATAAATACCCCATAGCTTCAGTTTTAACAAATCAATCCTACTACCAAACTTAAAACAAACTTAATATTTTTTTGAAATATTTCCAAAACATAAGGGGTAACTTTTTCTAAACACGGAGGAAGAATTTTTTTTAACTTTTTCTTAACGAAACCCCACTTAAAGGGTGACGCTGAAATTATTTAAAAACATAAAGGACCAAATCGAAAAAAAAAAAAAAGATAAAGGACTAAATCGTTAACTGAAATTAAGTTAAGGGACTACGGGTGGCATTTAGCCTATAATACATGTTAATGACAAAATTACTCTCGTAAGAAAATTATATTTATTTTACAAATTTAAATAAATATAAATATTTTTATAATTTTGGAAAATAATGTTATTTTTAAATATTATAATTTCAATATATTTTAAATTTATTAAATTATATAAAATGACATAGTTGTAAAATCATACATATTTTTTAAAATTAATTATTAACATTTTATTTTTTAAATTATAATTTATTGGGATAACTGTGTAAATTATTTAAATTATTCTCTTATGTATCTTCTTAGTTCTTCGAAAGTTGATTTGAGAAATAGTATGATATATCTCATTGATTCATCAAAATTTTACCATTATAATATCAATAGTGTATAAAAATTATACTCTTATAATGTTAAATAAAAAAAAGAGCAATGATATTTAAACACAAGATTTGACACAAATACAAACACAAATACATGTGGTCCCCACCTACACAATCTCTCTCTTATCTTTCTTCTTTCCCTTCATTTAATTTCCCCCCTTTTTCTATCTCTTTTTTTCTTCCTTTTATTTTGTTTTTAATCTTCCTCTACAAAAATAAACCCCACACATTCATTTTCCCTTTCTACCATAATTCTTCCTTCTTCCTTTTATCAGACGAAATATAATCTGGTTAATGGCTTTAAGAAACATGGTTAATGATGTGAACAACTTGGTTAACGGATTCGAACTGAAAACTTGAGCATTTTAATCAAACATGATATAAACCTGATTAATAACTTAAAAAATTGCACAACTGCGTTAATGGATTTGAACAGAAAGTTTGGTCATTCTTGTTAGATAAAATATAATCTGGTTAATGGTTTTAAGAAACGTGGTTAATGCTGTGAACAACTTGGTTAACGGATTCGAACTGGAATAAAAGGAAGAAGGAGGAATTATGGTAGAAAATGAAGATGAATGTGTGGGGTTTATTTTTGTAGAGGAAGATTAAAAGAAAAGGAAAAAAATAGAGATAGAAAAAGGGGAAAATTAAATGAAGAGAGACAAGAAAGAGAAGAGAGAGATTGTAGAGGTGGGGACCACATGTATTTGTGTAGAAACTTGTGTTCAAATATCATTTATCTAAAAAACAGAATATAAGGTCACACTCCACACTAATAAATTGCATGCGCTAAAGCTTGCTTGAAGTTGGGCATTAATTAAATTGCATTTGTTTATCTATAATTGGGTTGGTCTCTTTCTGCCTTCAATCAGGTAGAAGACACATATTTAATTTTGATTGATGACATCTCATTGGGTTACTTTACCCAATTTTTGGTTTGTCACCTAATAACCACCTCAAACGACTATAAATTGGTATTTTTTTTATCAATAACCCTCGTTTGCAAAAAAAAAA
Source organism: Cicer chorassanicum (assembly GCA_037974735.1). Taxonomy (NCBI): domain Eukaryota; kingdom Viridiplantae; phylum Streptophyta; class Magnoliopsida; order Fabales; family Fabaceae; genus Cicer; species Cicer chorassanicum. The sequence continues at coordinate 28,521,163 of JBBPBP010000001.1, forward strand.
ATCACAAAAATGCCCTCCCTTGAACAAAATTTAACAAAATGTCTCTTTTTAAAAACTAACTACAAGTAGCCATTTGCAATAGCGACTTCCTTAAGGAAGTCCGCATTGCAAATGGCGACTTCCCAAAGGTGTTTTTTTTTTTTAAAAAAAAAAATTGTTTTTTTTGAATTTTTATTATATATATAATTAATATAATTCATAAAAAAAGTAACAAAAATATATATATAATTAATGTAATTCATAACAAAAATAATAAATATATATATATATAATTAATAAAAAAATTCAGTTTTTTTTTGAATTTTGATTATATATATATAATTAATATAATTCATAACAAAAATATGTATATATATAATTAATATAATTCATAAAAATATAATTCAAATAACAAAAATAATATATATATATATATATATATATAAAGTTAATATAATTTATAAAAATACATAATAATACATAAAAATACATAAATATAAATTTTAAATTACATAGATTGACTAGAGCTGACTGTAACATTTGAACAATGTTTTCAAGTATGGCTAGTTAACCGACATAGTCCACATTTTCTTGGTACTTTTTCTTTAACGTCCATTTCAGTTCTAATACAGGTACTATTTGGACGACCTTTTTTAATTCTCCGCATTTCAGGATTGTGATACAATGTTTCACCTTCATATGTGGGCTAATATCCTTCATTGGATATAGGTGGAAACTCTTCTTTGTAGACGTTAAATATATTAACAACCTTGTACACGTCAGGTAGTTGCACCAAATTCTTTAATAGTTCCATTGTTGCATCAAGCCGGGTTTGGTAACGTATCACAAATACAAAGTTATAAAATAGACAATTCACTTATTACTGCTTTAGTTGAAAGATGGAGACTTGAAACCCACACGTTTCATCTTCCAACGGGTGAATGTACCATAACATTAGAAGTCATGCCACCTATGGTATCATGGACAGATGATTTTTTAGATTTGTTAGGAGTCATGCCACCTGAATCTCAAAGAAAATACAATTTTATAAAATTAAAATGGCTAAGAGAAACATTTTCAATGTTAACTCCCGAATCATCAAATGAAGAAATAATTATACATTGTAGAGCATACATTTTAGAATTGATTGACGGCATATTAATGTTTGACAAATCCCACAACAGAGTACATATTATGTGGTTGCACTTGTTGAGAGATTTGCGAGAGACGGGAGAATACAGTTGGGGTTCAGCTTGCTTGGCAACACTTTATAGAGAATTGTGTCGTGCATCTGAACCCGGTGTTATGTGTATCGGTGGATGTTCACATCTACTTCAAACTTGGGCATGGTACCATATGCCATTTCTTGCACCAATATGTAATCTTGAGCCTCATTTTTCGTTCGCAAAAAGGTAAATATCAAAAAAGGTAAATTTTATATTTATAAAACTATTAATTAATTCACTAACATTCAAATTTATTTTCGTAGATATAGTGGAAAGGGTGTGAAATTTGGCGATACACCTCGTTTTCATACCACTAGATATTGATAAAAAATTGATCACATGACCATTAACAATGTAATATATTAAAACATTACATTATTTATATTATTTTATTTTTTCTTATGCATATATTACTAACGAACTTGTTATATATCAGTTTCTCTAGAGGCCCTACCTACATCTAACATACGATAATCCAGAAGACAATTGACTACGGAATGCATCTACATATTTGATTTGTTTCTACATAATAGAAATGCATCAAACCGATAGAGTGAAACTACAATTTGGACTACCTTAAGAAATTCCACATCCCCTGAGGAACATGAAAAAGTATCATAAGGTAGATTTGCATAAACAAGTTGACTATAGTTGGGCATTGTTCTACGAAAATGAGAACAAAGAGTGGAATGAATGAGAGAATCATATTCTTCATGGTCAACCTCTAAATGTTGAATTTAAACCAAGTTATGAATACATGGTTTGGTTTTGCCAAAATTCTAAACGATTTATTTCTGTAGAAAACCAATTGGTTGATCCTTGTGTCAATCCACCCCAACCTCCACCACAATCTAGCCAACATTTTTTTCAGGAATCAATGCCCAACACAACACAACAAAACCAATATTATATACCAACACCTCCTGACACTCAACCGGCTCCTCAAACCTTTACCCAAACACCACTTCCTCATACTTTTACCCACACACCATATCAATCTTACGGGTTCACGCCAAGGGAACAATTTAATTTTGACAGCCAACAACCACATCAAGAAGACAATCGTCGACTATCTTTTGCATCAAGCGAAGAAGATTTGTTGTATAACACGTTCAACTCTCGTTATAATACACCTGAGTTCGCTATCTAGTTACTGAATAATATGTGTCAACAAAGCTTTCAAATTCCAAGCTTTGGGAATGCATATACTCCGTTGAATCAAATATCCAACTGTACTCAAGGTGGAAGTAGTTCTTCTACAACACTTCCTCCTAGACATCCTCAACAGCAAGAAGACGAAGATCAAGAAGAAGAAGAACAAACTCGTGATGTACCAAGGCGTTGTCAAAATCCCGTACGTGTGAGAAAACCTCGACAATGTGGTACTGGAGGTCACCTTCAACATTAATTTTATCGTAACTTTTGAAAAATTTGTGGTTTTTTATGAATAATTTATTTATGTAATTTAAAATTTTATCGTAATTTAAAATTTATATTTATGTGGTACTAAATGAATTGTGAATTATGAATTATTTTTATGTAATTAAAATTTATATTTATGTATTTTTATGAATTATATTAACTATATATATATATATTATTTTTGTTATTTGAATTATATTTTTATGAATTATATTAGTTATATATATATATATATATATGTTATATTTTTGTTATTTTTATGAATTATATTAATTATATATATATGTATATATATTTGTTATCAATTATATTAATTATATATATATATTTTTATTATTTTTGTTATGAATTATATTAATTATATATATATTTTGTTATTTTTTTTATAAATTATATTAATTTTATATATAATAAAAATTAAAAAAAATAACTGAATTATTTAAAAAAAACACATTTGAAAAATTGTCAATTACTATGTGGACTTTCTTGAGGAAGTCGCCATTGCAAATGACAACCAGTAGTTAGTTTTAAAAAAGGGGCATTTTGATTAAAAAAATTCAAGGGGAAGCATTTATGTGTTTTTTTTGGTAAAAGAGAGTTATTGAAAAAAAACTCATAAATTGGAGATATTTTATTAATTAATGGTAACTTTTTAGAAAATAAAAATCTACCGACCAATTTTGAGCGAGTCACATCTATCTATCAACCTTGATTCGACATTCTATTAAAAAAAATAACTTGTATGATAAAATAACATAATAAATTCCAATTTATTTTCCTATAAATGCTATTCTTGTTTTTTACAGTTTCATAATTAGCAATCGAGAAATGGCCTCTAAAAATTCACTAGCATTACTCATGCTTGTAGGGGTGTTGTTCACAACTACGGTGTTGGCAAATAACACACCATTCATAACAGCTAATGAAGAGAAAGTGCCATATGAGAAATCACTACCAAATTATGACACTCGTTATGAAACACTTCCAGTTATCAAACCTAATAAACCGAAGACATCAAAAAATGATAGTAGCCGTATCACCCCATGAAATGTTGTTATCTTTGTATTAAGCTGTTTTGAGATGTCATGTAATATGAGATTTGAATTATCTATTTTTGACTTCTATGTCTTTTCTTACCTTTCTCTCTATATCTCTTTACATTTTGTTTTCTCTCTCATGATTCTCTCTATCCTAAATATCATAATCTCCTAGAGAAAGTAATATAGTATTATATTAGTTGCGAATAAAAAAATATTTGAACCAGAAACTATAATATATTATTATTTTTGTTCTGAAAATATGGATGTGAAATTCACATACATTAATAGAAAAGTGATAAATTGCAGGTTCCAATCTGAAAATTGCATATAATTTCCCAACAACTTTTTCCATTTGAACTACATTTACCAGACTGAACCATAATATTATTATAAAGGTTTAATTAAATTTTTAGTCTCTCTATTTTTACTGATTTATGAAATTGATTCTTCTATTTTAAAAATCGACAATTTTGATATATCTCTATGATTTTTTAACTAAAAAATGACATGTGACATGTTTTAAATAACATGTCATACAATAAGATAATGTATAATTATTAACACCTATAAAATTGGAATAAAACACGTAAAAACTTAATTTTGAACTTCAAATTTTTTTCTTCATATTTTTAATTTAATTAATGACATATGAATAATTAATGTATTTAGATGATTCTATATTATGAAATTGTATATCACGTTATTTAAAATAAGTTTAAATATGTTTTTAGTCCTTGTAAATATAACAGTTTTTAGTTTTAGTCCCTGTAAAATTTTTTGTTTGAATTTCATCCTTGTAATATCAGAAAATTTATTTTTGGTCCTTAACGTCAAGTGAACATTACAAAAAACGTTAATGGACAAAGGGAAACGTGGACCAAACGTTTAAATATATTTTTGGTCCCTGTAAATATAACAGTTTTCAGTTTTAGTCCCTGAAAAATATCTAAAAACTTTATTTTTGGTCTTTAACGTAAAATGAACGTTACAAAAAGAGAAAACAAATAGAGAAAAACGTGAGCCAACAAATAGAGAAAAACGTGGAATACAAATTTAAATAATTATTCTAAATAAATTTAATCGAAGCAGTATTTAAATAACAAATAAAAATAATTTGTATACTTATTTATAATAAAATAAGTATACAAACTCCAATGGAAATACAAATTTAAATAATTATTCTGAACAAATTTAACCGAAACAATATTTAAATAACAAATAAAAATAATTTGTATACTTATTTCTAATAAAATAAGTATACAAACTCCAATGGGAATAAAATCTAAATAATTATTCTAAATAAATTTAACCGAAACAATATTGAAATAACAAATAAAAATAAGTATACAAATTATTCTAATATTTAAATTAATATTCTCATTGAAGTGCTACGATTGATCCACGTTCTCCTCTATTTGTCGGCTCACGTTTTTGTAACGTTCATTTGACGTTGAAGACAAAAAATAAAGTTTTTGGATATTACAGGGATGAAATCCAAACAAATATTTTTCAAGGACTAAAACTGAAAAGTGTTATATTTACAGGGATTAAAAACATATTTACACGTTTGGTCCACGTTTCTCCTTTTTAATTAACGTTTTTTGTAACGTCCACTTGGTGTTAAAGACCCAAAATAAATTTTTCTGATATTAAATGGATGAAATCCAAACAAAAATTTACAGGAACTAAAACTAAAAATTGTTATATTTACGGTAACCAAAAATATATTTAAATATTTAAAATGCGTTAAATTGTCATTTTTTAGTTTAAAAATCTGAGAAATGAATCAAAGCTGTTGACTTTTAAAATAGAATGATCAATTTTTTGAATTGTTTAATGCATATGAACCAAAATTGCAATTAAAAAAAAATAAATCTTAACCTTGTTATAATCTCAAGAGAATAATTGTTTATGATATAATGTCACATTGATTAATAATAATCCTCATGTCCCTTAACTTTGTATATATAACCCATTTTCTTTAGCAGAAGACATTTTTGTATAGAATAAAATTATCAATTATAATATTACTTTATTATATTGGTATTATTTTTTTTATAGATTTCTTATATGGGTAATTAAAAGAGTGATTACAAGCATATTTTTCATATTTATTTATTAGATTAATTGTATGTAATATAACCCGTGTGATACAGTGCACTGGTAAGGCACTATATATGGAGTATATTTCTGTATTTGTTTCTTAATTTTTATATTTTGGAATTCTATTTTGAATTCTTAAGAATTCACTATTGGATAGTAAGAATTGAATATGTTGTTTTAAAATGATGTGTCTCAGTAGGATTCACTTAAAGAACTTTAAGTGGAGATTACCAATAGAGTAGCTGGCATATCACATTTGAGGAAGTATCTCTTCATTGCATCAAGATTAAAATGTCTTGTCATAAGATTAAAAGGTTTTTTTTCAAAAAGTATTCTCCAAGCTTCGATTGAATTTACACAAAGGCTTATATGATTAAAACTAATTATTTAATGCAATAATAGCAACTAATTCTTTGACAACTTTAAAACAATACTACAAACTTTTAATCTATGACCTCAAACTTGTAAAAAATGAATAAAATTAGTTTTTTTTTTATTAATCAGACCTTTTAAATAATTGACGATTTGAATACATTGTTAATTATATAGATAAAATGTTTTAATTTCATCATAAAGCCTAATTAAATTGATATATACTAATATTTTAAAGTTGAATATCTTGTCTTTTGTTTGAAAGTAAGACTCACATTTGTGTATCTGAATTTGAAGGAATGTTTATCACTCTATCTACAAACATAGAAACTTTTAATCTCTTTATGTAGACGACCTTAAACATGCAATAAATGAATGAAAACAGTTGTGACGACCTTGTCTCTTTATGCCCAGAAACAAGAAGTTCGGTAACTGGATTTTGTATATTTCTTTGATCATTATTGATTTCGTGGAGGTCTAAGAAACAAAACACTGTATCTCGTTCATCTTCAGAAGCGGAGTATAGAGCATTAGCGTCAACAACTTGTGAAATTCAATGGATAACATTTCTTTTGCAAGAATTAAATATGGATTTTGATGCCCCTACAACTCTTTATTGCGATAATCAATCAGTCACGAACGTTGCATCAAACCCAACATTCCATGAGAGAACAAAATATATAGAAATTGTTTGTCACATTGTTCGAGACAAACTGCAAAATTGGATTGTTCAAACTCTTGGCCATATCTTCATCAAATATGCTGACAGATTTCTTTACTAAGTCACTTGAACATGCAGCATTCAATTCAATTCTTAACAAGCTGAGAATTCTTAACATACATTCTCCATCTTGAGGGAGGATGTTAGTTTTACATTAGTTAGTTTTATTAGGCCTTTATTTTTGGGTTGTTATAACTATTTTATGTTACAGAGTATTATAAATAGACTCATATTATATTTATTGTTCAATTAATTAATTATGTATATTCAATAAAATAATATCTATTACAATCGAGCTTTTTGAAGATACCTTCTCAAGATTTTTTCTTAGTTTAGTCAAATCCTTGAAAATACATAACCACTATTGGGACAAATTACAGACTATAGTTTTGTTTATCTCACTTTAAGAATAATGATAAATAACTTTTTCAATCTCTTCAAGTATGTTGAGTGAGACCTTGATTTATACATATTACCGTTGGGATTTGATGTGACTATTGTTGGTACAGTATGAAGAAGTCTAAGCATAGCTTGTACTTTATATAGTACTGACATCTACAACTAATATTAAATTCAAATTTTTTTTCCATTGTCATTGGAGCTTTCTGATGGAGTTGACTTTCTTGAAGATAAATGACTTGATTCCAAACGATCATTTTCTTTCCTTTGTCCAAGATCCACTTCATTAAAAGATCAATGCTTTAAATCGGGAGATTAATTAGTAATTCTCCATTGTGGATATGATAGAAGATATGATTTGCACATTTAGAGCAAACATCTTAGAGTAATTTTTTTCTTATATATTTTATTATAACAAATTTACTCGGAGTTGTTGTTCTTCAAACCACCTTAGTTTTATCAATCTTCCATTTTTAGATAATGACAAACTTATATATTTGAGGAACAATTTACGACATGTGTGATGATTTTTATTCCATGATTCCCCTGATTTTATACATGAAACATAGAAATGGTTAAGAGCATACATCATTATGAGAATATACAAATTATGTTTATGATTCTCACAATATTGTTCTCCCATTTTGTAATCATACAAAAAGGTGTGAAATAATTAAACACCTCTTGTCAAATATAAGTGTTGGTATTGGACTCATTTTCTATGTGAAGAAAAGCTCGGCTATTGTAGTTTATGTGTCTCACTTATTTAAGTGAAGAGGGATTTAATTAGGGTTGTAAGAGAGAGAGTATTTTGAAACAAACTAGAAGAGTAAATCCTATTTCCGATTTTGTCAAATCAGCCTCAGAAAAATCTCGATTGTGCATTCGTTAACCGTTGGATCAGACTAATTTTTGGACAGCATGTTTGCAACATTCAGGTCCTCGTTTTTAATGGTCGGATCGACTAAACGACGTCTGGAGAGGGAGGACTAGTGCTCGCACAACAAAAAGTTTTTTGAGTGTTTTTCTTTTTTCTTTTCATTTGTATGTTTTAGTGCTTTCTTATTTTGGCTGGTTTTAGGCATAATTTGTCCATCATTTTGAGACTCTCTTGTATCCTTATTTGATTGTAGTTGAGCTATTTCTTTGGTGTGAATGACCCGTTGTTTTTACTCTTGCATTGAGAGGTTTTTCACGTTAAAATATCGGTGTTCTTTATGCTCTTTTATTTAAGCGCAAGTTGAAGAAGATTGTTGTAAATCCATTGAAATAAACAAAAAAATCAGGAAAGATGATTGATATAGGCAATTTTGAAAAATGAAAAAAAATGATTTGAAAGTTCAATGTTAGAGACACAAACTGATGTAAATTCAAAATGAACAGTAACTTAAAAGAAATTAAAACTATTAAAAAGTCAACATAATTTAGCCATAATAAGTGCAAGACTATTTTGGATTTGTACATGAGTTTGCTAAATTTCTGTTTGCATATAGCTACCTGAGTTTCATGTCGTTAATTTGATTGCTTCAATGAATTCATTAGTTTCTATAGCTAGTTAATCCAAATCCTTTCTTTTGTTGACTTGGTTTGCTTGTAGACATGTTTAGAAACCCTACCGTGACTTGCAACCCATGTTCTAAAATCATCCCAAAATCACTACAGTTTGTGACAATAGCAACAACAAAAGTAGTGACAAAAACACTTCTTCTAAATATAGTGCTTTTGACTTTATCTTCATGAGCGATTACATGTCTTCAAAATTCCTTGACGAGTTCATCATAAATTGACCGTTCTTCAGAAGAAAAGAAATTATATATACCAATCCATTTCACTGAACTTATTTATGAAGTTGAAACCTCGTTCTTTTAGTTCAACAAAATCAACACACAACTCACCATTAACAATATGTTCTCAACAGCCTCTGTAGACTTTTTGATCTATTTTCTTAATAGATTCATCTTTGCTAAGAATTCGTGTGGGATGAATAGGTGTAAGCATTGGCTTACCTTCATCCATTTTGAACTTTTTGAGAAGTTCCTTAATATACTTAGTTTGATATGAATGTATACCCCTTCTAAACATTGTTTAATTTGAATAGCGAGGAAGAACTTAAGATCTCCCATTATAATCATTTCAAATTTATTTTACATTTGGTTAGAATATTCTTGACAGAGATTTATATTAGTAGAACCAAATATAATATCCCCAACATATGTTTGAACTATAAGAAGATCAATTTTAGATGTTCTTCTAAACAAGGTAGTGTTAACTTGCCCTCTTATAAAGTTATTTTCCAACAAAAATTAGTCAGTCTTTCATACCAAGTTTTGGGAACTTGTTTAAACTCGAAAGATTTTTTGTTTCTGAAGAAAGATTTTGTTCCGATGGGGATTTTACCTTCAGGTTGTGGTACGAGGTCTGAGACATCGTTTCTTTTGAACCAATGGAGTTATTCTTGAATTTCCATGATCCAACTTTCATGTGCTAGTGCTTCATCAATGGTGGTTGGTTCAGTTTCAAAGAGAGGTGCAAAAAATAACTCATTTGTGAAGGATGATCTTGTGTTTACTTTATATCCTACATCACCAACAATTACATACTTCATTTGATACGATTTGACTTCGAATGCCAGAGTTATTATTATTGATTATATTATTTTCTTCACTACAGGTTGTTTCAACATGTACTTCGTTAAATAGTACCTTGTCTAGTTTATTAGTGACATGTAGATCTGCAAAAGTTTCTACTAGCTTTATCTTTTTATTTTCAAGCTCTTTGTCATCAAATCTAATATGTATTGATTCTTCAAAAGTTAGTGTTTCTTTTGAATCAAATTTTCATATATTATCTTTTGTACTCAATATGTAACAGTTGTATCCAAATTGATGAAAATAAGAAATGTTAGATTTTCTTCGTTTCCACAGTTCATAAGGAATTTTGTTAAGAATGAGTCTGATGTGGATTCTATTCTAAATATAGCATGAATTACTAACTACTTCTACCAAAAAGTGATTGACCATATTTGTTTTGTGGATCATGGTTCTAGCCATCTCTTGAATAGATATATTTTTCCTTTCTACAACACCTTTTTGTTGTGGTATTCTAGGAGAGGAGAAATCATGTAGAATTCCATTTTCTTCACAACATTTTTCCAAGGGTTTATTTTCAAATATACCACCATGATCACTATAAATTGTTGTTATACATCAACCTCTCTCATTTTGCACTTGTTTGCGAAAATGAAGAGTCCTTTACATGACTCATCCTAGTGGGCGAGGAATTTAACTCATGTCCATCTGGAGTAGTCATCAACAATGACAAGTCCATATTTTTTACCACTTATAGAGGAAAGTCTTGTAGGACCAAATAAATCGATATGTAGAAGCTCATGAGGTATCGAAGTGGAAACAAAATTTTTAGGTTTAAAATGAAGTCATAACAACTATCGCTTAATTAACTTATTTACTCGTTTTTTGGTTGAAGACATCATAATCACTATCGCTTAATTGACTTATGCTCATTAGATTATGCATTAGTCCTTTAACAAGAACAATATTTTTGATAGAAGGAATATAATCATTACCTATAGTACCATAACCAACGATTTTACCTTTTTGATTCCCGCCAAAGCCAACAACGTACTGATCATCTTTGAGGGTTAGGTCTTAGAACATATGTTTTCCTCTCGTCATGTGTCGTGAATATCAACTATCCAAGTGTATCAAAATATATTAAACATTTAATCACAAAGATTTGTCATCTTTAAAACATCATAAAGAATATTATCTTAACCATCTCCCATTTTTTTTTATGATAGTAAACATAAGATTATAAATTTTAATTTAATAAAAACAGAGACTTAAATAATTATAGAAAACTTTTAAGCTCCCACTAAATTTAAGCATACACGTTTTTATGAAAATAACGAATACGTGTAATTTTGATAAAATCATTGATTAATCATAGTGCATTACATTAACAAAATATGATTGTTAGTGGTTAAAAAAAACATTGATTACATGACTGCTTGATCCTATAATTCAAAACAACTTAGTCCTAGTTACTTAATCCTAATCTAATCATATTCCCCTTTTGACAACATTAAAAACTGGCTGGGAGTTGCTAAGCAACCTACTGAGCAGGGGAGAAATCATTAGACAAGTGAGAAGATGTTGGTTGGATAAGATCATACTTAATAATCTCAGCTGGAGGGACACCAAAGTTTGGAGTTGCCACTTCAATGGCCCACTTGGCCAATTGACTGACCGACTTTAGTGTCTTTTGGACATTGTTCAAATTTGTGGATCTTGGTGTTTGTTGGAGGAAGAATGGAAGTGTCATAGAAAGACCAAGAGGAGATGAGATCAGTTTACTCGTGATTTCAGAGGTGGAGGCGGATGATTTTGAAAAGTTGCTGCAAATTCATTAACTGCAACATCAGGTAGAAAAACAGATAGTTGGGCAGGGAATTTCATCCACTTTGTTCTTCACATAAAAGTCCTTATCTATTTCCCTCCACGATCCTATTGTGGAGGAGACCTTTTCCTTGGTCTTTAAGTGAAGGAAGACACAAAAGGGTATGTGAGGGAAATATTCAAAATATATTTGGAATTCTCTAATAATTATATTAATGTAGCAAAATTAAATAACTTAATGTATCATTTGATCAAATGGTTGTAATGCTTGGGTTTAATGCACCTGTTAGCCATCAAACCAATGCATCTCTTATGTTACCAAATGATAGAATCTTTTTCAATAGCTGTTTTCTTTCACCGATTGGTATAAGTTTCTCTATAAATAGACATACGTTAGAGGAAGAAAGGACAAGACAAATTTCATGTTATATGAGTCAAACTTCTGTCAAAAAAATTTCTAAGTCATTTCTTTTTTTCTCTAGTGCACGAGAGTAAATGAATGAACTTTATTCTTCTAACTATCATTGATCGATAGGTTTGATACGAATATGCAAATCACTTCAAGGATTCCAAAGTATCTCTAAAAGGGATACACCGGTTAACTTGTTTGCATCCTATATATATAGATTGGTGGAGCGAATTGAACCTAAAGCTTTATGTGATATACACGCTTTGGAATTTATTTGTGCAACTTTCATTATCATCAATTTCATTTTCTTCTTGTTCAAGATTTGCAACATACCCCTAACAATCTTTAGCTTTGAACATTTATTTTAATTTATTTTTGAATAATGGCTACTTCTTTAAAGAAGATGAACAATCTCATATTTATGACTACAGTGAAAGGTACATAATCAATTTATATTAATATATGATATGTTTGATGTTCGTGTAATATATTATATATATTTAAAACAGAATCCGATGTCACCTCATCCTATTTTCTCTACGTATGCGAACATTTGTTACCTCAGCTAAAAAGCTGATGTGTACACATCTTCATAGAGAGTTTCCCTATTCACTTTGTAAATACCTTATATTACATTTTTTCATATGGTATTTTGTGAAACTATTTATGTGTCATAAGTTACAAATTACAATACAATAAATATCAATTATTCAACACTCATTGCTCCTCCATTATTATTGATAACGGTTATTCATCCATAAATATCTTCAAATTGAATATTAAATAGTATCATTTCTGGAAAAAAAACTTTTAATAAAATCTATAATATCTAAAAAAATCTATCACATGTCACTTATGAGATAACTAAAATTAATATTTAAATCACATAGAATTAGGCCAACAAATTTTTTTCTTCTATTTTTTCTTATTATACCATTACTGATATAGATTTAGAGAAAAATTTATATATTTTGTTAAATATCTATTATATATAATTAAAATAGACTCTGCTGCCACTTCATCCTATTTCTTCCACGTATGCGAACATTTGCCACCTCAGCTAAAAAATTTAATTGTACATGTTCACACAGAGTTTCCCTATTCACTTTGTAAATACCTTTTATTACGTTTTTTTCCTATAATATTTTGTGCAACTATTTACGTGCCATAAGTTACAAATTACAATACAATAAATATCAATTATTCGACACTCATTGCTCCTCCATGATTATTGATAACGGTTATTCCTCCATAAATATCTTCAAATTGAATATTACATAATATCATTTTTGAAATTTTTTTTAATGAAATCTATAATATCTAAAAAAATCTATCACATGTCACTTATGAGATAACTAAAATTAATATTTAAATCACATAGAGAGATATAATTTAGAATTAGGCCAACAAATTTTTTTTTCTATTTTTTCTTATTATACCATTACTGATATAGAGTTAGAGAAAAATTTATATATTTTTTTTTAAATATTGATATTGTTATGTATGGTTATATACTAAAATATATTTTTAACTTTTTCCAAAGTAGTAAATTTTTTTTTGTACAAAATAGTAAATTGTTTCATTACTAGAAAAAAATTATCTAAAACAAATAAATTGTTTTTTTTTTATATATATTAAAATAGACTCCTACAATCCAAAATATTGTGCCATCTAACAAACACTCTTTCTCTTTTTTATTGCAATTTGTTTTTAGCACAAATTTTATTACATTTTTTTTAGTATTCCATTATTATTGATAACGGTTTTTCCTCCATAAATATGTTAAATTGAATATTACATAGGATCATTATTGAAATCCATTTCGATATACCAAAAGTATAATTTATAAACAATATATGCACGCTTCAACCCAATACATTTTTTCTAAGGACAAAATCATAGATTCTTAGTATTTTGATAAAATAATACATTGAAGTGTATAAAAAGTAGAAATCGTGAAATCTGGTGTAAACCAAATTAAATACGTAAATATTGATACACAATATTTTAATAAATGTTACCATATATAGTTGATAAAATGTTCAAATACTTTTAAATATTTATTTAGACATTAAAAATAGTCAATATACAACTTTTTTATTTTTTTTTTTATTATTGTGTCGTCACATATATTTACCTTAACAAATAACAATTAGTCAATCTAATAAAAAAATCTGTGTTT
>JBBPBP010000001.1:28538715-28585391 GCA_037974735.1 Cicer chorassanicum
TTTTTTTTTATTATTGTGTCGTCACATATATTTACCTTAACAAATAACAATTAGTCAATCTAATAAAAAAATCTGTGTTTTGTTTCTCTTATTAGTTATCAATGCATATATTACCGTGAACATTATTTCGAAAAAAATTTAATGTGTAGGAAAAAATGTTAAAATTTTAAAAATTCCTACATAACTTATATACTTTAATAAAAATATAATTTACAATTATCAATTATATAATTTATCTTTAAAATAATGGTTAATATTTATGTCCACAGACCATCAAATGTCAGCCAAATGGTACAAATTTGATATTGTAAACAGAGTTCAAATTTAACTTGAAATGGTTGTAAAATTGTTAATTTTTATATGATTAAACTTTTGCAAGACATTGTTTTTTTTAATCTTTTTTTAAGAGTAAAAATACTCATTTAATTACACACTCTACAATATCTTTTATCGCATTTTTTTTATAACTATAAAAATTTACAAAATTAATATATATATATATATATATATATATATATATATATATATATATATATCACCTTATAAAAAAATTTAAAATTAAACCCGCGGAAAGCGCGGGTCATATTCTAGTTTTAATATTAAGTTAAAGACAATATATTCGTCAAAATTTAAAATTAAACCCGCGCAAAGCGCGGGTCATATTCTAGTTTTAATATTAAGTTAAAGACAATATATTCGTTTGAATTGTATGCTTTGTTGCCACCTTACTAGCATATATAATTGATGACAATTTTATATTGATTTATATATGCATGCGTTTTGTTAGTTTAGATTTTGAAAATTAATTTATCTCTTGATTTTTATTAGTGGCATGGTATGGATTTGACTCTTGGCTAATATTTTGATTTCAAATTTTATATTTTGAAATTGTTGTGAAAAAAAATGCAATAATTGAAAAGTCGAAATGATTTAATTGGTAACTAATGACAAAAGTGATGAATAAACACGTTTCACTTGGTGGTTGTATGTATTGTTTAATGTTTAGAATTGCAAGTTCAAAATTCAAAAATATTAGTTTTGAATTTCTTTTAAATGATATATTATTTAAAGTTTGAAAAAAAAGCGTGTTTAATTTCTTCCAAACGCGTACAGATCATGGAGTAAGAATGCACTACATGAAACTTTTGGTAATACAAGGCAACGTTTCCTTTATATAAGTGTTTACAATGATTATTGTTAAAGTATTTTTAAAAAATTACTCAATCATTATAAATGTATCTATTAATTATATGTTTGAATATTATTTTGTAGTATCAAAGAATATAATAATTTTTGAATTTGTTGTCATGCTCAAAACTACTTTTTGGGTTTTAAAAGTTGTTTGATCTTCATCATGAGTTTAATATATATCAATCTATGATAATTTAGATTTGAATCTTGGTAAGTATAAATATGTTTGGTTTATGATGCCCGTTCATATATTGTATTATTTTAAAAGGAGTGTACATATGAATTTTTATAAATATCAATTTCATGTGTTAATGATATTGTTGTTTCATGCAATAAGTCTTAAATTTAGAATTGATGAACTCATTATATGTGCATGATATTATGATAGTATTTGTCAATTTTTTGATTATTTTTATATTAAAAATAATTGGGGTATATATTTTAAAATTATTTTAAGTTGACAAATGTTCATGGAAGAAACTAATAGAAAATCTTAACGATTTTCTTCATTGTTTATTTTCTATTATGATACTTATTTAAATTTACCATAAAACATATTTAAATATGAATTTTGAATTAACAAATAGAATTCATGATGCATGTATTAGTTTTAATATAACTATGATAAAATGATTTCTTTAATCGAAATGAAATGAATTCTTATTTGTTAAGAAGTAGATGATTTACATGTTTGGACCCACTTTTTGATATTTGATTATGAGAAATTTTTATGATCATACTCTATTATCTTGTGGCAATATATATTTAATGCACTCAATGTATTATACATTGGATTTGGATATATTGAAAAGAGAATTACATTTTTAAATTGAGATACTTATTAAATATAGTAAAAGGTAGAATGACTTAAAAGTTTGTGTATATGATAATTGAGATGCTTATTAACTGTATCTGATACATTGTGAAGAGATTAAATGACAAAAAGTGTCATGGTTTGGAGATAGTTGGTCAACACTATCAATAATATAAAAGGTAATAAGATGTTTGATGTAAGTCATGACTTGTATCAGACCTGATATAACATATGTTGTTGGAAGATTAATTCCGTATACAAACAATGCAAGTAAAGAACATTGGCATGCTATTAATAAAGTATTAAAATATTTGAAAGGAACAATCAACTATAGTTTAATCTATAGTGGATATCCTTCAGTTTTGGAATGATATACAGATATCAGTTGGGTAAATCATGTTGAGGATCATGCTTCCACAAGTGAATGGATCTTCAACCTTGGTAGAGGTGTAGTTTCTTGGGGTTCAAAGAAACAAACTTGCATTGTCGACACCACCATGACTGAAATTTTTTTTGCTCTAACTACAGATAGTAAAAAAGCTGAATGACTAAGAAATTTGTTGTATGAGATGCCAATTTGGCCAAAGCCAATGGCACCAATATCCATACATTGTGATAGTCAATCCACACTATCAAAAGCATATTGCAAGGTATATAATAAAAAATATAGACATATTGGTTTAAGACATAACTATGTAAAGGATTTAATGGAGTGATATCCACAGTGTTTTTAAGAACTCAAAAGAATCTTGTAGATCCTTTGACGAAAGGTCTGACAAAGGACATGGTGTTGAAGATATCATTGGGGATGTGATACAAGCTCAAATCTAAATAATCACCAATGGTGGAAACAATCAACTCACACTTAAGTAACATCAAGTCTTGAGTTCAACGATGAAACACTACAAAAAAAAAAGATCTACTGTGACACTCAACTTTTAGTGATATCTTTTTATTTGTCACTATAATTACTTTTAGCTACAGACAGAGTGTCACTTATTCTCATTTAATATAATAGGTTATGTTAACTTAGAAAAAAACTAAAATATTGGCATCAAAACTAATTTATATATAATAACTAAAAAAACTGAAATATTCTTATTCAAAATTCAATTGACCCCTTCACCAAAAAAATCATTTCACTCACCCTTCACCAAAAAATCATTTCACTCACCCCTTCACTAGAAAATCATTAAGGCAGCAACATTTCACTCATCCTTTCAAAAATCGCAACAACATTTCACGCAGCAACATTTCACTTATCCCTTCAAAAATCGCAACAACATTTCACGCAGCCAACATTCACGCAGCAACATTTCACTTATCCCTTCAAAAATCGCAACAACAAATTCAGATTCAGATTTGTTATCATTTTTTCATCATTCGATTTCGTCTTCAGATTCAGATTCAGATTTCTTCATCATTTTTTCGATTGCGTCTTCAGATTCAGATTTCTTCATCATTCGATTTCGTCTTCAGATTCAGATTTCTTCATCATTTTCCGATTTCGTCTTCAGATTCAGGTTTATTCATCATTGTTTCATCATTGGATTTCGTCTTCAGATTCAGATTTCTTCATATTTTTTCGATTTCGATTTCGTCTTCAGATTCCCGTTGAAGAAGCTTTTCCCGATTTCTTCAGATTCAGATTCAGCACGAGTAAGTGTAAATTGTTTTTCCTCAATTAGCAATTTGCATTGGTTGAATGATTTGATTGATTTTATTATTTTATATTTTAAAATGTGTTTAGGTTAACAAAATGTGTTTAGGTTAACATTGTATCAGATAAAGGGAAAATAGTTTGAAATCAATCACTATAGACAAATAAACTCACAAAATATAATAATAATTGACTACTTGATGGTAGTGAAAAGTAATTAGCAAGCAATAGTAAACACACATAGAAATAAAGGGCCTGTTTTCAGCAACACAGATAACTAATAAGGTCATACCAGTAAAAGAAAGGTAACCAGCTCAAAGAACAATTGTACCTCATCTATCAAAGGTTCACTTTCTAAAATAGCATGCACAGGTGACCATTTTATAGCTTGTAAGTTTTAATTTTTTTTAAAATTTTTTAGCATTAACATTTAATGTTATATTTACTTACTGTATGTATATTAGTATAGCAGCCTCGTGTATGAATTGCAGGGTTTTTTTTTTAAAATTTTTTAGCATTAACATTTAATGTTATATTTACTTACTGTATGTATATTAGTATAGCAGCCTCGTGTATGAATTGCAGGGAAGTTTATTTTTATATGGTTTCCCATTTGGGTATTGGGAAAGGGGGATTGTGCTTTGTAATCTTACATCTCTTCGCCCTAAGTTTCAGGATTGTTCCATACTTAGTCATTGATCATAGCTGAATATTTGGGCTACTCGACTTTGATTGAATTTGATTGTTGATTGCTTTTGTCGTATAGTATCAATTGCTTGTTGATTACTATGTTTGAATTACTGGACCAAGATTCTAACTAGTTATAGAATTTGGTGATTTAACTTATGTTCTTGAACTTGAAGAATGGATGCTTACAGAATTGGGTTGTTACAATTGCGAATAGCTGAAAATAGTGTTCTGCTGAAATTCCGCAATGCTAAAGTGATATCGTGCTGCAATAGTGGTTATTTGTCAATACTTTTCATCGTTGTATGCTACTAGTACCCCAACTATATCAGTAATACAAGTATAACTATAGTAAGGTATACAAACACATATATACATTGTACAGTTTGAAAATCTTAGCAATGTGGAATGCAAATGCAACTTCATTAACTAGCAAGCTTCTAGATCTTGTTTAATTCTAAGCATTGCTCTAGGGACCTTATTATTACCTATGCAATTGAGTCACAAAGTTGTAGGAATTTGTCATTTTGAGATCACTTCAAAGACGAAATTGATTGATCTAAAAGAATTAATGTACTCAAGTATTTTCAATTTCAAAAACAATTTTTAAATTTTGTTAGCCATTTTTAATGTATTCATTTTTTTTATTACTTTATTAAGGTAAAGTACCATTTGAGAATTAACAAATGATTATCACTTACAAAAACAGCATTCCAATACGTTGAGTGATGACATACCTCAGCTGACAACATACCATGATGACAGTGAATGCTGTCTTTGGACTGTCCAAACCCACAGCTAGCTTCAATGTACACACCCTTATTTGTAATACCAACTGTTTCAATCAGTGACTGCTTAACTGCTTTCTTAAGTGGAACAAAAATTGTGTTCATTGGATTATCAACCATACCCTTCCTAACAAAATGGTTATCAAGTACCACAGGAATGTTCATGTTCTTAAGTTCTTCTTTTGGGCCAATTCCACTGAGCAATAGCATTTGAGGAGTCCCAATTGCACCACTTTACACAATCACTTCACTCTTCCTATCATTTCCTAGAATTGCTTTATGCTGTTTCCCATTTTCATCCTTGAAAATTACCCCTATAGCTTTTGCTCTTTTTCCTGCAACAATATTTAGCACTAACACATTACCATTTTCATCCTTGAACTGCTTAATTTTCAATTAAGTTCAATGCTTCTTTGCATGTTCATTTTAAAGGCAACAATGCCATATATCTTTCTACCTATAAAAGCAGACTTAGTGACCAAATTAAGAGACAAAAAAATCTAAATCTTTTACTTTTTTTTATACTAAGCATTAAAAGACTAAACTACTCTTAGTACAACTTTATAACAATATCTAGTAATATTTAGTTAACTCTATAAGAAATATAAAAAATGTAGTTCATAGTGAATTTGTAACTATATATGTGTGTGTACCTTCTGTATCAAAAACAATATTTTGGACAGTAGCATAGATCAAAACAGTTCAAATATAGTTATACATCATATTCCTTACCCCTTGGTAAAATAAGGTTTGATGCTAATGCTGCAATACTTGAAGCAGATGATGATGTGGAGTTATTGAAAAATGTGAAGAAAGATAGAAAGAAGAGACTTGAGAAACAAGGTGTCATCAGTTCATCCACCAAAGAAAAAGGTTTGATAATCCTGCAAATATTATATTTTTAATTTTATGTGCATTATTGATTTGTCCTATTATGCGTTTCTAGAAATATATGAAATTCATTTTCATTTTAATTCCTTAAATTTAATGATTTTGTTCACCTTCAATACAAATAAATTGGAGATTCTGCACTGCAGAGGCTAGTAGTAAGTAATTGAACACAATTCTTGAGCGTTTCTTGAGCGTTTTTATGATCTAATTAGTGGAGATACTCATAAGTGGAGAAATATATCACTTTTCAAATAAAAAAAAAATAGTCTTGTAACATTAGCCTTCAAGAGATTTTTGCCATCAATTTAATTTCTTAAATGATATTTAGATAATCAATTTAGAAGTTTACTCCTTTTTTTGAAAGTACCCAATTTTATTTCCATTAAAATCTTGTAAAATTAAAAACATATCTCAGATTATCTGTAAAATTGAGTTAACACATTGTTTATGGTATACTTAGTTGGAGCATGTTTTATTAATTTTGTTTAGTGCTTTGGTTTATCTTTATCTTACGATATATATTCATCTGAATTAATTGATTGATGGAGGTACTAAAGTGATTGATATTCTTCAATTTTAAGGACTTATTTGCGATTTTGTAAATTCAGAGACTTGCAATTTTTAGAACAGTATGATGACTCACTCTTGACAATAATGTTAAAAAGTATCCGGTTTTGAATTTTGTCAGGTTCTGGTCAAGAATGCTGAAATGAACACATAGAGAATTGCAGTGGCCATTGCTCTGGACCCTCCTAGCAGTGACACCACTACCCTTGATATAGTTCACTCACCACCCTCTACTTCTAGAATAATGCTTGTTTTTCCTTCTTGCTTATTCATAAGTTGGGAAATATATCACTTTTGTAAAGATTTTATGATCTAATTAGTGGAGATACTCATAAGTGGAGAAATATATCACTTTTGTAAAGATTTTATGATCTAACTAGTGGAGAAATATATTTTTTTATGATCTAATTTCATTTCAATATTACCACAAGGATATGATACTCATGTTAGGATATAATTAAAATGCTAGGAATGCAAGTAACATGCATTTAATAGAATTAGTAAAATTAAATTATATTTTATTATATGTTTCAATGACATTAGTTAATAAAAATAAATTAGAAATTTAAATTTAATTTACTGATATTAATAATTTAGAATTACAATTAGAAGGGAGATAAAATAAATTTAATTTAATAGGAATAGATGAATTCTTTATTTATATTTTTTAGGTTTTAGTGACGGACAATACCGTAGGCATAGATTAATTTTTTATTTATATTTTTTTAGGTTTTAATGACAGACGATACCGTAGGAATAGATCAATTCTTTACTTGTATTTATGTAGTTTTTAGTGACAATCATTATTGTAGGAAGAAATAAAAAACATGTAGTGACAATCGTCAGAACATGGAGTGACACTCCTCAAAGTGTAGCAGGACGACCCCTTAAAATTGACACTTGATTTGGGTGTCACTCAAAGTATTATTGACCTTTACCTACAGTTTTTAACATTTAGTGACACACTTTGTGTGTCACGATAAGTCAATTTTTTTGTAGCGAAAGTACACTATTAGAGTGATTGAAGTACTTGACAATAGATACATCCTAGAGGGTAAAAGTACTTGGACCATAAAATAAAAGGGGGAGGATGAGGTCTCTTCTTAATGGACAAATAGCATATATTTGCTTGAATGTATAATTATGGGTGCATTTCCTATATAGTCCACCTATATGAGAATGAAGTGGGCCGCTTCATAGAGTTTAAGGGCTTGACTCTTAAATTCTCAGGAAAAGGATATGAGACACAGGGCCTTATCAAATGTGTCATTTTTATAATTCGATCAATGGTACCGAGATTTCATGTGTGAGTTATGCACACTTGTTCTAATGAATGGTTGGTTCAAAGCTTGTCTACCAATCTATTCACGGATGAGTGAAAACATAATTTACTAAGTAATGGTTCAAACCGTAACATACCTTTATCTGAAACCATGAGATTTCCGGAATAACGGATTTACATATATTTTGAAAATGGTGGGAGATTGTGAGGGGAATTTCCAAAATACATTTGGAATGCTCTAATAGCTATATTAATGTAGTAAAATTAAATAATTTAATGTATCACTTGATCAAGTGGTTGCAATGCTTGGGGTTTAATGCATCCGTTAGCCATCGAACCAATGCATCTGTTAAGTTACTAAAGGATACAATCTTTTTCAAAAGTTGTTTTCTTTCACCAATTGGTATGAGTTTCTCTGTAGAAATAGATACTTTAGAGCCAAAAAGGACAAGACAAATTTCATGTTACATGAGTCAAACTTTTGCAAAAATATTTATGATTCATTTCTTCTTTTCTCTACTACACGAGAATAAATGAAGGAACCTTATTCTGTAAACTATCATTGATTGATAGGTTTGATGTGAATGTGCAAATCATTTCAAGGATTACAAAGTATTCTGAAGGGGATTCGCCGATTAACCCGTTTGCATCCAATATCTATAGATTGGTGGCGGCGAATCGAACCTAAAGCTTAGTGGTGATATACACGGTTTGAAATTTATTTGTGCAACCTTCATTATCATCAATTTCATCTTTTTCTTGTATAAGATTTGCAGCATACCCCTGACAAAAGATTAACAGGTTCAGGGTTTGAGATATCAAATGGGGTTATTTTCATTTGATGAAGGGTTTTTTTTTGTGAACCTCTTGAAGGAGTCTTGATGAGATAATAAGCATGTGAAAGGACACTTAAAAATAACTTGCTGAAAAGATGGATAGGATGCAT
The DNA here is from genome assembly GCA_037974735.1 of Cicer chorassanicum. NCBI lineage: Eukaryota > Viridiplantae > Streptophyta > Magnoliopsida > Fabales > Fabaceae > Cicer > Cicer chorassanicum. The sequence goes on from JBBPBP010000001.1 coordinate 28,547,542, forward strand.
GCAAATTAATACTTGTAAGCCAAAAGCATTCAAGATTGTGAAAGAGGCAATTACAAAAATAAATTTATCTTGATATTTTATGTTATGGTTTTGCATTATTTGGAATGCTTATTATTCCTCCTCTAACTTTGGGTTATAATTAGCGGAAACAATAAATACTCCAATTGATGAGAATTGCAAGCTGCACATGAACGTTTTGCTTTTGGAAGAATATTGTTTTCTTTTAGAAGCATTATGTGTGTTTAGCAACTCTTCAATTATTTCTATGTTTTTTTTTTACTACTCTATTTTAGTGAACAACTGTAATACTTATTTTTGATTAAGTTGCCCTCTTTTAAATTAAGATACACTAAGTTTATTAGAAATATTTTTAGATTTGAATCAATATTTATTATTATTATTTCAAATGTAAAAAATAATGTTAGGTGCTATTTTAATTTATTAGGTCCATTGAGTTAATTGATCAAGACTATAAATTGTAAGTTGTTATTTGAAATGAAGGATATTTTTTTGGATTGAGTAAAAAATGATAATTTATTCTCTTTGGTTTTTTTTAGCCGTATTTGAGTTTATTAGTATTTTTGTGGTACCTCCTTTCGACTGATGAACCAGAACCTCCATAGCTATTTGTGACGTCTTGTCCACTTATCGATTAGATATCTACTCCAATTGTGGCCTCTTTCACAATTCGACCATCATGATTCTTAATTCGATTCTAACGGCTCCGAGGTACTCATCAAGTTCACATTTTCTTCATCTTCACGGGGAACCTTACAATGTTTGAATACCTTTGCGAGCACCATTCCATGAGGAAGTGAAGTAGTTTTCTTGAGAGTGTTCAAATAATCCATCATTTATTGCATGATCATATAATGGATGTTCAATTTGATTTTATGGGTGAGATGATACATGATACAAAGATCTAGATCAACAACCGTATCAAAAGTGCCAAGTCTAGGCAAGAAGGTGTGCATACACATGTTGTGAAGAGTTGTGAACTTTCTAGTTGAGAGTTTGGTTAGACCATTTCGTTGACAATATCAAGTCTGGATAACCTAGGTCACGAAACCATGAAGGCATGAAATGTTATTACTAATTTGAAATTAGATAAGTCTAAAACCATTTAAAATTTCTATGTAAGAATCTAGAAGTGCTTTAGTTATAGAAAAATGTGGGAAGTATCTAGAAGTGGGTATTAATTAGGAAACTCCTAGGAATGTGTCTAGAGTTATCTATTTATACCTATAAATACCCCATTGTACTAGACATTAAGGATCAAACAAATTGTGAGTTTTCTATTAGAAATAGTTTCCTTTATCTAACAAAGTGCTATCAAAGCCTGGTTATGATCTAGGGACCTTTGAGTTATGGGCCCACCACACTTCCGCTGCACCACTCTGATTTCCATAGTAATTCTAGAGCTAATACGTGCAGCAAACCCTGACTTCTGGAAGAGATGCATTTATTAGATAAAAGGTCAACGCAGGCTCTGCCTATTGCTTTGATGATTTATGATAACTCGTCAGATCGCATGACCCTTGTGCTAGCGACAAATCATTGAAATTTCTTCCAAATCAACTTTAGATGGTATGATAGTGGCCTACCATGGTGGTGACGGGTGACGGAGAATTAGGGTTCGATTCCAAAGAGAGAGCCTAAGAAACGACTACCACATCCAAGGAAGGCAGTAGGCGCGCAAATTACCCAATCCTAATACGGGGAGGTAGTGACAATAAATAATAATATCAGGCTCATTGAGTCTGATAGTTGGAATGAGTACAATCTAAATCCCTTAACGAGAATCCATTGGAGGGCAAGTATGATATCAGAGCTTGATTGTGAGAGTTGAGAAATGACGACTCGTGATTACACTACTTTCCACTTTCCTCTTCTAAAAAAAGAGAATCATGAAAAATGGTGCATTCGCATGAAAGCATTGCTTGGCTCTCAAGGTGTATAGGAGATTGTTTAAAAAGGCTATGATGAGCTACAAGATGAAAAGGGATTGTCTCAAGTTAAGAAGAAGGTTTTAGCAAAGACAAGGAAGAAGGACCAACAAGCTCTTACTCTTATTCATCAATGTTTGGATGATTCTATGTTTGAGAAGGTTGTCGATGCTACGAATTCAAAGGAAGCATGAAATATTTTGGAGAAATCACTCCAAGGCATTGACAAAGTGAAGAACATAAGACTTCAATCTCTAAAGGGAGATTTCAAAGCTTTGAAGATGAAAGATTCCGAATCAACTTCAGATTATTGCTCAAGGGTGAACACAATTGTTAATCAAATGAAGAGATATGAAGACAAGATAGAAGATGCTCGTGTAGCGGAGAAAATTCTTTGTTCCTTGACTCCAAAGTTCGATTAGGTGGTGTGGTTATCGAGGAATCAAAAGATCTTGACTCAATGTCCGTTGAGGAATTAAAGCAAGCTCAAGAAGAAAGAATGAAGAAAAAGCAAGAGGAGCCATTAAAGCAAGTTCTCAAGATCAAAGCTTCGTTGAAGGATGACAGAGGATTCAATAGTCAAAACGAACGTGGACGTGAACAAGGAAAAAGACAAGGACGTGGTTGTGGCCATTTTTTTTTAATGTTATAACTGTCATGAATTTGACCATTTTTCTTGGGAATGTCGTAATGCTCATAATCAAGAGGAAGAAGAGGCTAATCTTGTTGACGAAGATGAAAAGTAAACTTTGTTGCTAACACTCAAGGTAGAAGAGAGAGATGCTAATAGTTCATGGTACTTGGACAATGGTGCAAGTAACCATATGTGTGGATACGAAGAGAAATTTGTGGAGCTTAATGAAAAGATGAATGGAAATGTTTCCTTTGGAGACTTATCAAAAGTGAAATTTGAAGGGAAATGTACGATTCTAATCTCTTCTAAAGATGGGAGCCATATATTGATTACTGATGTATACTATGTGTCTAAATTAAAGATTCATATTTTGAGTTTGGGCCAACTTCTTGAAAAGGGATATGAAATTCTCATGAAAAATAAACATTTTTGGCTTAAAGATCAAAATAATAGTTTAATCGCTAAGGTTCTTATGTCGAAAAATAGCATGTTTATCTTGAACCTAAAAACTATTAAAGCAAAATGTTTGCAGATGAGTGTCCAAGATGAAGCATGGCATTGGCATATGAGGTATGGCCACTTGAACTTTGGTGCACTTAAAATTATGGGAGAAAATAATATGGTGAAAAGGATGCCCTCAATCAATCATCCAAATCAATTGTGTGAAGGTTGTCTTCTTGGCAAACAAGCTAGGAAAAGTTTCACTAAAGAAGCCACATCAAGAGCCACTGCAACTTGTGCATACCGACTTGTGTGGGCTAATCGATCCATCTTCATTTGGCAAGAGTAAATATTTCATTCTCTTTGTCGATGATTTTAGTAGAAAAACTTGGATTTATTTCTTAAAGCAAAATTCAGAAGCTTTTGTTTCTTTCAAGAGAAGGACAACGTTCATGAAATCAAAGCTTTGAGATTTGATCGAGGAGGTGAATTCACCTTGAAGGAGTTTAATGAATTATGTGCAACTTCTAATACCCTGATTTTTAACAACGCGAGTGTATCTTTTTTTTTCAAAAATGAATTAATAAAATACCATGTGTAACACAAACGAAAAAAGTCATAAATAATCACATCATATATATACAATCGGCTAAAATAGTTTTTAGGCCAATTGTCTACAGTTTACAACTAGAAAAATACACTGGGCTATGAGACCTATCACGCATCGCTCATACCCTTGGGGTATTCTCGGCAGACACCTGCACAAAAGTACTGCTCCAAGAAAACTATTCCCCCATGGTCATCTAAAAAAAAGTGGAACATAGACCCACCAAACAAAAGTCAACTCTTAATGTATGTTATAGATACAGTTATCCTAAAACAAAATAAGTACAGCTTCCAAAAGAAATACACTAAGTACCTATACAACAAAAACTAATCTAATCATCCACTAGTAACTACAATAATAAGGGTGACCTCCACACATTCCGCAAGTCCCTTCTGACGCAGTATCTCTCCTCGAAGTAACTTACTCCTCATCATCATCTATAAAAGGATCAGTCTCCTCAGAAGTCAGATCCACCCACGAGATAGGTGGCTTCGGCGGCGCTGGAATCACAAAACAGTCCACTACTTTAGTGACAGTCGGTAAAGGATCATTCACCGAAATTGGAAGCTCTGGCTTAACCCGCCTAGACGGTCCTGCAATATCTCTTTCCACTGGCATCGGTCCCTTATCCTTCCCGCCAGTACCCGCCCCAACCACTGTATCCCCAGCTCCTACGGTGGCCTCCGCCTCAACTCTAATTAAGGAATCCTCTACGTCTTCCCATAATCCATTCATCTGGAGTACCAATCCTGAGGGTACCGGATAGTCGATCCTGTCGCGAGTGAGCTCCACGAGATATACTGTCTCAGCTCTCCTACTTGTCCTCACTACCCTCCTCGTATAAGTAGCCCTGCTTGAGATGGGGTCGTATACACAAGCAGTCGGCGAATGTTAGTCAGGGAAGTCTAACGACATTTCCGTCGTCAAGGTAACAGTCAATGGAACGAAATCGGGTATCATCTGAGGGCAAAGCCCAATTTCCACAGTAATGTAAAGGGTTACCAACCGAAATTAACAAATAACATTTAACACTTACGTCATAAAGACAAGCAATAACACTTAGCAATTACAGCATGATAACAAACAATAACAGAGTATGTATATACAAATATCATATTATAACGAACATGACTCGCATGCCAAGCACCCTAATGCAATGCTTATATGCCAATGCACATGATTCCAAAATTTCCAAAACCCTCCTTGAGGAGCATAAATCATAAATGTACCGCTTATCACAGGCCGGTACTAATTACGAAGGTGCCACCTATCATAGATCAACACGATTTACTAGAGTGTAGTCTATCACAGACTTACACGACAGTTAAATCCTCGTAAGGATAAGATGGACCAATCAAATCATGGAACCATCTCGTGGCCTATCACGGTCACCACTTAACCTCGTGGCCCATCACGGTCACCACTAACACTGTGGCCCATCACGGTCACCAGTAGCTATGAAATGCATGAGCATACTCTGACTCTTTTCACAACAATCATTATGTAAATGCAGCTATTAAAAGACTCCCCTTTTAATACTCATTTAACACTAATAATTTTTCATACTTATCACAGAGCACACTCAAGATAGATTTTCCTCAATAAAATTCATAACATATAACAACACGTATTTTCACTCAAGAATATATAATCACGTCAATATTAATAATCACTTCATAACAAGTAACAACACATATTTTCACTAAAAAATATATATTCACGTCAAAATTAATTATCACACATTCACATATCAATCATACATCAATCACACATATAGGGTCCCTATATGCAAACTAAAATTTTGGAAGGAGCCCTTACCTTAGTTATAGCTTTTCCAACGGTTATCACTACCACAATCAAACAGAGCGAAACATCTTGCTCGTGCCGACACCTTCAATCAAATAGTGTTTGACTTAGTCAAATTACTCCCTCAAATTTTAACTACCTTACAAATTATTTGTTACTCCTAACCCCCTTAGAGTATATTTTACTGAAATAGTTTACAATGAGTAAGGACTAATAGTACTATTAACCAAAACACACTTTCAACATATAAAACATATTTTTAGAAATTAACATCCTTTAATTTTTCAGTGAATTCACTAACAATTTTTCGAAACGTTTTAAATTATTTTTCTCAATTTTTCACACAACCACAAATTTTTCTCAAATTTTCCATAACTCATTTTTTTCTTTTCAAATAACTACATAACCACACAAAAGATATCAATAATTTTTTTTTCTAGTTTCAAGGTTATAACTCTTTGAAATAGTTTCATTCCTTTCAAAATATATTAAATATTTTATTTTTCTTTTCTTATCAACAAAGCTTGTATTTTAATTCATGAAACTTGGAATCTTTTTTTTTTTTTTAAAAAAAAGAAATTCTAACTCAAGACTTTAAACTTTACATAATAAACTTGAAACTTTAATTAAAATCATGCAAACTTTTCTTTTAAAAAAAATTGAAAGTATACATATAAAAACTCGAAATAAAAGTTCACTATCTTTCCTTAAAACACCAGTTCAAAGATTTGATAACCACATGTATACATTACTGATCATCAGTCACAACAACTATTTTTGAAAATGCATAAACTAAGAAAAGTCATTTTTCTTTAATCACCACAACATATTAATATATCAAAGTTCTCCTCACCGCTAACTCGGTGCCAACGGTCTCGATTCCTTTTCGAGACTCAAGGAGCTAACTACATAAACATAAATATTTATAACAATTTGTTCACAACTAAAATTTATCTAACCACAACAATATTCCCAAAATTATATCTTTTTCACACACCAAACTTTTAAAACCATATAATCTACATTATTTAGTTTAAACTGAATAAAACGAATATTTTCCAAATCAAACATACACACACTCGATTATTATTTACATTATTTACATTATTTAGCACAAAAAATTTGAGTTAATAAAGTACTCTAAACTTTTTCATTTTAAACTCAATCCAAGATTTTAATTTTCAATCTAACATTTTTTTTTGCTCAAAATCTTTCACTTAGTTAAAATTTGAACTTTTTCACAACTTTAACAACTCTAATTTTTTTTTTTTTTTGTAAATTTCAACTTCAGTTCAAACTCATTTATTTGAAAATAACTCATTACGTAACTCAAACACATCAAAAATAAATTTCTTTTTTTTTAACCATTACTAACAAAATCGACAACAACAACAACCACAACAACAACAAGAATTTGTTAAGAATTATGTAGAATAGTAAAATATCTACTCTCGTCGCAACTCAATTGACATATGAATTTATCAGTAACACATGATATTTTTTTTATAAAAAAAAAATATGCCCGGTATTAAATTCTTCGTAACATAATTAAATTAATCTTCAACAAATAATTTTATTCGGGTCTCAAAATATATATATATATATATATATATATATATATATATATATATATATATATATAACTTAAACATATTATTGACTATAATAAAATATATTTTTGGTACTTAATTCACAAAATAAAATAAAATTGGGCTAAATGCCTCAGCAATTCAACACCGAATACACTAAAATTGTATAATTAGAATTTAAAAATTAAGGGTCTTACACAACTCATGGAATTCTCAGTCCGTTGACAGTTCCAAGATCTCCGCAACAGAATGGAGTAGCTGAGAGAAAGAATAAAACTATTTTGAACATGGCAAGATGCATGCTAAAATCTAAAAGGATGCCAAAGGGGTTTTGGGCTGAAGCAGTTTCTTGTGCGGTCTATTTGGCAAATTGGTCCCCGACTTCAAATGTCAAATACCAAACCCTTCTAGAAGCATGGAATGGAAGGACGCCTAGTGTTAATCACTGGCATGTGCCACAACAAGAAAGATCCAAACTTGATGATTGAAGCATCAAACATATTTTTGTTGGCTATGATCTACATTCTAAAGGTTACAAGTTATACAACCTATGCAACAATAAGGTAGTGGTGAGTCGTGATGTTGAATTTGATCAAGATGCTACATGGAATTGGGAGGGTAAAGCAAAAACTAGCTATAATTTCCTTCCATATTTTGAAGAAGATCAAGAGACCACAACAACAGTTGAAGATGCAACTCCACCTTCTACACCTTCTCCTTCACTTACTTCTCTAGATGAAAGTTCAAGCAAAACACCAAGTAAGATGAAAGATATAGACATTTATGAAAGGTCAAGTGAAGTTTCTCTTGACCTTGAAGAGTTGTATTGTCTCTTCGAGGATAGTGAGCCATTAAATTATGGCGAAGTAGTGAAAGATAAAAGGTGGAGACAAGCCATGGATGAGGAGGTCAAATCAATTATGAATAACAACAGTTGGGAATTAACAAGTCTTCCAAAAGGCCATGAAGCAATTGGAGTCAAATGGATGTACAAGGCTAAAAAAATGATAATGAAGAGATTGAAAAATACAAAGCAAGACTTGTTGCCAAAGGCTACAAACAAAGCATGTAGTTGACTACGAAGAAGTTTTTGCACCAGTTGCTCGCATGGACACTATTCGTTTGCTAATCTCTTTAGAAGCTCAAAATAAGTGGAAACTTTATCAACTTGATGTAAAATCGGCATTTCTAAATGGCTATCTTGAAGAAGAGGTCTATATTGAGTAGCCAATGGAGTACGCGATTAAAGGACATGAAGATAAATTTTTAAGATTAAGGAGAGCGTTGTATGGATTAAAGCAAGCACGAAGAGCATGGAAATGTCGCATCAACAAATACTTCCAAGACAACGGGTTTGCTCGTTGTCTTAATAAATATGCTCTTTATGTCAAAGTTTGTGATAATGGAGATATTATGATTTCTTGTCACTATGGATGATCTTATATTCACTGGGAACATTCCAAATTTATTTGAAGAGTTCAAAAAGGCCATGGCGCTTAAGTTCGAGATGACTGATATTGGGCTCATGTCATACTACTTAGGCCTAGAAGTAAAGCAATTGGAAGAAGGTATATATATTTCTCAAGAAAACTATGCAAAGAAAGTTTTGAAGAAATTTAAAATATTTGATTGCAATCCGGTGAGCACACCAAAAGAGAGCAGATTGAAGTTGTCAAAGTTTGAACATGGACAAAAAGAGGACCCTGCTTTTTTCAAAAGCCTCATTGGAAGCATAAGATACTTAACATGTACAAGGCCTGATATTCTATATGCGGTTAGATAATGAGTCGTTTCATGGAAGCTCCTACTACTACACACATGAAATTCACTAAGAGGATACTCCGCTACCTTAAAGGTACATCTGATTATGGACTATTTTACATTTCTTCAAATGATTTTAAACTCTATGGATTCTATGATAGCGACTTTGCGGGAGATATTGATGATAGAAAGAGAACTAGCGGCTTTGTATTTTTCATGGGGAACTGTGTTGTTTCGTAGAGCTCAAAGAAACAACCTATTGTCACATTTTCAACATGTGAGTTAGAGTATGTAGCAGCAACATCTTGCATTTGTCATACCATTTGGTTAAGGAGATTATTGAAGGAACTTTATATGCCACAAAAGGAAGCTATTAATATTTGTATAGACAACAATGATATTTGTACATGTTTCAAACAAAAAAAACAACGATTTTTGTGCACCATTTATTTTCCTACACATATTCAATACTTCATTTTATTTCTATCTCTTCCTATCACATCACTAACATATCACATCTATTATATAATCTTTTGTATTTCTTTTCCGCTCAAGGTGTACCCAAAGTGTATGGGTATCCATAAATAATTTTTCTTATCTAACTATCATATTTTCATTACTTTCAATTAACTACAGCCTTTTAAAATATCGTCAAAATCTATAATAAATAAAATAAAAGAAAGATAAAAAAAATGTATGAACAGTAAATATTTTGTTCAATCTTGATGCGGCTATTGCAATCACCACATAGCAGTATTGTTATGAATTAGGGCTTGTTCATTTCTACATTGTTATTCCTCCTATAAATAATTGTCAATGTGTTTATAAATAATTACAATTCATTATGTCAAATATTTTATTTTCTAATTTGTGTAATCTACTCTAGGAACGTTAATATACACAATTCAGATGCCAAATTAATTCTTGATGCATATCCCCATCAAATTGATGTGATCAGTCAAAGAGTATCAATTTGCTAACAAGAAGCTAATAGCACGAGTTTGGAACAACCTTAGTAAAAATATATGCAATCTGAAACTGAGTATTGATGTGAGGGAGTGATATAACATGGTTATCATAACAAGTTTAGCCAATAGGCTACAAAGCCAAATTGTCTCAAAACAAGCAGTAGACATGGCACGACACTCCGATTCAACAGAGAATTTAGTAAATCTTACTTGCTTCTTACTTTTGAAGGTACAAACACAAGAAATGGGGGGTTGAATTGTGTTTGACTAAATTGATAACTTTTTCATTATTTGATTAAACTGGTTTATACTTTATAATTTACTTGAAGTAGAAGCAATAAAAAAAACTAAGGAGTGCAGGAATAAAGTGAAACAAGTAATTTATCCTGGTTCACCACTAACTTGGCTACATCCAATCCCTTCACTTAGAAGAATTTAATCCACTAATTCAACAACTTGAATTACAAAGCATCTGACCCTCCAAGTCAGTCTTCACAAACAAACTATCAACCCCAGACTTTTGAGGAACACACACCTAGACTCCACAAGCCAATTCTTCTCCACACAATATGACCACCCCAGATTGTTGAAGACACAGTAACACAACTATCGGGTTTGAATAGAAAGGTTTGGAACTTGAGTAGTTGCTTCTAACAAGCTGATTATAACAATGACTATCACACTCTAAGAAAAACACTTAGAAAATATGTCTAATTGGAACAAGTATTTCTCTTTTTGAACTCTATGATGAATTAGGAATTTTGAGCTTGAGTTCTTCTACTCTTTTATGATTTTTTGATGGTCTTCTTCTTCAGCCTTGAGTATCTATTTATAGATAAAATTAGGGCTTCAATTTAGTCATTGTTTAATTCTCAATTGTATCTTCCTTCATAGCTTGGTCAACAATGATCTTATTCCAAAATAATTTTGTACAAGATGCTTTTTAATAATATGTATTTTATTCAATTCTTTATTTTTGAATCCAATATGCGCAATTATTCTAGATTGATTATGTTTGTATTTTTTTTCAGATTGAGTTTGTAAATTCTTCAAATTGATATTATTTGTATTTTGTTAAGATTGAGTTTTAAATTCTTAGATTGATATTGTTTGTATTTTGTTAAGATTGAGTTTGTAAATTCTTCATATTGATATTGTTCGTATTATGTTAAGATTGCTTTCACAAATTTTTTAGATGAAACTTCATTCCTATTGCTTGCTTTGATCTGGGCAGGAACATTGTGTTGGACTTGTTCTTGAACTTTCACAAGTAGGAATATGACTAAGTCCAATTTAGTATTTTGTCGTTTGTCAAAATCTAAATCATATCTTTGCAAATAATAAATGTATCTTCTTGTGAGTGTTTCTTCTTGTAAACAATTCTTGATAACATCTTCTTGTACATATATCTTGATCAAATCTTCTTGTAAATAATTCATATCTTCTTGTAGATAAATCTTGATCAAATCTTCTTTTAAATAATTCATATCGTATTGTTAATAATATGTTGATCATATCTTCTTCAAATCTTGACCATATCTTCTTTTCAACTTGATCAAATATTTTCTTCAATAATAAATCTGAATTTAAATCTTATTTTAGATTGTCTTCAAAAACACAAATCTTGTTTCATACTCTGTGAAGTCAAATATATTGTTCACATAAAATACTTTTGTTAACATCAAAACTCTAAGTATAATACCAATTTGGTTCCAACAATCTCCTTTTGGATGATGACAAAATTGTATTTTTGAAAACAACTTTTGTTTTAAATACTTTGACTCCACCTTACTTTAGGTTCCCCCTAAGTCTAAGTATTTTTTTCTCCCACATTGACAGATATCTTTCTCCCCCTTTTGTCATTAAACAAAAAGACATGAAAGTGAAACTTGCGTCTGTTTTATTTTTTTTAATAGAATGAAAATAACATAAACATCACACATAAAATTCATCCGAAGTATGAAACTAAACCACTCTATGGTTGACACAACATCAGTTAGGTAAAAGAATATGGCTTAGGTTTTTCTTGACGAAGTCAACCCCATCTTCAGCTAGTGCTTTGGTGAATATATCAGCTCATTGATTATCTCCAGCATAATCAGAATCACAATACCCATTTAGTTTGTACTCAGAAGATCTCTTGTAGAACAAGGTAATGTTGGTAGTTCCTTTTAGGTATCTAAAGGTTCTCGTAATAGCAGCTAAATGTAATTCCATAGGGCCAGCTTGAAATCTTGCACATACACAACACTAAACATGATGTTAAGTCTCAAAGCAATAAGGTAAAGTAGGGATCCTATCATTTCTCTATAGGTTTTCTAGTCAACTTTTTGGCCTGATTCATGTTTTTCAAGTGAACAAGTAGGGTGCATTGTTGTATCCATAAGTTTGCAATGACTCATCTTAAACTTCTTGAGAAGCTCTTTTGTATATATAGTTTGATGAATGTTTATACCTTTTTGACTTTGCTGAATTGGTATCCCTAATAAGAACTTAAGTTCTCCCATCATACTCATTTGAAATTCAAGCGGCATCAATTTAGCAATTTTTTGACAAATAGTGTCATTAGTACTAGATCCAAAAATAATGTCATCAACATAAATTTGAGTAATAAGAATGTCATATCCTATTGATTTTCTAAAGAGTGTATTATCTACTCGTCATCTTTCAAAGTTATTTTTAAGCAAGAAGTTACTATGTTTATCATAACATGCCATAGGTGCTTGTTTTAGATCATAAAGAGATTTCTTAAGTTTAAAAACATGATTAAGAAATTCATAACTTTTAAAACCTAGGGGTTGTTTGACATAGATTTCTTCACTTATATAACTATTTAGAAAATCACTTTCAACATCCATTTGAAATAATGTAATGTTATTAGTTGTTGCAAAAGAAAGTAGGATACGAATAGCTTCTAACATGGCCACTGAAGTAGATGCTTGCTTGTTTCTAAAAACCCATTTGGTTCCAATAATGTTCTTTGTATGACCCGCATTTTTCTCTATTATTAGTAGTGTGTGACATATATTTTTATATATTTTTTCAATAATTTATATTGTGTTTATTATTATTATATTCTTTATTCGATTATTATCTTTTTTAAGTATACATGTGTATGACATGATTTATTTAATTTGATTGAGTATTTTGCTAAAATTTGTGAAAATCATTTTTTTAAAAGAATACTTCTTTGTGAAGTATTTGAAAAAAATATATATTTTAGATTAGTCAACCGCCCAAATGTTAGTTAGTGAGAAAAGCCACATAAATCTCTAGTTAGTTATTAGGTTAGGTTTACAGGAAGATAAAAAAAAGGATGTATAAATCCCTAGTTAATAGCTATTGTAGGTTACAAAACAAGAAAAAGGATATTGAATCCTAAATAGTGTGCAAGAGAGGGGAAAGGGGAAAGAAACATCAGCCACGATCCGAGAAAAAAAGGAAAATTGGTTCCAATGTTCTATGGTTGTGCAACGAACTTGCTCCAATTTCGTTTAAATTTTAGTATGTCGTCTCTACCTTTACACTTGACTTATTAATATAATCCATTAATATTTTTACTTTCTCTCTCACTCAATTAGATAAAACCTTTGATTTTAAAATGATGGCTTTTTTAAGCAAAATTTATGTTTGTAAATTAAAATATTGATTTTTATGGTAAAGTTGTTACTAATCAAAAACTAATTTTTAGTAAATGGCTTTATGATGATGGATAATTTTGAAAACGGTGTTTGATATTATTATTGTTGTTTAAAAAATCTTTTTTAATTTTAAAAGCAAAAATGTATATGCAATTTATTTTCTTAGAAGTTTTCTTGATTTTCTTATGATATTGATATAGAAACCTACTTTGATTAGAAAAAAATGTTTATCGATGTCAAAAATTAATTTTCATCCGGTAGAAGTCGTTATAAAAGTTAGATCATGTTTTAATCAATAGATGTAGTTATTGGCTACAAACTCAATTTTTATTTTGTTAAAATTTTATGTTGTGATAATTTGATTGTTGAAGAAATTTTTAGAAAACCTATTGATGTTAAAATAATAATTTTTTCAGAAATAATAAATGTGTTGTAATTTGTTGTTATAGTTATGAGACAATTGTGTGGATGTTGATTTATAAAATAATAAATAATAATAATAATAATAATAACAACAACAACAACAACAACAACAACAACAACAACTTGGTTGTTTTAAGAGTATTTGTCTAAATCTTAAAATAAACTCAAACTTTATTTGAGTAGGAGTTAGTAGTTGAAAAACAACTAAATACTAAGTTAATTATTACTTACTTAAAGGTGTGAACCGAGTTGAACAAGAGTTTGTGGCAAATAATTCTAGAAACAACTTTAGTAACGGTAAGGGCATCACTCAATTCGTTTTCCTACTTGAATTATATGTGATATAATTGTACTGTGATGTTATGTATTGGTTTTGCTTGTTTATCTTCAAATTATGTGTTATATGAATTACATGTTTATGAATGATATTATGAGATTAAGTAATTTGCGTATTTTTATCGGTAACGGGTTATTCAAGGTGATGAATTTGTGTCTAAACTAGGTTGGTTTAGGACAAGGTTGAATGATTTTGGACGCTCTAGTTGAGTGATCTATTTTGTTACTAACTAAGACGGTGATATTCATGCATGCATGGGTGCGATGGACCTAGTCGCAAGTACGTGATGACAGTTCCTTGAAAAGGCAACGTGATTCAGAAAAATACTCAATGGTGGGGTTCTGAACATGAAACTTTGAAGAGCATTCGTCCAACAGTGGGATATTTTCCAATGGTGGGACTCTTTGCTCTATAGAGTGGTGATATTCCGGAATCATTCATTGACATATAGTCTAACAAATATGATTTGTGCATTTTGGTTGATTTGTATCTTTGGTGGTTTGTGATTTTAATTGTTAAATGAAGTATATGGTTTATTTATATTTTTGCTATAACAACTATATATGCATGTTTAATTGCTCTGTGTTTGTTATTTGGAAATGACCCTAACATTTACAGGACGTCACATATAGTGTTACTTGAGCGTATAATGCGCGGGTCAACCTAGTAGGAGAAATGAGAGGAAACACAACATGATGTCGTTGGAGGCTCCGAGATACTTTTGTACTGGTGTTAAACTTGTTGGGAGAGTTTTCCACAAGCATCCAAAGTTATGGCCAACTTGGATTTATTTTTGAGTAGTAAAACGTCAAGAGTTTTGGCTTTAGGAGTTTCTTTTGTTTTATGTATTAAATTTACTTTTTTTAATTGTGAATACTCTCATTCATTATTTTTTAAAATACAATTGAAAAAGTTATTAAGTTAATGTCTCAAAAAAGTGGAATGTTACATTCTTCTTTGGTTTAAGTACTAGATCCCATCCATCATCTGCCAATGCTTAATCAACAGAGTTAGGATAATTTGATGAAAGTAAGCCAGACAAAGTGATATCTTGTCCTCAAAGGATCACTTGCACTTCCAATGATTAGATTTTCAGGATGAGATGACTTGTACTTCCAACCAGATCTTCCTTCTGACTTATCTACAACTCCATTTTGTTGGAGTGTTCTAGGGGAGGAGAAGTTGTGAGAGATTTCATTCTCATCACAAAAACTTTTAAAGATCTTGCTTTCAAATTCTCCTCCCTGATCACTTCTAATTGTTACAATCTTATGACACTTTTCATTCATTACTTGTTTTCAAATTGTGATAAACACTTTATGGAATTCATCCTTACTTCTTAAGAATTTTACCCATGTCCACCTAGTGTAATCATCTACTATAACAAAGCCATATTTATTTCCACTTAATGAAGTTGTTTTCACTGCCTAAAGAGATCTATATGTAAGAGCTCAAGGGGCTTTGAGGTATAGTCTGAGTTCTTAGGGGTAAAGGAGATCTTTGTTTATTTTCCCTTTTGACAAGCTTCACACATAATTTCAGTTTTCTTAACTAAGCTTAGGTAGACCTTTGACTATAGTTGAAGTTTATTTATTTTTGAAATTAATCTAAGGTTTGCATGACCTAATCTTTTGTGCCAAATTAGTTTCTCTTCATTTACTGACATAAGACACGTATCTTCTTGTTTTTCTAGACTAAACAAATTTATCTTATAAATGTTGTTTTGTCTCTAACCTGTAAAGAGTTTAGATCCATCCTTCTGACTAATTGTCTTGCATGTTTTTTAATTAAATATTATATCATAATTATTATCACTTAACTGACTAATACTTAATAAATTATACTTAAGACCTTTAACAAACAAGGCATCTTTAATAGAAGGGGAAATAACATTACCAACTATACTTTGACCAATGATTTGGCCTTTTTGGTTTCTTCCAAAAGTCATTGTGCCTCATTTGCTCAATGTTAGTTCTTGGAATATAGACTTTTCTCCCGTCATGTGTTGCGAGCATCCACTGTCCAAGTACCATGATTGGTGTTTTAACTTGACTGTTGAGGACATCTGCAACATGGACAATTTTGTTCTTATTGCTTCTTGAACTTGTTTGCTTCCTTCATAGGTCAGAATCAGACTATCATAAATACTCTTTGTTGGTCTCCTTGTTGGTGCACTTGTCAAGCTCTTTGAAAGTGATTTTATTTGTCATGAATGCTATGGGCTTATGATGTATCTTGTACATCTTCTTCTGATTAGCATCCATCTTTTTCCTTGGAATCTCAATACCATTAGTACTCTTTGGATCAGCATAACCATTTTCCACGAAGTCCCAAAGTTCGGGATCTTGTGAAATAGAAAAATTTCACAGCCTGTCCTTCTAGTATTCAAAATGTTCTCCATCAAACAGAGATGGTCTGTTGATGTTTCCTACATCAGCTTCTTCATTGAATCCAAACATGTTGAACCCTTTGATCTTTCCTCAAATATTGTAAAGTGCTCAGCCATTAGATCGAGCTCTTATGCCAAATGAAGGTACAAACATGAGAAAGGGGGTTGGATTGTATTTGACTAAGTTGATAAGTTTTTCATTATTTGATTAAATTGGTTCAGACTTGATGATTTACTCGGAGTAGAAGCAATAACAAAACTAAGGAGTGCAAGAATAATTTGACACAAATAATTTATCCTTGTTCACCACTAACTTGTCTACAATCAGTCCCTTCACTCAGAAGGATTTAATCCACTAATTCAAAAACTTAAATTACAAAGCACCTGACTCTATAAGCCAATCTTCTCAAACAGTCTGACAACCCCAATCTTTTGAGGAACACATACCTTGATTCTACCAGCCAAGTCTGCTCCACACAATCTGACAATTCCAGATTGTTGAAGCCACACTAACACCACTATTAGGTTTGATGCAACTTTCTTCCTATTACTTGCTTTGATTTGGAAGGGAACATAGTGAAGGATTGGTTCTTGAACTTTCACAAGTTGGAATATGATTAAGTCCAATTCAGTGTTTTTTTCGTTTGTCAAAAATATGAATCATATCTTTGCAAATAATAAATGTATCATCTTGTGAGTGTTATTTCTTGGAAACAACTCTTGATCATATCTTCTTGTAAATAATTCATATCTTCTTTTAGATAAATCATGATCAAATCTTATTTTAAATAATTCATATCTTCTTGTAGATCAAATCTTGATCAAATCTTCTTGTAAATAATTCATATCTTCTTGCGATAAATCTTGATCAAATCTTCTTATAAATAATTCATATCGTCTTATAGATAAATCTTGATCAAATCTTCTTGTAAATAATTCATATCTTATTGTTAATAGGATGTTGATCATATCTTCTTCAAATCTTGACGATATCTTCTTTTCAACTTGGTCAAAAAAATTCTTCAATTATTAATCTAAATCAAATCTTATTTTAGATTGTCTTCAAAAACATGAATCTTCTTTCATCCTCTGTGAAGTAGAATATATTGTTCTCATAAAATACTTTTTTTAACATCAAAACTCTAAGTATTAAACCCAATTGGTTCCAATAACTTTTCCATGAGATCAACGAAGTGCCAAGAAACATGCACCAACAAGTGACAGAACACTGAGTGTTAGGGTACTCGGCCCAATCTACACCTCTATAAGCAATAACTTACAAGTTGTTCCAATTAGAAAAAACATGCCTATTGAAAGGTACCTTTCAAGTAGCAAATTATATGATGAATTGTGGCCAAGTGAAGACGGCGAGGAGAGTGCATGAACTAATTACCTATTGGACAATAAACGATATGTCGCAATGATATTTAACATTAACTTTAAGAGGAGTATCCACCGGATTGGGATGATTGGAGGCCAACCATAGAAATCAAGTCTTGTGACATACATATGCTGATGGAGAAAAATGCCCTTAGAGGTAGAATGAACCTCAAGTCCAAGAAACTAATGCAAGTGACCAAGGTCTTTCATATGAAAAGAAGCTTGCAGTTGTTGTTTAAGTTGTTGGATAGATGCCTAATCATATCCCGTAATAAACATATCATCAACATAAAGAAGGAGAAGAACAATTCATGTAGATGCGCGATAAATGAACAAATTTGTAAACACTCTCTTGAAAGAGCTATTTCAGAAAAACCTAAACCAATTCTTTTGTAACCAAGTCCAGTAGTGGCTGCCTTCCTCAACGGCTTTACTATACTAAGCTCGAAGGTTGAGAAGACTTGAACACAATCAGTTTGAATAGTAGGTGTTCAGGGGAAAGGTTATTATGTGGTGAACTAGTGGATTAAATCTCTCAGGTTGAAAGAACTGGACGTAGCTACCGTGTTGGTGGTGAACCATGATAAATTGTCAGTGCTTTCTATTATGTTCTTGGTCTTTTGTCCTGCTTCCTTTACTATAGATTAGTCACTTTAAAACGATTTTAAAATGAAACACAATTCGAATCCTCCATTTTCTTGCGTTTCCCGTTCTACATTTTCTACATTGTTATTCCTACTATAAATAATGGTCACAACCTTTAAAGATAACTACAACTCATTATGTCAAATATTATATTTCCTAATTTGCCTAATCTATTCTAGGAACATTAATATATACAATTAAGATAACACATTAATGAAGGAAAAATGTGTTCATAACAGGTAAAGTGGAATAAAATTAGATGTATTTTGCGTCTAAATTATATTATATCAAATAATACTGTAAAAGTGTATCTGACTATCTATTTTTGAATCATAAAAAATATTTCTTCAATCATGTGAAGACTCTACATATATCCACATATTGTTGTTTTTGAGTTTTGAAAAACTCTTTTTAAAATAATTTTAACCCACTGAAGAAGTTATTGGGTTGAGTGGCGTACTAGGTATGCGTAGAAAACTGTTCTAGAATTACACCCTTAATATGGCTATAATGGCCAATATAATAATATAGTACTTAAGACCACTCATTAATCAAAGGGACTACGAGACAAAAATCGCTCTAAAACAAAAGGACAGTGGTATTAGCACCACTCAAAAATCAAAAGGACTAACACAAAAACCGCTCTAAAACCGATAGGACAGTAGTATTAAGACCACTCAAAAAAATTGAATGGACAGAAAGAAATGGGAGAAGTGCATCCATTTTTGGTGTACTTTTTATAAGAGTTTGACAATCTTTATATAGTGATAGAAGCAGTATCACATATGTAAACTATATAATGTAGGACTTTATATTTATAAAGTTGAAAACTACTCAATGTATGATACATTTCCAATGTAATTTTTAAACTCACACACTAACATACTTTCTATATTCCAACAATTCCCACCAAACACCAAAACTAATTTTTACCATCAATCTTTGAATAGTAGAACCAGAAAATAAGAGCAAAGTAGAATTTGTGTTAGAGATAGATGTTCAAGAAGAGATTATTTTAATTTTTCTTGTCTATTTATAAGTACACATACTCTCATCAAATAGAGAGGTAATTACCAACATTAATTTTTAGAATTTTTATTTTGTTTGCATTCCTTTTCATGAAGAGCAATAAACATCTCAATTATTGAAAACATTTTTTATATTCCTCCTCTTTACTATATAACCATCATCCAACTTACCAAGTATCACCTCCTGAATTGTCTGGCACGTGCACTTCCAATATATATACATTTATATATTTTTTTATTTATTTTAAAAATAAATATGCTGAATTTATACATCTATAACTCGTATTCTTTGTGCTAGAAAAATACAATAATATTTCATTAATAAAGTTTACATTTGATTAATTAAATTCTCCAATTTAATTATCAAATAATAAAATAATTTTTTTGCCAAAATTAAAACATTCATTTGTGTGCTATAATGTAGATTGAATATTAAGCCAATAATATATTAATCGAATCAATATATTAATCAAGGTTAGACATTTAACAATCCTCCATAACGTCCGGATAATATAAAGTATTATTATACTTTCAAGAACCACGAGAAGAATAGTATAATATTTTCTTCAGCTCCAGTTAACTCTAGAGAATAATATTATTTTCATACTCTAATAAGTTAACATTTATCCCTTAAGAAACTAATATATTCTTTCATTCAATTTTTCTGACCAGGATTTTAAGTTCAAACCCATTACCAAGAGTTTGATTAATCATTAATTATACAACTATTTAATCTCACCCAATATTTTTTTAACTATCACCTTAAGATATTGAGTGTCTAGAATTAAAATACAATAAATAACTTGGTAATTACTATAATAATATCAAGTGAAAGAAAGTTATTATATTTCTTGTAAGATCAGATGTGCACCTAAAAAGGGGGGTGAATTAGGTGTTTTAGAGTGTTTCTTGTTTTCAGAATTCTAGTGATTGATTTTTTCGCTTATGGATAATAAAAGATAATGTAAATGGCAGTAATGTAAAGAACACAACAGATTTATCCTGGTTCCCCTTATACCCAAGGGTACATCCAGTCCTCTTGCACACCACAAGAGATTTCTCCACTATCTGTCAGAATATGTACAAATCCCACCCTAGGATCTCTGCTACAAACTTCTAACAAAATCTCCAAGATAGCACCTCACTATCTTAGATGATGTACAAGATAGCACCCCACTATCTTAGATAAAACTACTTAAAGAAAGTATTACTTTCTTTTTACAAATAATGTGATTTGATAAGGATATAGGAATATGAAAGAGAGGTATAATGATAACAATCCAATATTGCTTCAAGTACTTTGAGAACCTTTGTCAAGGATATGAAAGTGAAATGCAAGTACTTGAATTATGAAAAATGACTTTGAGAAAAATAGAAAAGTTATTCAAAGTCGTTCAACGTTTGGCCGTTGGATTATCCACTTTGAATCTGAAGTTATGACATATTTATAGTCCATAAACATCTCTTCAGATTCGTGGCCATTGATCCAAGAGGTTTGAGGAAGAATTGCAATGTTTTAGATTGAATTCAGAACTGAAAAATTGCATTGCTTCCAGTTGTATTCGATTACAAGATATCTGTATTCGAATACAACTTGCTGCAACGTTAAAAATTATTCAAATTTTTCACTGTGTAGTCGAATACACTTTTGTGTAGTCGAATACAGATGAAGAGTTTTAGCTACTGACTTGGCAATTTTTCATCTGTAGTCGAATACAGATGAGATGGCCTAGCTTCTGACTTAGGAAATTTTCATCTGTAGTCGAATACAGATGAGATGGCCTAGCTTCTGACTTAGCAATGTTTTATCTGTATTTGAATACACTTAGGTTGTACTCGAATACACCTTTGTATTTTGTCAAAAATATTAATCGAACACTTTGTAAATATAATTTTGACTTTTGAAAATGTTTTTTATGCATACGTAAAGATGAAAGGTTCTCATGTACTTGATCTTGTGATTGTATCATTTACCTTTACATTTAAACATTTAATATGTTTGAAGTCTAAAGTTAATCAATGAGATATGTCGGACTTCTTCTTTTTGAGCTTGTTGTCTTAATCATCATCGTCATCGTTGGTCTTTTGTCTTCATCAAAAACATGTATTTTACATTTCTTCTTCAGAATTTTTATTCAGAGCTTAAGGTAATAACAACCATCTTAAAATTTTGATTGAGTCAATTCAATGATCATATCAACACACCTGCATCATCTATATATATAATTTAATAAATAAGATCTATTAATTTTTATTCAATAAAGATCATTACATATGTATTGATCTATGTGGATTATTAATGTTCTATTCACAATAATCATACGATTAAAAACAACTTAGATTAAAATAATAAATAAATAAAAATTGTTTTTGGTTATCATAATTTCTATCATAATAATAAATCTATAATTTTAATCGATGACTTATCAAATTAACTATTTAATTAAACAATAAATATAATAAAATTTAATACTTTATTAAATCTAAAATTGATTAAATGATTGATTGGATGTTGTGCATATTCAATTATTTCCAACAAAACAATTAATTCCTGATTCACAATTACGAATATGATTTTTCTACAATTATCGATCACAGTGTAATTGCGGCTCATGCGGCTGGGCTCACTTTCGTCGGAAACCATGATATTCACTTAATTTGGCAGGTTAAAATTGTATCTTGGGCACTGATTTATTTATAGAGCTGGTAGGAACTTAGGATTTAAGTTTTTAAATTGGTGTTGCAATCCTATTGATTGTTTGTAATAGCTTCATAATTGGTTAAAATATTCCTTATACTTCTAATAATAAAAATAAAATAAAAAACTGAACAGCATCAGTAGTCTCTAAACTTAATTTCAATTAACGTTTTGGTCTTTTATCTTTTTTTTAATTTGGTCTGTTATTTTAATTTTAAGTGACAATTTGACCTTTTATGTTTTAAAATGTCAACAATGTTATCCTTTTATTTTACAAAAATTCAAAAAATTCATCAAATTTTTTAAACAAAACCCATAAAATTAATTATATTCTTCAATATAATACAAATTTCATCAAATTCCTAACTCAAATCTTCAAATAAACTCATATTCTCAGTTTTTATTTGATGTTGTTAGAGATGGAAATATGAATTTATTTAAAGATTTAAGTCATCAATTTGATGAAATTTGCATTATGTTGAGGATGATAATTAATTTTATGGGTTTTGTTTGAAATTTTTGATGAATTTTTGCAAAGAAATAGAATAACATTGTTGACATTTTAAAATATAAAAGATAAAATTGTTACTTAAAATTAAAATAAAGGATCAAATCAGAATAAAAACAAAGATAAAGAACTAAAATGTTAATTGAAATTAAATTAAGGGACCACGGATGCTATTTAACTTTAAAAAAATTAAATTAAAATACCGTTGTTTTTGCTTCAAGTATACTAGTAACTTTTGTACTCTTAGATCATATATGGCGTATGAGGTTTTCGTTATACCTATAAAAAAATCACTATAGTACCTAGACAACCAAGGTGTAATGATCTTTATAGATAATAAAATGTTATTGCATTGTCAACTAACAATTTGTAGTAATGTTTCATGACAAGATTATCTTCACCAGAAAAGGTTTGAAATATGTATATCAAATGTATACGAAAAGATTATCTTATTCTATTTAGTTACTAACAAATTGAATTGTATTTTTTTTAGATTCAAGTAAATGCTATAAAAAATGTTAAGAAAGTTGAGTCTAAAAATAAATCCGCCACACTACAAAAGTAGGAAAATCAGCTATTCAACAATTATTTATTAAGTTTTTCCTAAAAATAAATCTGTCAAGTTTTTCCTAAAATTACTACCAATCATATATTTTGTAGACATTTTATCAGTAATTATTTATTCGAACACTATTCAACAAAACTCCTACAATTTCTAAGAGGAATGGTCAGAAGATTGGGCCACACAACGATTTAGTCACTTCACCTAAAAAGGTTTGATATATACATCAAATGTATACAAAAAGATTATCTTACTATATTTAATTACCAACGAACTGAAATGCACTTTGCACTTTTTTATATTCAAGCAAAAGCTACATAAAAGGTTAAAGTTTAGCCTAAAAATAAATCCGCCGCACTACAAAAGGAGGTCAATGGAAAATCAGCTATTCAACAAGCTTCTCCTAAAACAGGTCATGCAAGTCTTTCTCGATTTGGTAAGTGTCTTGATATAACAACAAAAACATATATGGAGAACATAGATATGGAGGAATGTATTTTATGTGTTTATTTTGAAAAAGAACTTAATAAAGAGCACATAAATGAACTTCTGAAACATGAAGAGCTAGGGGCTACTGTTAGGGACGGACCTTCTTAGGAGTTTGCATCGGCATCCCTATATATATATATATTTTTTTTTTTATGTTTTTTTATAAATAATAATGATAGGTTTCTCAAAAATAATATTGATAAGTTATTAAAATATGCCCAAACTTTTAGGTTTTGGAGAAACTCATCTCATTTGGTATCGCCTCTCTCACTCTCTTCTCTCAATTCTCTATCCAAACCGTTCTCCATCTCTTCTCTTGATTCTCCATCCCTTCTCTACTCCATGACTTTCTCTCGTCTCCCCTCTATTTGCGGCCGTCGGTCGACCTCTACACGACGTCGTTGTCTTCCACGCTCGTCTATCCCTCTCAGCCCATTCTATGTGGCCTCCATGCGACGCGTGAGTTTCTCACTTAGGCTCTATCTTCTCACATCTTCCTTTTGCAGTCTCCCTCCTATGTGACCAGCACCGCCCCCATCTCTCTCCACTTCTTTGTCTCATTTCGTTGTCGCAGCGGCCAGCGTCGCCTCTTGGTCTTGGTCCTTATACTATCTCAATTTTTTTCTTTTTCTTTTTCAGGTTCTTGCTATTTTCTTCTTCTATTATTTGTTAATTGTCAATTATTTTAGTTTAAGATTGTGAACTAGTAGTAGTGTGTGAATTGTGAACAGTTTTAGTTTGGGAATTGGGATTGTGAACTTTAGTGTGTGAATTGTGACTTTGTGATTGTGAATTGTTTACTGTTTTTCTGATTAGTGTAGTGTGGATGTGAGATTGTGAATTTGTGAACTGTTTTACTTTGTGTATGTGAGTCGTAACCTTGAGAATTGTGAATTATTTGTATGAACGTGTTGTGTAATTAATTTGTGTATTTTTTTAGGAGTGATATGATGTTTAAACATAAGAAAATTAATGCATTTTTCAAGAAGAAAGTTTCCAAAAAAGATGAAAATTGTAAAGCAGATATATTTTATTTGATTGAATTATGTGAATTATGTGAATTATGTGAAACTCTAAAAATTTGTGTGAATTGTGTGACTTTTGAAAATTGTAAAACTTGTGTAAATTGAAGCTATAACTTTTCTAACTTGTCGACTATGTATGAATTGTAAAAACTATATGACTTTTATGAATTTCATTTATAATATCTTAGTTAATATTTGTTGCTCCCCTAATATTCTGTGCAAGATACGTCACTGCCTACTGTCATCAGCATATAAATTAGGTAGTGTGAAATACTTTATTTGAGATAACAATTAATTTTACTTGCATCGTTGTCCCATTTATTAATCTAATTTTATATTTTCCACTACGCGAAAAAACAACTTTTACAGCGCTTTTTTTAAGCCTATTACAGCGCTTTTGTTAAAAAAAAAAGCGCTGTAGTTACCAGCGCTGTAGTTACCAGCGCTGTAAAAGGATATAACAGCGCTTGTTTTTTTAAAAAAAAAAAAACCGCTGTAACAAAGGTGGATATATTGCGCGCTTGTTATACGCCTTTTACAGCGCTTTTTGAAAAAGCGTTGTAAAAGGTGCACTTATCCAGATGCATTGTTATGCACCTATTACAGCGTTTTTTTAAAAAAAGTGCTGTAAAAGGTACACTTATCCAGATGCATTGTTATGCACCTATTACAGTGCTTTTTCAAGAAAGCGCTGTAAAAGGTGCCCTTATCCAGATACATTGTTATGCACCTATTATAGCGCTTTTTCATAAAAGCGCTGTAAAAGGTGCACTTATCCAGATGCATTGTTATGCACCTATTACAGCGCTTTTCCAAAAAGCGCTGTAGTAGGTGCACCCTATTACAGCGCTTTTTCAAAAAAGCGCTGTAAAAGGTGCATAACAATGCACCTATTACAGCGCTTTTATGAGAAAGTGCTGTAAAAGGTGTTTTTTTTTTTAATTTTATTAAATAACATGCTGTAAATTTTAGAAGCGCTTTTTTAGAAAGCGCTTTTTTTAAAAGCATTGTCTTTTAATCCAGAATCACTTCACAAATTTTATTCCAAAATCATTTTCACCTAGAATCATTTCACAATCCAGAATCAGTAGTACACAACAACAAAACAACACTAAAACACACAAGAATCAGTACACAACAACAGATTCACTATATTTTCAAATGCACAAATATTCACAACAATCAGTTCATAATTACAGCACATAACTACCATATTCACAACCTAGTATATACACAAACAGCACATATTTTCATTCAACTACTCATATTCACAACCTAGTATAATTACAGCACTATTTTCATACAACTACTCATATTCACAACCTAGTATATACACAAACAGCAGATAACTACCATATCCCTTGCAGCTTGCCATTTCCCAACAAATCAAATAATATTCATTTGAAGCACATACTGACACCAGTCTTCCTTTATCTCTGTTAGTTCTTCTTCAGAATACGATGGACCGGAATTGACAAAGTACTGATATAAAAATTGAACATAAATAAGTTAGAATCAAATATAAACATAAGTTATATATGAAAATCAAATAATTAAAATATCGTACCGTTTCTGGGATTAAAATTTGATTCTTATCAACAATCTCCTTCATGAATCGCAATACATAGTACCCACAGTCGATGTTGTTAGTTTGACGAGGGCACTATAAAATAAAACATATAAGTCAATAATTATTTAATTGTGTATTGATTGTAAGTGAAATTTCAAAGCATATATTTCAAACCTTTATTGGAATCCATGTGATGTTATTTGACTTTAGCTTCGACACTGTCGCACCTCTTTGAGCTCGAAAAACTTGTAAAGCACTATCAAATAAATAAATGTGATTATAAATCAATGTGATCTTAATATATATATATATATATATATATATATATATATGCAAAAAAATAAATGAATATTACTTACATGTCGAACAAAGTCTTTAACTCGGGGCGATTGTTGTAATGGTCGTGCAAGGGATCTAGGTAGTATATAACTTCAGAGGTCGCATTGATTGCGATTAGCACCCAATGTGCCCTACAACAACAAAAATTTAGTTTAAAAACTAATAAATTAAGATCTCATAAATTAAAAAAGATATAAATATAGAAAGACTAGTGATACTTTGGTTCCGGTACAGGCAACGGTGCATTTGGTTCCAAAGCAATGACTAGCGATACTTTGACATGGCCCACAGGAATTGGTGTGTTGTGCAATACTTCGCCCGGAGCATTGCACAATGTTCCCTTTCCGACCTTCCGATGAGTAGGGGAGGATAAGTATAGAAAGCATGGAGTGACCCCCTAAAATCAATGGTTAATTAATACATAAGTATATGTGAAACAAGAAAATTTAATGAATTTCACGTTGGGGCTGGTCCGCAAATTTAATTACCTCAGGAATACTGTTAAGACCAACGTTGCAACTTGCGTTTTCACTCTCAATGTGAATTTCACGTTGGGGCTGGTCCGCAAGTTGTTTGTCTTTATTTGTCTTCACCAAGAGGGCCACTTGCTCCGTTAATACTCTAATCTTCTCTAATACTTCCTCGTTAGATGGATTTTGGCGCTTCTCTTGTGAAAAATAACTTCTAGGAGTTACGCCAAATCCTTTCCCCCTCACGCGGCCGGAATATTCAGGAACATTAAACACTTTACCCAATATGTCCCTGCAACTTCCCTTGTTGTCCTCTTGATTTTCCGATTCAAGATTCGCCTAAAATACACATAGGATTAAAAAGATAAGTTCAAAAACATTTTAAAACACAATATTAAAAAATATTAAAGTGATAAATATACTTACACAAAGTTCTATTACTTTTTGTACATTTTCGTTATCAACCACTCCATCTTTATTTACACGAGCTTCCTTCCACAATATATGACGACCCAACGGTTGATCGGATTGGGTGTCTTGTAGCTATTATCGTTAAGATCATAAACAAAATATTAGTTAGATAGTATAGATTATAATATACCACATTAATTAAATATACCACATTAGTTAGATAGTATACTTACAAGTTTTTGCTCTAGACGAGCATATCCCATACGAGATTTCTTGTATGGGTGGGAAATAATTTTTGCCCTCTCGCGATTTGCCTTACTAATATTCTAAATAAAAAAAATAACAATCTAGTAAAAATTTAAAATACGCTATGAATATGAATAATAAAAAACAAATGCTAATAAATTAATCACTTACAACAAATGCGGGGTCGGAACGTTTTGATACGAATGTGCTCCATTCCTCATTTGATATATAATGTTTATATATTTTTGGAGCTTCCGCAATCGTATTTCCTTCACGGTCTTTTAAATAACAATTTGAGAGGTGAGATCTAAAGCCCCGGTGTATTTTCCCGGCAACTCTGAGCACATAGCTCTTTCTCACCTCATCAAGAACAAAAGCTGACAGCAAACCAAATAAATATGTAGTTTGAGTAAAATACTTCAAAGCAGTATATTGTAAAATTTATAAATAATAGGGTGGAGTAAAAAAATTACCTGAATATCAGCCCACAACACATCTTTGGCATCCTTCAATGCCTTATCTCTCCAATCATCTATTGTGATTGGTATATTTTGACGAACAACAGCTCCAATATAACTAACAAACATGGAATTGTTGGGGTCAATTGGTTGACCACTCTCATTCCATCCAACCTAATAAATAGTAAGTAACTCAATGTATTAACAGCAACTAAGGTATAATATATTAACAGCAAACAAGGTATAATATATTAACAGCAAACAGCAGATACAGAAAACAACAAATATACCTCAAATTTTTGCCCAGTACTTCTTGCTTTTATTACATTTTGCATTATTGTTGCACCACGTTTGACTTCATTTCGTAAGTCTTAGTGTTGCCAACTTCTTCATTTTGACAATCTAACCCCTTGTTGGTATCCATTTATCTACAACATGCAGTTCAACATCAACATATATGCAGTTCAGTTCAGCACATCAACATGCAGTTCAGTTCAGTCTAAGTACGTAGCAACAAAAAGTTAACATGCATTTTAGTGAAACAAAAAAATAATAACTACAATACCTGAAACAGTCCTTGTAAAATGCTTAGGGTTACGGGTTCACAGACGAATGGCGCAGAAGGCGATGAAAACGAGGACGAACGGTTACGAACGATGCTAGGGTTACGGGGTTCGCAGACGAAAACGAGGATGAAAACGGGTAACTTGAGGATTATGATGTTTACGTAACGATCGTAGGTCTAGGATGAGAGTAAGTAATGAGGAAGAAACAAGGAAAACTGAAACTCTCGTAGGGTTCGTAGGGTTCGCAAGGAGAAAGAGAACGCGCAGAGGAAACTGAAAAATTTACATAATGAACATGAAACTGAAGAGGTTTACTATTATATATATGACCCTATTACAGCGCTTTTTTAAAAAAGCGTTGTAATAGGTCTCATCATTTTATTTTTAAAACCCTATTACAGCGCTTTTTCATAAGCCTTTTAAAGCGCTTGTCAAAAAGCACTGTAAAAGACCTTCCTATTTTATTTTTTAAAATAGCCTTTTACAGCGCTTATATGGAAAGCGCTGTAAAAGACCTTCCTATTTTATTTTTTAAAAGACCCTTTTACAGCGCTTGTGTGGAAAGCGCTGTAATAGGGTTCTATATATTAAATGACTCTTTGTTTTACCATGTCCAAAGGCTGTTTTTTACAGCGCTTATGTGGAAAGCGCTGTAAAAGACATTCCTATTTTATTTTTTAACCCTATTACAGCGCTTTCTTAGAAAAGCGCTCTAATAGGGTTCTATATATTAAATGACTCTTTGTTTTACCATGTCCAAAGGTTGTTTTTTACAGCGCTTATGTGGATAGCGCTGTAAAAGACATTCCTATTTTATTTTTTAACCCTATTACAACGCTTTTTTAGAAAAGCGCTCTAATAGGGTTCTATGTATGAAATAATTCTTTGTTTTATCATGTACAATGACTCTTTGTTTTACAGCGCTTAATTCGTGAGCCCTTTTACAGCCCTGTCCAATAAACCCTAAACCCTATAATAATATATTTTCTTCCAAATTAGTTAAATTATTTTTACATAAGCCCTGTAATAATTTATTTCTTCCAAAATAGTTAAATTATTTTTTCTTCCAAATTGTGTTTAACTGATCAACTCAAGTTCAAGCTAAATTACATGTATAACTTGAACTTCAATTTTTTTTAAGTTCAAGCTAATTAGTTAAACTGTTTGAACTTGAATTGATCAGGTCAAGTTCAAATAGTTCAAGCTAAATTACTTGATCAGGTCAAGTTGAGTATACAATTACATACAGTATAAGCATAAATACCAAAATGCTCAATATTTTTGTTGATCCATTAATGATGCCAAAACATTTGTTTGTCCAATACATAAATACCAAAATACATAAATACCAAAATACCAAAACACATTAAGATGCCCTTCTTCTTTTCTTGGTGGGATTCACATTTGTTTATCCATTAATGATACGAAACAATGGATTAATCCAAATTCCCTCATCATGATCATCTCTAAGATATAAACCATCATCAGTTGAACCAATTTCATGTGGTTGTGATGTTGCAAAGAAAAGATCATTACCAACATCTTCATCATTATTGTTATCATCACTTATTTTATTGGTCGATAGGACAACGGACCATTTATCATCCGCAGGATCAATGACATAAAACACTTGTTGAGCTTGCGACGCTAAAATAAAAGGCTCATCTTTGTATCCCACCCTATTAAAATCGACAAGCAAGAACCCTGACTCATCAATCCGAACGCCATTATTATTATCGACCCACTTGCAACCAAATATGGGAACACGAAACATTGTGTAGTCTAGCTCCCATATGCGCTCGATAACCCCAAAATATGATAGATTTGCATATATTGGGTTCTTGTCTTTTGCACTTGAGATATGCATCGCTTCAGCTACGAGAGTGACTCCGCTATTTTGCATAGTTGTTTGATCATCTTGTTCTTTTGTATAAAATGTGTAGCCGTTAATTACATAACCGGTGTAAGAAAAGACATGTAAACTCGAACCATTTGCTAGCCACCTCAATCTCTGTGAAATTGATCTGGGGTCTACATCAAACTTTGACTTTATGTGATTTTTTAACCATGTTATGAAACTTCGATTGTGCTCTCGAGTTATCCAATTTTGATTCCTATTCATGTTCAAACTAGATAATTGATCCATGTGTATTGTAACATACGGCTGAACCTCATCATCATTGTGCAGAACATACAATTGTGCTTGCTCCCATTCTGTCCTTGATATAGTCATTATTCTCTTTCCAATTATCCCTTCTCCTGATAATCTTCCCGAATGACGAGACATGGGAAGCCCTATGGATTCAACATTTGACAGATATTCAGTACAAAATTCAGCAGCTTCTTCAACAATGTACCATTCAGCAATACAACCTTCTGGTCGACTTCTACTTTTTACGTACCCTTTTAATATTTTCATATATCGTTCTATCGGGTACATCCATCTCATATAAGCTGGCCCACAAAGTTGTGTCTCCTTAACAAGATGAACAGTAAGGTGAACCATTATATCAAAAAACGAGGGCGGGAAGTACATTTCAAGCTCACACAAAGTAACAACAATTTCCCTCTGCAATCTCGGTAATTTCTGAGGATCAATCACTTTACTACAAATTTCCCTGAAGAAGAAACATAATTTAGTTATGGTTCGGCGAACTTTTTCAGGTAAAATTGAACGTATACCTATTGGTAGCAAATGCTCCATTAGAATATGAGCATCATGGGTCTTCAAACCTTTTAACTTGAGGTCTTTCATGCAAACTAAAGTTTTAATGTTTGAAGAGTATCCTTCTGGAACTTTAACTTCATGTAGAAATTTACACAAAACAATTTTTTCCTTTCTAGATAGAGTATGAGCGGCTGGAGGTAGATATGTGCGATTTCCTTTCTTTACGGGACCCAATTCATTTCTTATTCCCATATCGACCAAGTCCAATCTTGCATTGATGCCATCCTTAGACTTTCCTGGTACATTGAGTAACGTACCAATAACACTGTCAAATACATTTTTCTCAATATGCATCACATCGAGAAAATGTCTTACATACAATGACTTCCAATATGGCAATTCAAATAAAATTGACTTTTTCTTCCACCCAGTTTTGACCAGCTCTCCCGCAAAAGGTTTGCCAAATTTATTGGTCAAACCTTGTACCTTCTCAAGTATTTGATATCCAGTCGATGCTACAGGAGCTCTATCTTCCTCTGATTTTCCATTGAATGCATTTCTCCACCCACGATACTGATGACTATAAGGTAAAAATCTACGATGTCCAAGAAATACATTCTTCTTACAATGTTTCAACCGCATCCAATTTGTACTCTCTTCACATATAGGACACACACACTGACCATTAATGCTATATCCTGATAAATTACCATATGCTGGAAAATCATTAATCGTGCCGAACAACATAGCCCTCAAATTGAAACATTCTTTCTTATACCCGTCATAGACTTCTACACCTGTCTCCCACATAATTTTTAAATCTTCAATGAAAGGAGCCAAGTATACGTCGATATCATTCCCCGGTTGTTTGGGTCCAGAAATTAACAGAGACAACATCATAAACTTACGCTTCATACATAACCATGGAGGTAGATTATAAATCAACAAAATCACAGGCCACGTGTTGTGTGAGATGCTTTGAAGACCATGTGGATTCATTCCATCAGTAGAAAGTGCAAGGCGTAGATTTCTCGACTCTATCCCGAATTCAGGATACTCGTGATCAATTTTTGCCTATTGCGGAGAATCCGCAGGGTGTCGAAACTTTCCATCTCTAATTCTTTCATCTGCATGCCATGTCAAGTGTTTTGAATCTTCTTCACTGCGATACATGCGCCTAAATCTTGGTATTATAGGAAAATACCACACGACTTTTGCTGGAGTAGATTCTTTCTTCTTATATCGAGATACATTGCATTTCGGACACGCCTTTAGTAATTCATATTCATTTCGAAATAAAATGCAATCATTAGGACACGCGTGAATCCTTTCATAACTCATACCAATAGAGCATAAAATTCGTTTAGCTTCAAAGGTTCTACTGGGAAGTTCATTATCATCTGGCAACATATCTTTTAAGAGGGTTAGTAATTCTGTGAAGCTTTTATCAGACCATCCATTACTCGCTTTTAAGTTGTACAACTTTAGTATCACCGAAAGTCTTGTGAATTTAGTACATCCATTATATAATGGTTTCTCTGCATCACTCAACAAGCTCTCAAACATTTTAGGACAATCACGAAGATCTTCTTCAACTGCTTTTGCAATCTCCTCAACTCGGTCTGGCTCATATGTATCTGTGTCGAAATCAGTTGAAACATATGTATCTGTGCGAGTATTATCATTGATTTTCTCACCATGTCTTATCCAACATGTATAGCTTTGATCAATTCCATACCATACAAAATGTCCTTCCAATTCATTTGCTCTAATGCGTTTTCCAAAACAAAATTTTAAACAAGGACAAACGACTCTATTTGGATCTTTTGCATTCATCACTGCAAACTCAATAAACTCCTTCACTCCATTTTCATACTCTTTTGTCAATCGATTGGCAGACATCCATTTCCGGTCCATTTATATGACCTATATATATAAATGCAGTTACACAATAAGCATGATTTCAAGTCTGATATATTATGACCTATATATATATTGATAATACACATATAAATAAAATTTATCAGAAACCCTATTATATCATGTAACAATTTATATCAGTAAGCATGATTTCAATTCTTATATATTATGACCTATATCAGTCTGATATATTATAAATAAAATTTATCAGTAACAAATTATATCAGTAACAATAAACATTATTTCAAGTTTTTGATATATAAATTAGTGGTACAACAGCGCTTTTTTTACAAATTATATCATGTAACAATGTAACAATCTCAAATTATATCATGTAACAATTTATCAGTTTGAATTAGTGACAACAACAAATAAATAAAATAAATTTGAATTACCTGAGACAACGTTGATGATCAATTTGTTTTAAAGGAGGAAGAAGTAAATCAATTTGTAGATGGGCGCACACGAGGGGTTCGCAGGGGAGGGGAGATGAGATTTCGTAGGGTTTTGACAACGTATTAAATTTGTTTTAAATTTGTTTTTATTTACTTAAAGTGAACGCTTCTTATTTGAAATGAATGATTTTACAGCGCTTTCTAAAAAAGCGCTCTAATAGGTCCTATAAAAATGTGAATGGGCAAGCCTATTACAGTGCTTGTCTAAAAAGCGCTGTAATAGGTCAACCAATGACACAAAGCGCAAGGCTTTTACAACGCTTTTTTTTAAAGCGCTCAGAAAGCGCTGTAAAAGGCTATGCAATAGTGCTTGATTTACAGCGCTTTCTGAAGAAGCGCTGTAAAAGGCTATGTGATAGCGCTTTCTGACCCTATATGACCCTACAACAGCGCTTTTTTTACAGCGCTTGTAAAAAAGCGCTGTTGTAGCCTCCGTTATTTTTAAAAATTTATAATACAGCGCTTGTATTTAATAAGCGCTGTAAAAGACGCGCTGTAAAATGTCATTTTTGGCGTAGTGTTCATTGAAGGTATTTGTATGAAAAGTTGGTGTGCCCGCGCCAATTGACAGACAAATTTCCGTTCTTATGTCCGCATAAACTATCCATGTTTCAACTTGATCCAATTAGGGTAAAAAAACATGTTGTTTATCTACTTGTGGAAATAAGGAAAAAGATAAGTAGTTCATTGCGCCATATAATTTGGGGTAATTAGATATTCTTTCTCTAATATCTTATCTATGATACTTTATCACTTGTAAGCAAATTTACACACAACTTTTTTTTATGTAGGCAACATTGGATGTTATTTGTCATCAATGCCACCTCAGAAATTATATATTATTTGGATCCACTACACAGTCATTATAACAATCACTCAAAAACGAAGAATATGTTAGATACATAGGCAATATTCATTTATATATATATATATATATATATATATATATATATATATATATATATATATATATATATGGAGCATATCAAATGAGAAGAGTTTTACACAACCATACATGAATGGTCAAGATTAGAAGAAAAAGTAATGTGACATTCTTAAGTGATCATGTGCCACTTAAATAACTTATTTTCAATGAATGCATAACTATATTGGCGTACATGTTTATGTTATAGTGCCCTCGCCAAGATAACAACATAGATTGTAGGTGCCATATTTTGCAATTAATGAAGAAGGTTGATATGGATTTGGGTGTTTCCATATGAGTTGAAGGGTATAACCGAATTCTATTTTAAAAAAAAAAGTACCAAATAAAATGGAGAAATCAAACAAGAAAATGTGGAGAAGGAAGGAAATGGTAGAAATCGCCACACTCCACAAGGAATGATAAGATCAAGGTAGAATCACCACAAGAATAAGAGGCTCTTGATAAGATCCAAGTTTGGTTGAAAGAAGAACCCTATAGAGCATCTCTTTAATCTCACCCAAAATGTTTTCTTTCTTTCAAAAAGTTCCCATGTCTTATAATGAAAAGGCATATATAACCTAATACAAAATGACATGGTGCCTAAGTTACACACAACTAATGACATTGTGTCTAAGCTATCAAATATTTAGGCACACACACAAGTCAACATAATTTATAATTATAAGATATGATTATTACATCCCAAAAATTAAAAACAAGTCTTAAGGTATTTCTATGATCAAGAGATTAATATAACGTGGATCAATCTTGTCATAGGTCTTAAGACTAAGAAAATTAACAACTTGTTTCTCTAACTGTTTCTTTAGCTTCCTAACATTCCCTCTAGTCAATGGCCCTTCCACTCATAGTTCTTGAAGCTCATTAGCCTTAATGTAGGATTCATCCATATCATCCCCTCCATCTTGACTCTTGAAGATAATTTGTCCTAAAATTTAGCTCTTCATCATCTGTTTCACCTACATCACAAGGAGAAAAGTCATTAACATTGAATGTAGCACTAACTTGATACTCACCGGGAAGGTCTATCTTGTATGCATTATCATGTATCCGCTCCAACACCTTGAAGGGGACATCACCCCTTGGTTGAAGCTTGGATTTCGTTAAGGAGGAAAACCTCTCCTTCCTTAAGTGAACCCAAACCCAATCATCTAGTTCAAAGACCACTCTTTTTCGAGTCGTGTTGGCATTCTTTGCATAGTGTTCCATTTTCGTCTCAATATTGGTCTTCACTTTAGCATGTAGGTCCTTGACATACATGACTCTTTCTTCGTCATCCCTATGCAAAACATCATCACTAAGAGGTAAAGGAAGCAAATCAAGTGGAGTTGGTGGGTTAAAACTATATGCAGCCTCAAATGGAGAAAATGGTATGGTCTCATGTGGAACATTATTAAATGCAAATTAAATAAATGGCAAACATTCTTCCCAAGCCTTTGAATTTGCATGCAAAAAATTTCTAAGCGTGGTGCGAATAGTTCTATTGACCCTTCAGTTTGTCCACCCGTTTGAGGATGATATGTAGTGGAAAATAACAACTTGGTACCTAGTTTAAACGACAGGGTTTTCCAAAAGTGACTCAAGAATTTAGTATCACTATTTCTAATCTTATTTCATGATGTGCAACCTCTGGTACGACTTGTGTAGGGATGACAAAATGGGTTTCATCCGTTGGGTCCGTTTAGCCCATCTTTTTTGGCACGCAAGTTGAGATTTTGAACTTGCCACTACTAGTTGGCTTACCCCGCCTAACCAGCTAAAAAATAGGGTGGAACAAACGGGTTTGCCCTTCAAATTAAAATAAAGAGAAAAAAAAAAACTCTTTTTTTACACTTCTTTTTATATATAAGTCACAATTCATTTTCCAATTTTATTCTTCATAGAGTAGAGAGAAAAAAAATCATTTAAATTTAGTTTCATACTTTAATCTCATGTTTCTAATAATTTTTCAAATTGGTGAACTCGTGAACTTTTTATTTTCGAGTCTTGTTGACGTATTATATATTTTATGCTAGAATATGGATATTTAAATCATAATTTTTATATTTTTAGTGGATTCAATGGTTACATATTTTGATTTCCAAAAATTAGCTTTATATTTATTTATCTTTTACAATTTTAAAATTGCTTTTTAGAATATTTTAATTAATATTTTTATATATAAAAAAAAAACACTGACAAGTCAATCCGAGAATCCACAGATCAGTTACAAAAAAGATCGAGGTACAATGGCTCTAATTCTTTCTTTTTCTTTCTTATATATTGCTTTCTACATTTTAAGGTAGTAAAATGTAGTTTTAGTCTCTCTATTTCTACTAATTCATGAAATTGATTCTCCTATTTTAAAATTTGACAATTTTGGTTATTCATTATGATTTTGTAACCAAAAATTGGCGGTAACATGTTTAAAATGACATGACATATAATACGATGGGGTGGAATGATTAAAACCCATATAAATAAAATAAAATCATCTAAAAACTTCAATTTTAACTTCAGAATTTATACATTTTTGCAATTTAATTAATGACATATGAATAATTAATAAATTTAAATTATTTTATATCATTAAGTTGTATGTCACGTTATTTATAACATGTCACATTATTTTTTTAATTAAAAAATATGAGGGAGGGACCAATACTATCATATTTTAAAATAAGTGGACAAATTTTGTAAATTGATTGAAAATAGAGAGAACAAAACTTCAATTAAGTCTTTTTATTTCAATTGGGTTATCAATTAAGTTAGTGAAATGTTACCAATTACTACTCCACAACCCATCCTTCAAAAATATAATATATATATATATATATATATATATATATATATATATATAGTGCGTTGACTGTAAGAGTAATTTTGTAATTAGTTACTCGTTTAATAACTCAATATAAACTATGAATTTCATTAACTCAACCGTCAAA